>VWZX01000345.1:1881956-2001172 GCA_013399015.1 Galbula dea | reverse complement strand
CCCCCAAGTTTTTGCAGGTGACAAGCAACCCTTGGGTGTCCCACCTGAGACCCTTCAAAGGCACCTGATTTTCAGCAGAAGGCTGGCTTCTGGCAGTCAGGCTCTTCCTTGACAGCTCAGAACACCAGTCAGGGCCTGAAATTCCCTCCTTCATGCTAACTCCTTGGTAAACCCTCAGCTGGTTGTCCTCAACTATCAATAACTAGAGATGCTCCTCCCTCCTCTGTCACCCCTCTCCCCCTCAAATAACCTGGAGAACTAAGCCTGGTGATTGCACTCAAGGTTTGGGGACACACACACAGTTCTTCCTTTGCTACACATGTGCAAAACAAAGCAAACAAACAAAACACCACAACCAAAAACCCAAACCAAACAACCCCCCATGCTCTGTATTCTGTTATCAAAAGAGACTTATCCCAAGGGGTGGTGACACCCTTGCAGTGCTGCTGAGTGCTTTCAGAGGAGGACATGGTTACAAATCAAGTCTATGGCTTAAGAAAGGTTGAGTTTTGGGGTGGTTTTTCTTTCCCCTCAGTAAGTAAATGACTGTCCAAAAACTGAATGATGGCCTGACCTTTAGGGGTTGAAAGCAGCAGTGAAGGAGTGCCTGAAATGCATATTAAAACCAAAGTAATAATATTTATCTGGCAGGGTCCAGTGCAAAACTCAATGGGGAACCAGAAGGGGCTGTGCCACATTGGGAGCCCAATATACAGTACTGCTGAGTGGGTGCTGGTTGCTCAGAGCTGCAAAGGATCTGAGAGCTGCAAGGGAGTAAAGTGCTGGGAACTGAGCAGTGACCAAGCCCCTCCAGGGCTGGGGGTGGGGGCACTGATCTCATTCAGGCTGCAGTAGTCAATGGAGTCTTGGCTGTTCTCTTGAAACCAACCCAACCACTGGCTGGAGACCAGAAGATGGTAGGAGCAAAGGTGCCTTCACCTAACAACCTGTGTGAGGGTAGTGAGGAGTTAGTTAGGGGGTCTTTGGTTTAAAAAAAATGAAGAAAACAAAAGAAACTAGTGCCACAGATGCCACTCTCCAAGGCCAAAGGGAAAGGAGCTGCCCTGTGAGAGGGGCTGGGAGACAACACTGCTCAACTGGAGCTCACTAAGGTATGCAGCCATCAATACCAAAACTGCTTTTCCAGCCCTTCCTGGGTGGAGACAGGAGGCAGCACTGGCTAGTCTGGAGAGGAACAGAGCAAAGCCACTACCCCAACACTGTGAGGTGGCAGAGTAAAGCCAGGCCTAGAGCTGGCACTTGCACTCAAGTCTGGACACGCACACACACACACGTAGTTCTTCCTTCCCCAGCCCTGGAAACATAGAGGAGGACACTACCCTATGGCAAGAACGTGGCTTCTGCATCACTCCCTGCATTCCCACAGGGAATCTGCAGGGGAGAGGGGCAGAAATCTTCCCTCTGGGAGGGATTGGGAGGATGCTTTCATGTTAGTTTATCCTGGGGAGAAGTACAATGTCCCAGCTGCATAAAATGTAAACCATACATTGGAAGCCTCACTGAGCAAATCCACCTTGAAGAGATCCATGCTGCAAGGCAGAGGAGGAGCACTTGTTAACAAACATCTGTCAGTGTCTCCCCTCCTGGCCTGGGAGCATGGCTGCAGTCACATGAGAATCAACTTCTTGGCATTCAGTAAACAAGGAATGAAAACAAAAAACCACCATAAACATAAACTAGAAGAGGGTTTAAGAAGCATGTAGTGTGGAGACCAAGGGACTTCATTAAACTAGCCTGAAATGAGCTCTTTTCTTCCCCCCAAGGTTAAAAAGTGGCAACAGGATGTCACAACTGATGAATTATTGCAACAACACAATCCCATATCAGCATCAAACGTGGGTCTAGCTCAGAAAACGTCTCCAGTGTTTCTTTGGTGTATGATATTAAGAGTAAAGAGCCTGTGTGCTTTGGAGAGCACACCACAGAACTTCTAGACTCCCTACCAGTGGAAGCAGCATGGAACAAGCCAGTTTCCTATGGCAAAACTGGGTAAAGATTCACAACCAAATGGAAAGTAAGAGCAGATCTGCTGTCTCCATTCCTGTCCATGCTGATTCTTTGTATTAAAAATATGGCAACAGAGATTAGAAAACATGTTAAAAATGCATCCTTTTCATGTCCTGAATGAAGAAAAAAATCTAGACAGATGCATTTCTGCATTATGCAAGACAGGTTCAAAACACACACGAGAACAAAAGACCCTGGAAGGAGTTCAGAAAAGGTGAACTGCATTTGCCCCACTGTCCAGGCTGCACTCAGCAGCCTTCCCTCTGTCCTCATCCCTAGCCACACACTCCCAAAAGCTGTTTCTTTTCCAGAAAGTAGAGCTGGAGGCTGCCAGGTCCTTTTCCTTTGCTACTCCACGCTGCAGACAGAAGCAGGACACACAAGTGCTGTGGAATCTGTCAGGAGAAGGCTGCTAGCTCCTGTACAAATCGATCCCACCACGGTCATCTGGGGGAAATCAAAAGGTTTCTCAGGTTTACAAAATGAAAAGTCTGACCTCTTCTTTGTTCCAGGCACTACTTAACTGGATATTTAAGGTTTACTACAGTATTGTCAGGGAGGGAGTCCTTCCACTCATCCTATGATCCTTCCTTCCCCCTCCATGCTCGCTAGCGATGTCCAGTGTACGCCTTCAGCCACGAGGTCACCGAGGCAGCAGCAGATGAGATCATCCCACCAGCACTGCTGCTGGCAATGGGCTGAGATGCCTGTGTGCTCTGGCTCTGCAGCATCTCCACCTGCTGAGAAGGAATATCACAGAACCTGGGGCTTGGCAGATTCTCCCAGTCTGTCCCTAGGTCTGTCTCTTCATCACTGACGTGCTCGTCTCCACTCTCATCTGTTTCACCGGTGGCACTGGGATCCACAAACTCCATGGAGTCTTCAAGATCAGCACTGATTTCAAAAGGCCCAGACCTGTGAACATAGACACAAACACAGACTGGTAGTGGTTGGACCTCTGGGGATCATCTAGTCCAACCCCCTCTGCAAAAGCAGGGGCACCCACAGCAGCTTGCCCAGGATCACCTCCCACTGGGCTTGGAATCCCTCCACACAAGGAGACTCCACAGCCTCTCTGGGCAGCTTGGGCCAGGGCTCCAACACCCTCACACCAAACAAGTTTCTCCTCCTGCTCAGCTGGAACCTCCTGGCTTCCAGTTTGTGCCCCTTGGGCTGTCCCTGGGCACCACTGAGCAGAGTCTGGCCCCAGCCTCTTGTCCCCAGCCTTTAGCTCTTGCTCAGCATTGAGTAAATCCCCTCTGGGGCTGCTCTCCTCCAGGCTGTCCAGCCCCAGGGCTCTCAGCCTTTCCTCCTCCCAGAGATGCTCCAGTCCCCTCAGCATCTTTGCAGCCCATTTGGTACCATGCAGGAGAGGGACTGTCACTCTGCTGGTGTGAGCCCTAGGCATGCCAAAGCCCCCTGCCCTGTCATGCATACAGCAGAGAAATGAAGCCTACTCTGTGTCTATCAGCTGCCAGAGAGACACTGGCTGGCTGCAGAGGTAACTGTGTTGTGACAATGACCTCAGTTGGCAGAGGAAGCAATAGTTAGGTTCCAGTCCATGGAGCAGGAACAGCAGCAGAGCTCTTCTGCTTTGGCAGTGCGGAGTGAAACATGCAGACACAAAAGGAAAGGCTATTGCTAACTCACTGCTCCACTGGTGCAAACCTCCACCAGTGTGGAACAGCTTTTATTTTTAACACTAACTCTGGCCAGGCCATGACAGCTGAGCTCTGTCAGGGAGGGGAAGGGTGTGCTTTACAACTGACAGAGCTGGGTTGGCACAGCTCCCTAGTGGAGACTTCCCACAGCAGCACTTCACCCTGAGCAACATCTCAAGACTCTCTTTTTACCCTGAGGCTGGTCAAACACCAGAGCAAGTTGCCCAGAGAGGCTGTGGAGCCTCCACTAGAGATACTCAAAACCCCCCTGGTTCTGAATAACCTGCCCTAGTTGGCTCTGCTTTGAGTGGGGTGATGGGCTGGAGCTCCAGAGGTCCCAGCCAAAGTCACCTGTGTGGGACTCCGAGTTGCCTGCTGCCACTGCCTGGTAGGAGAAGCAATTGCATCCCACCCCATCCCACTAGGGTATGTCAGCCAAACCCTGAAACACCTTTATGAGCCAGAGCAGGCAGTTTCAGAGGGCTGTGACCCACGGTCAGAGGATTGCAGAGGTGGTTAAAGGTGGATGATTCTCCAGAGGGAGCAATGTCCCTGCCAAAGTTCATCCCAAAGCACAGTGAAACGGGAGCAGGAAGCTACCCTGGCTAAGAGTTTCTCCAGCCCTAGTGGGAGAAGAAGCCTGAAGCATGGAAAATTGTAATCCAAACAATTAATGGATCTGAAAACAGTAGTTTATGAAGGAGACTATTGGCCAACTATAGGCCCAGCTATCTAAAGGAAAATGAAGAGCTGGTTGCTGCAGGCTTTGCAGACAGCTGAGAAATGAAACACTCCTCTTTCACAATCCAGAAAGGAATGGGAATGCTGCCTTCTGGCAAAGCATTCTGCTTAACAAGACAACACAAGAAGAGAGTCATCAGATTTGAGGCCAGAAGGGACCATTAGATCATCTCCAGTGACCTCCTCCATAACCAAGGCCATTAGGTTCCACCCATTTCCCCTGTCCTGAGCCCAGTAACTTCTGCCTGATGAAAGCATCCACCCCAGAAACTCATGCAGCCTTGACAGGATGACATAGGGTAACAGAGAATCCCCACCTCCTTTCTCACAGGTAATTCATCTCTGTGTTGAGTGCATGTGCCTCATTTCAACCTAGCTCAGACTCTGCTGCCAGTGGGGTCTATAAAGCCATGCAGTAGCCTGTGTTTTCTCCCCATGAAGGTGTAGAAACCATCTCACTCTCATCTCTAGTGAGGTAAGACAGTTTTATACACACTAAAATATGCTCCTCAGTGGGAGGTATTTTCTCTGGCTCTTTCCTGTAACCTCTTCTTTCACTAGATGGACCTGACTGATGTGTGTGGAGCTCTAACACCTGCATGGAGAAGTGAGATTCACTGTGCCACTTGGACCTTTTACAGCACCTGCTTTCCAGGACACACTTCTTCATTCTCTGGCTATTTCCTCCCCTCTCCTTGTTTTCAGGCAAGCAGCAGCAAGCACATAGTTTTTTTCCCCCAAACTGAGCTATGTAACAAAGATTTGGCTCCCCACATCTTTGGGCTGAATAGAGTAGGGGTATACCCAGAGAACAGAAGGTAGGTGGTGAGGGGCATGCACTCAGTTCCTCTTAGGAGCACTGCAGGTTTGTAAATAAACCTAGACCTGTCCATGAGAGCAGTGTGGAAAAGGAGATTTCAGAACATGACTGTGTTTAAGGTGGAATAAAACACTGGTTAGATTAAACAAGTATTTGCAGAGTGCCTCAGGCACAAGTGGCTTGTGACTGGATGATCCCAACAGGAAATTCAATCTTGTTGCCTTTCTCTTTAAGGTGTAAAGAAAGAAGAACCCAACCCATGAGTAAAAGCTGGTGTGTGGAGCCCAGAGGAACTGATGGCTCTTTTCATCACCTACTAAGCTAACAGAAAAGCTGCCTTTCATCTCAATTTACATCCATGATACTATCTGAAGTGTCAACTCTGGTCTAGAGTGTTCACTGACTGGAAGTGTTTTGGGAAGGATTTAGCTAGTGTTTGGTTTAGAGTTTATACTGCTCAGTGCTCTTATGCTGCCAAGATGTGGGCAGGGTCATATTTGGAGCATGCTGAGACTGCCTGGCATATGTGCTGCTGTCCTGTGCTCCTGGACATAGGAGAAACAAGTCCATAATCAGCTCCCAGCCTCCAGAAGCACAGACCCCTCTGCCATCTAATTTATTTCCTCCTCAGGATCTCCTTTTCCTGTCCTCTCATCCTCCTCCTTGTAACTCTCCTGATTTCTGATGTGCTGAGGACTGATCTGTAGGTACAGCAGAAGAGAAGGATTTCCCTCCTAGATAACAAAGGCAAAAGCATCACTTCAAAAGGGATTCAGGCACAGGTGAGTTGTGATACTGCTTTTCTTACCTGCCCAAGTTCTCAGTGTCTGGGCTGACCAGGTACATAAGGTTCCTGAGCGTGTGCAGTGGGTGCAACAGATCTAAATTTACATGCTAGGGTGGGGAAGGTAAGAAAGAGACATGATCAGTCACTGGAGGCAGCCTGCAGGCACAGTTGATCTTTTAAAAGCTACTGAAAGGATCCAAAAGGGTATTGCCCCTACCTGAGAGAAGCAAAGGTGAAGGATGTTAGCATTCAGCTTCTTCACTGCCCGTGTGAACCTGTGTCTGCTGAGGTTCTCTCCACAGAACTCACTGTGGAAACACCACACACACACATATCTCTATCTATCCACATCCATTAAATATCCATGGGCACATACAGAAAGCAAAATGCTCTCCAAATACACCTGCTGGAGACAGCAGCATTCTGTGCCCTGGCCTCCTACCAAATCCCAGAGTAAACATTCTCCCAGTGAGCACTTGTTTAAACTGGGCAGCCAGTTTCAGAGGGCTCAGGAGATGAATTCTTCACCCAGCAAGACTGTTAGCAATCCATCAACAAGCCCTGCTTGCCCTAGTCTCACTGGTTTCAACAGGACAGGTGATGTACACTGGATGACACTCAGAAGATCCACTTCAGCCAAGCTGTTTCAGCTCCCCTTTTAATTCTTGCATCATTTCCTGCTCCCAATTTTTTCCTTCTCTGAAGGCTGAGCACCCAAATAATTGCCTGAAGGAAAAAATGCAGAGCCACTAGACAACTTTTGTGCCCTCACTTTGGCAACCACTGTTTTAACCACTTCATCTCAGCAGCATATTTTGAGACTCCTGGAAGGCTGGCCAAGGTTACAGCTCCCTCAGCACTTCCTCTGTACAGATTCCATCTGCTCCACACAGACACTAAAAATAGTTTCTCCATCCCAGATTGGGTTTACACCACATACTCCCAGCTGTCTTGCAGCCAGGTATGCTCCCCACTGGTGCTTTATCCCAAAGAGAACTCCATTGCTGCCATGCCATTATTACAAGGCCTTGTTCTGCAGCATTTCATGTAGTGGAACTATTCAAGAGGGCTAAAAGCTGCTGAATTGGGCTGGGATTTTGTAAAGCACAGTAGGGACTCATCAAATGAAAAGTGCTATTCATGGACTGTCATCTTTCATTTCTCATTTGAGGATGCTGGATGTGTCCATTAGAAAGCTGTTCTTTGCAACTGTGATGGTTGCTCTGCACTCTCAGGAGGTAAAAAAGGAAGGAGGGCCTGTTAACTGGGGTCTAAAAATCCTACCAGCCCTCCACCCCAAATTAAAGAGCACAAAACACCATCAGCCATCAACTGTTACCATAAAAGCTGTCCCAAATCATACCTTCCTTCCCCAAACCAAGCTGAACTAAGAGCAGACACAACTGGTCAGTGCTTCACCTCCTCAGAGGTTTGCATTTACTTGCCTGTTGCAGAGCTTCTTGGGAAGATTAACATCAAGTATGAGAGACAAAGTGTTAACAAGCTGAGTTGCATAGCACAATGCAGCACTGATGGTATAAGCAGGGTTATTATGTTCCATATCTAAAAAAGAAATAAAAACAGCATGAAAGTCTCCTCCTCAACAAAGCCCCAGTGGGTGTGTTCATGTGTTACTGAAGTCTACTCTGGAAAATATCATTTCCAAGTATTGAGAACAGCCTGAATCCAGCAATCACTGACAGTGAAATCTGTCAGAAGTTGGTAGAAAATAGTCATTCTTGGAACTCCTGGTAAGGAGATGGCATGTGAGCCATGTCAAAACTGGGAATCATTAACTTTCTCTCTCTCTCTGACATTGTGCTGGCTCCCAGTGAGTGTTTTCTGCAAAAGAGGATTTCAGTGGATTAATCCCTGCACTGGTATTTATTTCTGACTCTGGTTTGTCTGGGGAAGCACAAATGGACCCAGGCTACAGCTCCTCAGTGCCTTCTGTTGGCAGCCAAGGCTGCAGGTCCTATGGTTTCTGGAGTCTCCCCTAGGAGGTTCTATGGTTTCTGGAGTATCCCTGGCTGCCTAATCACACCTGGCTCCTTACCTGGCCCTTGGGTAGTCTTCTTCTCTTCCACCCAATTGTAATATGCTGAATAGTCTCCATTGTTAGGAAGGGTTATCCAAGGACCTGTGATACTGATGCTGGTGTCCCCATTATGGTCATCACACACCCATCTCCCAGAGAGATATGTGGTTCTCCTGGCTTCAGCCAGCTTGCTCACAGTGCTCGAGGTCATGGCATTGTCACTCTCAGAAGACACATCTGCAGGATCTCTGGAGCACCCAAAAAGAAACACAGTGTTTTTAAAGGAGTTCTAGAAAAACACACAGATGCACTTGGCAGGCACATAGCTAGATTCCACTGAGAGCAAAAGGCTTGTAGGAACACTCCTGCAAAACTCCTTCCTGCCAAAACTGCTCTCCTTTGTTCTGGGATTTTTAATTGTCTGTTTTAAGAAAGCTTAACATGAGACACATGCCTCAGAGCTCTCAGTAGGGAGGTGCTGGCACCTCCACATTCTTCTATTCTGGACCTCTTTGAACCTCTTCTGTTCTCTGACCTCTGTCTTTGGGTCAGACACACTGCCTTTTACAGAGAAGGGCCAGGAGAATGCTCAGAGGACTGGAGCACCTCTCCTACGAGGACAGACTGAGAGAGTTGGGGTTGTTCAGTCTGCAGAGGAGAAGGCTCCAAGGAGACCTTCTTGTGGCCTTCCAGGATCTGAAGGGGGCTACAAGAAAGGTGGGGAGGGACTTTTTAGGAGGTCAGGTAGTGATAGGACTAGGGGGAATGGGCGTAAGCTAGAGGAGGGGGGATTTAGATTGGATATTAGGAGGAAGTTCTTCACTGTGAGGGTGGGGAGACACTGGAACAGGTTGCCCAGAGAGGTTGTGGAAGTCTCATCCCTGGAAGCTTTTAAGACAAGGCTTGATGGGGCCCTAGGCAACCTGATTCTAGTTGGAGGTGTCCCTGGCAGGCAGGGGGGTTGGAACTGGATGATCTTTAAGGTCCCTTCCAACTCTGACCATTCTATGATTCTCCCCACAGATGCTAAGAGAGCCAGAGTGCCTAGCTTTGACTTGCATGACACTTGTGGTGAGGGTGCCAGAGCCCTGGCTCAGGCTGCCCAGAGAGGTTGTGGAGTCTCCTTGCCTGGAGAGATTCCAACCCCAGCTGGATGACATCCTGGGCAACCTACAACCTCTAAACAGAGGAGTTGAGACTAGCTGATGCCCTGAGATCCCTTCCAACCCCAACCAGCATGGAATTCTGTGCCTAAAACTAAGCAAAACGAATCCAAAAGGCTCAGTCTTCTGTACCTCATGCTTGTCTTTACTTCTTCAATGGGAAATATGACAGATGTCAGCTCCAGGATGTGTGTCCTACGTAGATTGGCCAGGTGCTCATACTGGGTTTTCAGGTCAGAGATCTTCTTCTCAACCAGGTCTCCCAGCTTCCTGTTATGCCTCTGGATCTTCTCTTTCTTCTCCTGGTGGCGCTGAGCCCTGCGGTGATGCTTCTGGTTCTCCTCTTTAATTCTCAGCAGCCCTTCTGCATCTGGCAAAACAGCAGCAGATGTTAGCCTTGGCAAAGGAGCTGGGAGGTCCTTGGAGGAAGATTGAGGAAAGCATTATTAATAGTTCTAGAAAACAAAGAGCTATAGCAGCTTAAAGCAGAAAAACCCTGCTAAGCCATTAACCTTTTCCAGATGCTCAGGGGTTCAACTTCTTCATCTATTCTGAAGGAGCTCCAAAGAGATTGAAATTGAGATGAATCTTTTGCTATCTTTTAGCCAGCTATTTTTGGATTGGGAGCAGAAAAAGCCAAGATTTCACAGTTTAATTAAACTTCTGAGGTAATCATGGTGACAGAAATAGCTTGACTGGACACGTTTGCAGGGTGCTGGCCAAAAAGAGACACACACTGCTTGCAGCCAAGAGCAAGTGAAGATAGCATCTTTATTCACCATTTCTGGCATCATTGCTGCTATTAATGTATGTCTTTTTGGCTTTGCACTCATGTATGTGGCTCTTGAAGCACTGGAATCCCAAGGGTGCAGACTTCTTGTTACCACAGGGAGCAGTGACTTATCTATGTCTCCCTTTCCAGGCACAAAAGGGGCAGATGTGCTTGGGTACTGAAAAGCTGCAACTGCCCAAATTTATTCCATGCATCAGGCACACTGAGGCTTGGAAAAATATCCTTCAAGAGCATCTGCTGACTCTCCTATGAAGTAACTGACTGCAGGAAAGCTTTCACAAAGATATGGTGCTAAAGACAGACTGAGTTCACCACCACCTCTGTCCTTCAACAGCCCAGGGAAATTTTTCTTACACACACACACTCCAAATATATGCCTAAAACTCTTCATGCACCCTTGTTTGACAGACAGCCTCCACCTACTAGTCCCTCACTTTCCATTTTTATGGCTGAAAAGAAAGTGTTAGCCAGGTTCTCTTGCAGCAAGGCATCACTTTTCCTGTACTCAAGAGGTGGGATAACTTTTCCTTGCACAGAAGGGAAGCACTAAGCCCTGACATCCTTTTGCTGATACATTTGGATTGTGAGGCACTGATGAGGCTCTGGTAAGAATGCTCTGTGGCATCTGCTGCTCAATGAAGCTGCATTATCCACTACTAAAAAAAATCAAGAGAACTTCTAAGCAGCTACAGCTACCTCAGACAACACCTTCAGAGTGGCAGTGTTCCCCATAAGGGAGCACAAAAATTAAAAGGATGGGACCCAAAACTGATTCCCAGCCACAAGCCTGTGCCCAGCCATACTCAGCCAGCACATGACACCCTCCTGCTAGTCCTGGTTCCTGCAGAGCTGGAACTGCACAGACCTCTGGCAGGGTGGGAGATCAGGCCTGTGAGGACCCCTCAAAAGTGTGGCTGGCCCTGAAGACAGAGTCTGCTTTCTCTGAACATCAGCATCTTGTATTACCAGTCATCTAACTGAGCTGTTGTTATCTGTGATGTGTTTGGGAGGATGGAATCTACCATCACTGACCTGATCTGTGGGAGATGCAAAGTCCCAAATGAAAGAAGGTGAGAATAGTTTTCCCATGCAGATAAGAACTAATAACCCTCAGGTTTATAAAATAAGAGGCTCCCTGTTAGAGTAACTGTATAAAAACCCCCACTTTTCACTAAGCAATACCAAGATTCCCTAGGTGTCAGCTAGCAATTCTGCTTCCTCTTTGGAACAGCAACAGAAAAATCAATTAATGCTTGCATTCATATTCCCAAACTCTCCCTTTGCATAAAGAGGAGGAGGAAAATGTCCATCTGTTCCATTTGCACATTCATGTTGCCCTTGCAAGGCTACCTTTTCAGCCAGTGAACTCCCTTTGTCTGCAAGTCCCAGAGCAATTGTTTGAGAAGCAGAGAATGCTGCACATGTCTCCTCCTTAGCAGCCCTGGTGCAGAAACAACTGCCCTTCTTCTGGCATAGCACCTCTGCTTTATGACCCACTTTAGGAGGGGATTAAAATTTGTCCCCAGAAATATTTCAGGGCAGGACTATGTCCCACCCATCTCTGCTGCCTGCTAAATGCAAGCAGAGGCACAGCAATCTCTGCCCAGAGAGCTAGGCCAGGTATTTGCCCAACTGTCTCCTTGACCTGCTCTCCAGAGGCAGAAAGCAAACACACACATTTTCCAACCTTATTTTAAGAGCCACCAATTATTGAGATATCCAGGAGAGTCAACTCCAAAAGCAGGAACCCAATGTTCTACAAACTGTTCTTGTGTCAGGAAACTAAACTATGCCACATCCAGGAGAACAGGAACAATCTAGTTCCATTTTCTAATGTCAAGCAAGTTGGGCTCTTGATTTGCTGGCTGCTCATGGCAAGAATTCATTTTGGGTCTATCTGCAAGAGCTATTTTTTGGGTAATGGAGCTAACAAAAGGGCAGTTAGGCAATACTTGGGTCAGCTTATGGGTTCAATCTAATCAAGTTCCCTGTGAATCAGAGCAGTTACAAAAGCTGAAGATAATATGCTTTACAGAAGAGGAGAGGAGGAACTCTACTGCCCAGCTGCTTCTAACATTCTGCACCTTCAGAACTGCATTTTGACAAAAGGTGACTACTAAGCTGCTCAAAGTCACAGTGGCTTCCTCTTCTCCCTTCCTCACAGGCTCAAAAGTAGTTATCCCCTTCATAATAATCTTCTACCTACTGAAGATCTTGCTTTTCTTCACCCTCCTCCTCTTTAAACCAAACCCAACATCAATTTTCACAGCCATTCTTTGTGTTTTATTCCTCATCTTCTCTCCCAGACTTTCTCCAGTCAATTTCTATCTTTCCTAAATAGCTCACCAGACTTCCACTGAAGCAACACCAGTGCTGGGTGCAGCAGGAGAATTACTTCCATTTTAAATAAAATGCTTATTTTAGTATATCCCAGAATAAGCCTTTCTGAACCTTTCTGGAACAGCATTCAAATTGCTCATTTTTACTTCATTTCCAACTCCCCAGATCCTTTCCTGCCAACATCTCACCACCATCCCCACCCTGGGGGGTTTATCTTTCTCTTTCCCAAACAACATGCACTTGACTTTGTCCTTTTCAGAGGAGATTGTCAAGTTACCTGCATGATTTTGAACTGGATCCTGCTCTCCACAGAAGTCCTATCCTCATCCACCTTGGTTTCTTCCATTCTATTCCTTCTATTCTACCATGGGGCCAGGAACTGGCTCCTGCTGAGCTCCACCTGTCTCACCTCCTAGCTTTGACCAGGTTTCACCTCTCCCTCAAAGCAGCCTTTCTAGCTTTTTCTGTGACTCTTACAGCAATTACACCCAGAGCAAATGTCTTTGCTTGCTTGCTTGGTTTAGGGCAGTGTCCAAGGCAAGCTCCATTGCACCTTCATCCTCCACTAGACCACTTGAGCCCCTTGCCTGGGGCTGATTTGCCATGGCCTATTCTTAACAAAGTGCTACCTATTTTTCATGACCTTATCTTCTGGCTCTCTACAAAGTGGCCAGAGGTTTAGAGTAAAATGACCATGTCATCAGGTTAAGGCTCTCCCTTTCTCTAGCCTTTGAAAACAGACACTGTGTGAAAACACACTGTTTCCTGGGACATCATCTCTCCCTCATCTGTTCTCCAGTGCTCCACAGACCACTTCAGCTCATTCCCTAAGGTGAATCCTGTAAGGCCTTGCTGACATAAAGCAATATTTAGCTGGCTGGGTTTTTTTTTCTTCAGCCTGCAGTCCTCTCATGCTGTAAAGTTAATCAGGCTAAGCAGCTGATCACATTTTCTTCACAAGAAGACAAAGCAGTGAAAGTGCTGAATGCTTTAGACTTCTCTGCACAGTTATTTGCTCTCTTCCCTGGGAACTGACTTGCCTGCTCCATCTTTTTCTTGTTATACATTTCTTATAGTTACTACCCATCCTCCTTATTAATTAGAAACCATTTTGCATCTCAGCCTCTGATGTTACCACCACAAGCTTGTGCTATTGCTTTATAACACTTCTCAGGTCTATCCCTTTGCTTCCACTCTCTGTACAAGTCCTTTTGAATTTTGAGTCATAAAAACATCCCTGAGCCAAGCAATATGCTTCTGGACACACTTTCCTTAGCATGTACATTGTAAGGACTGCTGCACATTCTCTTCTGAAAACTGATTCTACAAATCTCTTTGTGTCCAAAATTCAATGAGTTTCAAAACAGAAGCTGCTGAATGGTAGCAACTTGCTCTCCTATGCCATGTTTCAGCAGGATTTTAGCATGTCTAGACAGGTGTGGGTTAAAATTCATCTCTTAGATGAAATTTGTTAACAGCTGCAGAGCAGTTTGCTCCTCTTCCTCAAGAGGAAGCAATCAGAAACACTCCACTGAATCAAGCCACCTCTAGGGACAAAACCCCAAGTCCCAGCCTGCTAAGCATTTACTCTGAAAGCTGTTGCAAAATGATCTCCATCCAGCTGAATAATGTCTACTGTTGGCTAATTAAAGCCCAAGCATATAGAAAAAGAGGCTCAAATCCACTCACTGCTTTGCCTTCAAGTGGATTTAAGAAGTGAGGGTTGGGAAATTGACCACTTTGAAACACCAAGACCCAAACTGCCCAGCAATTGACTTTTCAGGCTGAGGCACAAGAGTTCTCCACATCACCCAAGCACAGGCATTACTCACGTCTTGTCATCTCATCATTTTCCTTGCAAATGGTCTGTTTCAGCTGCTCAATCCTCATCTTGCAAGACATGATTTTCCACCTCTGAAAAGAAAAAGAACAATTCAGCAACTCTAGGGCACAACCAACTTCAAACACACTGCCTAAGGATTAACAGCAAAGCCAGCAGCTGGCCTGCAGAAGTAGCAGGATGTTCATGGGATCAGAGCAGCAAATAAAGATCTCATACACTGGTTTGTGCACAGAAGAATGCCACAGACAAAGCCAGTGCTTAGGATCAAGTCAATCCCTATAATAAGTTATGGAACAAATATCTAGTAGGAAGGGAAAAATATTGATGGTTTGGAGCACTCTGCTGGCAGAGCCAATTCCAGTGGTGCTTAGGACAGGGAACACAGTGGCCTGGAGGTAAACTGTAACTTTAAACTGTGAGATCTAGGAACTGAGAGAGTTTAAAAACTATAGGACACTTGGAACAACTCACCAGCTGATCAGTTATCTCTTTTCCTTCCATGGCCTTCAAAACACTAGAGGAAAAAACATGATTGAAAGTTGTATGAGTATCTGGGCTCTGGCTCCAGCAACAGTGTGTTAGACTGCTTTGTTTTTCTGAGAGTTTTTATAGTTTCTTGTCATTTAACAACTACAACTTACTGGTTTTGGAATTCTCTTTGTTTGGTTTTAAGATGCAGCAGCCTTTCCTTCTTGTCTGAAAACCTGGAAGAGATGAAATGCTTTTATTGGTATTTTGCACAAGATGGCATTGGAAATTCTCTGAAAAGATAAAGATTGAAGCTTGTGGGAATCTCCAAACCTCAAGTATCTGTCTTAATCTTGGGAAGTAATGGCTAAATGTGTAGAAGTCTTGCAGAATCCTAGAGCATGTCTCTCACAGGAATTGCAACAGAACCTCTAACATCAGCCTGTGGTATTATGGAACTTGTAAGCAAGTGACTTGCTATTTCTAGGAGAACAGCTTAGCAATAGCAATGTTTTGTGTGTTAAGAAAAACATGTAGCACTGGAAAAACCACTTTAGACACTGTAGAAATTAACAGTACCAGCTCAGCCACCACAGTGAGTCTGATCTGTGCTACTTCACAAGCTCTGATGGGTCCACTCTGGTAGTGGGAAATGCAGGTTGTCACACACTACACACTGCATTTCCCCTCTTCTAATGTGGAAGTGTCTCACATTTCATTCATTCATGGATCCAAGTAGGACAGCACTCTCTCAAGACTTTCACATGACATCCAGAGTTTTCTTGCACTGGTAATTAGCAATAGCAGTATCTTACACTGTCTAATCTCTGCTAGACACTTGTAGCCATCATGAGTCCAGGAGCCACATGCCTACTTGAGTTCAGCTTCACCTGATGTCTGAGCTACAGGAACTGGAAAGAACTGGTCAGAAGGGACTTTCAGGATTCATCATCCTGTGTTTTCACCTTTTCAATATGCTACAGCCACATCCTGCTCCTCTCCACATTCCACAATGTACTGAGAAATACACTGGAAGAAAAGAGCATCAGAACAAATGCACACAGAGGAATGACAGTGAATCACAGAGTGGCAAAGCTAACAGTAGGAGCAAACAGCAGGAGAGACAGCCAAGAGATTTAGATGGCTTAAAAAAAACAAAGGCATAAAAGCAAATGTGCTTTGTTTTCTGCCAGTGTGTGGCTTTCCAACTTTCCTTTGTGCTTCCCATGCCACAGCACCATCCTGATCCCAAAAGGTTTCTTAGGGTAAGTCCACCTAGGGAAAACAATGAATTCTATTTCTCTCTGGAACATGTAGAATTGACAATTTCATCCTAACAGAGGTCAAGTCCTTTATTGCAGGGATAACTAAGCTTTATTTAGAAAGAATTCTATACCAGGACAGCATCTTGTGCCTCTCTGCTCAACTCTGTGGGCTTGATTTCAGGTGAGACATTCAAATGCTTCATTCCTTGAAGTGCTGAAATTTGAAGGCTTGGTGACTACCATGGGGTTCAGAAAGTGAGTAATCATCCTTCCAGATGACATCAGCATTAAACCAACAACAAAACTACTGACTGCTGCCTTCAGAGTCAACCAAAAATAGCTGTTTCCCTTCCAAAACAAACCCAACCCAAACGTGGGTGCTTGGCATAGAAGCCAGAGGCCAGGCACCAGCCAGAGGAATGTGGTGTGACTGGAGGCTGTCAGCTCAACCCAGTGCCTCCCTTGTTCCTGGGTGTCCTCACCCCACCAGTCATCATGGAAATTACCAAAGTACACTGTGCTAGCCTCCTGTTTACTAGGGTAATGCACACCTACTGTACACCTCTGACCTTTGGTTGCAACCAAAAATAACCTGGCCCACAAACACACTGCTCAAAAGTCACCCAGGGAGAGAGAGAGGCAATTTGGCAACTCTTGTTCGCCAGGCTGGAGTAGTGGAATTACCCAAATGATGTCCATCACAAAAAGCTGAATGGTCTGTCAAGAAGCTGGAACTAAACTAAGTTCTTCCTGGGGAGGAATGACAGAAATATTTGTGAGAGCCTGCACAAGTTACAGCTCACCACACACTTGAGCAACTGGCAAACAGCTCCTCCAAACTTCTGCAGCAGCTTTCTCCTAAGCAAACATTTCCATTTCTTTCTATAGCCCTAATTTTCCTTGCATCCCATGGTGTAACTCATTTTTCCCCTCTAATATATAGCTCTCTCTACAGCTTTTCAATTTGGCAAAGAAACAAACCTTTGGATGAACTAATTTAGGAACTCCCCTAAAGTGTAAACTGAGAGAAAGAGACAACTTGATGTCTCCAATTATCCACTGAATGTTTCTCTTTCCTCAAGTCTTAGCACATTGAGCTGAGATCTTCTACAGTTACCTGGCTTCTTTCCACATGTTCATAACTAGAGAGAAGCAACCAGAAAGCAGGACTTCCTGATCTGTAGAATGATAGAATTGTTACAGATGGAAAAGACCTCTGAGATGGTGGAATCCAACTGTTCACCTCACACTCCCATGCTCCCCACTAAACCATGGCCCCATGTACAACATCTGAAAGTCTTCTGAACACTGACCCCACCACTGCCCTGGGCAGCCTGGGCCAATGCTTGATAACCCTCTCAGTGAAGAAATTCTTCCTAATACCTCAACTAAACCACCCCTGATGCAACTCAAGGCCATTTCCTTTCCTCCTGTCACTTGAGAGAAGAGACTAACCCTCAACTCCAACCTCCCTTCAGGGAGAATATTTTAGGAAGGTCTAAGAATTGATTAACACTGAAGGAGTTGAGGACAGCAATAGGTGCATCCATTCCTGTACCCATTCAGTATAAGAAAGCTCCATTGCTGCACAAAGTCATCATTCCCCATCATACCCCACCTCTTAGAGAAGTCAGACTGGTTTAGGCATGGCAGTTATTTTGTCTTTGGCTCTTGTCATCTGCAGACAGAAAGCAAAGGCATTCAGGAGGCCTGTAAAATACACTCTAAGAACTGCTGCCTAAAACAGGCTGGAGTAAACTCCTGGGAGCAAGCAGAGTCTCCCAGCTGAAGCCAGCACCAAGAGATTAGCTGAGCTTTGGAATACACAAGACATTACTAATGAAAAGAAGAATGCCAGTGACTATTTTACCAGAGGGCTTCCGGGCTACTCACCCTTAATTGGAGCTGTACTTCAGTCATTAATCCTAACAGCTCCTCAAGCTCTCCCCCTGAAAGATACAGGGTGTGATCTCTGCCAGACACAGGAACCACCTCAACCTTCTGGTGTCTTTTAGAGAAATCAGCACCCAAAGCAGCCCAATGGAAAGGAAACTGAAATAGTTTTTACTGTTAGGAGGAAAAAGAATCACAAGAAGAGTCTAAAGATAAACCTCCACTGGAGACAAGGAGTAACAACTGCTTTCTTTTCTTTTCACAAGAGACAGAACAATCCTTTTCCCCCAATATGCAGCACTTCAAAGACAAATGGGAGGCCTGAGTGACCCCATCTACTTCCACATTCTGAATTTCTCACACTGGGCTTATAACTCAAGTCATGCAGCAAAGCCCTTGTGCTGACCCTGTCAGTCTCCTCCAGCACTGGCTGTAACACAGAGCTAAATTTAACCCAGGTGCTCCTAGAAGGTATAAACCAACCAACCAAATAATGATGACAACCTGAAATCCAGCACCTATCCCTGCAAGACTCTGCCATAGGTTGTAGTTGAAGAATTGTAGAATCATTAAGGTTGGAAAAAGCCTCTAAGATCATCAAGCCCAACTGTTAAGCTACACTGCCCAGTCACCACTGAACCATGGCCCTAAGCATCACAACTACAAGTTTATCTGAACACTTCCAGGGATGGTGACTCCACCACTGCCCTGGACAGCCTGGGCCAATGCTTGATAACCCTCTCAGTGAAGAAATTCTTCCTAATACCTAATCTGAACCTCCCTCATGCAACTGGAAGCTATTTCCTCTTGTCCTATTGCTTTTTACGTGGGAGAAGAGACCAACCCCCACCTTGCTCCAGTCTCCTTTCAGGGAGTTGTAGATAGTGAGAAGGTCTCCCCTGAGCCTCCTCTTCTCCAGGCTAACCAAGCCCAGTTCCCTCAGCTGCTCCTCACAACACTTGTGCTCCAGACCCTTCACCAGCTTTGTCCTCCTTCTTTGGACTCTCTCCCTCTCCCTGTGCTCACACGGTAAGAAATTCACAGGCATCCACTCACTTCTCACAAAGAGGAAAGAAAGAAAACTGACCTCTGAAGTGACAGACCCTTTCATTTTCATCTCTGTTATTCCAAGTACAGAACACAGACAAAATATGTCAAGTGCAATTTTAAAACTAAGTAATTCCATTATCTTTCAAAGAAGAAGAAACCCAAACTTCACAAGGCTTTGTCCCTACAAAGAGCATTCCTGCTGCAAGCAAGCATGCTTAGGTTAACTCCTCTTGGCTCATTCATATATGTTATGTTGTTCCTTGAATTCATTCAGAGGAAGCTGCTCTTCTCAACATCTTGCACTACTGCTTGGGACAGGTTTGAGCAGCAGGAGAAATAAAGCCTGGGGAAATTGAGTGTACAGGGAGTTCCCCCAGAATGGAGGCTCTAGGAGAATAGGTTCCCACAAAGGTACCATCATGTCCAGACAGAGGAGGGGAGAGGGAAAGAAGAAAACCAGCACCACCAAAAAACAAACCAGGAGAGAATTATTTCCTGCAGTTAAGAAACACATTCTAAATATCCAGAACACTTTCTAATCACAGATGAATGGGACAGTTCCAGCATCTTTACAGGCTGCAGTGAAAACTGTCAGACAGAAAAAGATGATCTTGTCACATGGATGAAGATAGGAGGAAGATAAAAGTTTTCTCTCCCCAAGTTGTTGCTTCTGGTGCTTTGGCTAAGGCTGCTTTCATTCTTCTGATGGTTAGAGAAACTCCTTAAGTCTTGGTTAGTACAGAACAAGAGCAGTTCCACTGGAATGAAGGCTGCAGTTGAATTTCTGTAAGTAAGCCTGATGATTAGCCAAAATCTTAAAGCTATAAAGGGGTTTGGTTCATACTGCAGACTCCAAATCCACTTTATTTCATGGAAGTGCAGATAACCCTGAGCAGTCTCACACACAGACAAGTTTTCCATCTACTTAAGAAAGACTAGAATTACACAGTCATGTTCCCAAAATAAAAGCTCATCCAATGGCAGACTAAGGGCTTGATTTTGTGAGCTGACACTCTGTGCCTGCTCCCACCAACATTAATGAAGACACAACCACAGCCTTGGCTCTTCTTGTGTCTGGCAGAAGGATGTGAAGAGCCTTTGGTGCTAGGACCTTACTGCACCACACTCTGCTTCCCAAAATAGTTCCAAGAAGCTGCTCCCAACAGCTGCTAATGAAGCTACAAATGAAGGACTGAGAACATGGTGTCAGCTAAAAATCAGAGCTATTCTGGAGACAGTGCTGGGCAGACTTCTTAAGAATCCAGCTCTGAAGGAGTGATCCAAGTCACTTAATGAGGATATTTACTTTTTGATGTAACACTCATTCAGCTGCCACTTTGAAGAGCCAGTGCTTTGCAAAAGGGAGCAGGAAGGTGTGTGATTAACTCCAGTAGAGTATTTTTTGTAATTCTAAAAGAAGGCTCATGATTAGGGCTACCTATGGAAGGGGGACTGGAACTAGATGATTCTAGTCCCTCCTGACCCAAACCACTCTACAATATAGACAAGAAAGTTAAAAAGGTGTTGTTTTCTTGCACACCTTTCTGATTTTGTTGGATGATTTCAAAGACTAAATTTAACATGGGCTGCTACAAACAGATAACAATTTCAAATACCCTACCACACAGCTCTCCTTTTGGCCCTGAATTGTGTGGAGCTTCTGTGGGCTACATCAACCTGGGCTCGGCTGGGGAAAGCTGCACCTAAGTGAAACTTGGGTCACTATAGTAGTATTATTAGCGTTATTAGTAGTATTATTTTAAGCAAGCTATTGTGTGTCTTGCTCTGCCTACCCAAGCATAGCAGCCCTCCTAGCAGGCAGCCCCGCAGTGGGCCCGGCAACACCAGGACCGTTCTCTAGCTCCAGCCCCCCTCATAGCCCCCCCCTCCCCAACCCGGGGCAGCGGCGAAACGGCGAGAACGGGGGACATGCCTCCCCCCACAACCCCTAGCCCTGTGGAGAACGGGGGAGGGGCTGCCCAAGCGCCGCGGTGCAGGACAACTCCTCAAGGAGCGGAGCAGGAGAGGGAGATGCTGTCCCGTTCCCCATCCTCCCACCCCTCAGCGCTGCCGGTACCTCTCGGAATCGCGCCCATCGAAGAAGACGAAGTCTCCGCTCTGGACGCACTTAGCACAGGTGAGGCGGCGGCGAGTAGTGTTGCAGAGCGGGCACCGCTCTACCGCTACATACAGCCCTTCAGCGTCCTCCTCGGCGCCCCGCAGAGCTGCCGGCCCAGGCCCGGGCCCGGGCCCGGCCCCACCGCCCTGCCCGGCTGGCTGCGGCCGGTTGCCGCTGGGAGACGCCATGATGGGCTCCGCGCGCCGCCGGTCACGTGGGACTTTGTTTTCGGGCAGAGGCATTGTGGGAAGCAGGAGGACCTGAGCCCACAGCCCCCGACCCGGCCTGTCGGGGGGGATGACACCTCCTTCAGCCCTGCCTCTCCGCTTCCCTCTCCTCTGCAGGGTATAACGGTCACGGCCTTAGCCAGAAAGGGTTTGAGGGTCACTAAAAATGATCCGAGGGCTGGAACATCACCTCTGCCGGGAGGACAGGCTGAAAGAGTTGGGGGTGTTCGGCCTGGGCAAGAGAAGGCTCCGGGGAGAGCTTCCTGTGGCCTAGTTTGTTGTTTTTCTTCGAAGGAAGCTTAGAAAGGAGGGAGAGACTTTTCACGTGGGCAGATAGTGATGGGACAAGGGGGAATGGTTTTAGACTGAAAGAGGAGAGATTCAGACTGGATATAAGGAAGAAATTCTTTACTCAGAGGGTGGTGAGGCACTGGAACAGGTTACCCAAAGAAGTTGTGGAAGCTCCATCCCAGGAAGGGTTCAAAACCAGGTTGGTTGGGGCTCTGAGCAAGCTGGTCTAGTGGGTGATAATATCCCTGCCCCTGGCAGAGGGGTTAGAACTAAATCTTAAGGTCACTTCCAGCAGCCCAAGCTATTGTGCAATTCTCCAATTTCAGTTTTGCTTCTCTCTGTCTCCCACCCACAGCAGGTGCTGGAGGAAGGAGGGCTGCCCCTTCCCTGCTCCCAGAGGAGGATCTGATGGGTGAGCAGCAGTACAGACCCTAGTCCTCAGCAGGCAGGTTCAGTCCAGCTCCACTCAGCCTGGTAAGGAAATTGTGCAGTTTTCTTCATAAAAGCTGAAGTGAAAAAATACATTGGTAGCATCTGCCATTGTGTAGCATCTGCCATTGTGGTTACTCAAGCCTGCAGTAAACAGGGTGGTTTTGTTCTGCTTCTTGGGGTAGCAGACACTGTTGATTTGTAACCCAGGAGAGGCATCATTTTGCTTCCCAGGGTAGGACACCCTGACCAGTAGCAGGGCTTCCACTGGAGCTGTGCTCACTGCAGTTCCCAGGACCTCCCCTCCATCTGCACCATCAGTCAGTAACACTGCTACAGAGGCCAGGTATGCCAAAGTCAGGCCCTGGATCTACAATAACAACAACAATTGGTATAGGATATGGCAGATATTGATACACATCCTTAAGAGCAACAGACTAGTGGTTTCCTCACCCCAGCCTCAACACTGGAGCCAGAATCAGGAGTTAAATACATACAAATAACTAACATGCAGAAACAGAGCACCAGCCTCTGCACCAGAATATAGTGGGAAACAACAAGCAATTGGAGTCCACACAAGCCAGAGTAACTTAAAGCTAGACCCCTTCTTCCAAAACACCCCAAACAGGTCCCCATTTAAAAGAGCATCTGAGCCTACCCAGCCTGTATTGTTTCCCCTTCCTAGTGTATTCAAGTGATAGAAAACACTAGCAGGAAGAGCACTCTGTAGGTTGAACCAAGACAGTTTTAAGACAAGTTGCCATAGCAAACATTCCTCAGTAGCTCAGTGGAAAGGCACAGAGCCCACTTCTTACCTTTAAGACTCTATCCAGACTTTTAAAGAGCATTAACTTTACAGTTGAAATTGTGTGGCAAGCTCTTAATTAAAACTGTTTCTTGAAGAGAGCTCATCTTAAACTTCTTTCCAGCATCCCAATAAATGCATATTGTTTTTCACTTCAAACAGATGATTATAACTTGAGCTTATCAACTATGACAGCTACAGTGCAAATAAAAGTCCAGCCCATAGCTGTGGAAAGTCTGTAGTGCTAGAAACCAAAGAAAAGCAAGCCTCTGTTTAGAGTAGATTTGAGTGTGGAAATCCAGTTTGAGTGACAAGGAAACTGATACCAGAGTTCAGACCAATTTATCACAAGGAAGTGCATGAAGTCTTTCAAGCTCTTTTTTTTTCCAGAGGAGCAGAGAAAGTTATACAAGCACTTGTGAGACACATTACAGACAAACTGAAATCGCAGCCTCACCCAATCAGAAACAAGCTTGTGACAGCAGAACTAAGCCCAGCAAGACTATGACACCCTGCTCTGCATTAAGCCACTACCTATACTGCTCCCATCCAGGACAGAGGTAGCTTTTGGGCTGGGTTACTCTAAAGTCATCTAACAGCAACCTCTAGTGGCTCAGGGAGTTTCCTGCCAGACCTGTCCCGTGTTCAGGGGAGGGCACAAGGCAAACCCCAGCATCACCAAAGCCCTCTTCTGGATAAAAAACTTGCTTCTGGAGAATGACAGGAGGTACTAGAACAGTCAGGGGATAGTCTTTGCACTGTTTTAATCACATCACTAGCCTGAGCATTGTACTTTCTGCAAAGGAAGCCTTGAGTTCACTTGAGATAACACAGGAACTCCATTGTTTTGCCTGCAGAAGTACCACATTTGATGTGGTGCCATTGGCTGAGTTCTGGTTCAGTAACACTGTTTTCCCTCAAGTCCATTTTAAAGCAAGTTCCTAATCAACATGTCTTTGTCTGTGCCAAGCAACAACCTCCCATCCTCTGAGGGGACTTCAGCCATACAAGAGGATACCATTTGGTTAAGATCTGTCATGACAAATGAGATCATTTGCTTAGTTATTTCTCCACCCAGACTTTCTAGGTGTGTTCCAGCACTCTCAGGGGCCTCAAGTTTCTTCTGTATTAGAGGAGTACCAATACTGTTACACACAAGAGTTTATCCACCCAGTAGGATCAGAGGGATTCCACAGATGTCCTCTGTGAGATCACTGGCTTCAAAACACTGAACTCAAGCTGGATTTTGGAAGCTATACATTGTAGCCAAAAATAGATTGAGTTTAAACATGAAAATCCAACATTGCAGGAGCTAGGTTTCAGTTCCCAAAAGTAAATATTTTGATAGAGGTAGTGCTGATCCACCTGGTCAACATGGGAAAGAGACACATGGCTCCTTCAAAATACTTGTGCTACCTTAATATCATTCTATTAAAAGTAGGTAAGTTGTGAGAACTCAAGTGGGTTAGAGACAACTAGACAACTTCTCTCAAAGCAAAAACCCCAATTTCACAAACTCTAGGAAGGCACCAGCACTTAGAGCAATCAGAATTGCTTGATCATCCACAACTGGGTTCCAGGAACACCCTTTCTTCTGTTCCATGCAGAGTGATACAAACCCATGGCTTATTCTCCTTTGCTTGATGGGCCATGTTATGCTGATTTCTTGAAGCCTTTTAGAATGGGGTAGATGTTCTCAAATGCCTCATAGATTTCAGAACGTTCTTTTGCTCCTAGAAAGACATTTGGGAAAGAACAAAAGGCTAAGGGCTAACAGTGTTGAGAAGAACTGAGTGCAACTCAAACTTAGTAAGGTTAGAAACCATGAAGAAACAGGAGTTTAAAAGCAACTTAGTATTAGAAGGCAGAATTTCTATCATACTTGTGCCACCTCCCAGCTTGCTTGGCTTTCAGACTAAACTAGTTTGGTTCCACAGATTAAACAAACCCAGATTTAGGTCCTCTTGACAGGTTCAAAACTCTGGCTTCTGAAAAAAGCCACTGAGAAGCACCATGGTGTTATCTGCAGAACAGGAACAGCTCTGCCTATTGCTTGGGCAAGATAAAAAACAGGAAATGGAGGAGTGCTGGAAGCTGATCCAGTTGGAGAAATCCTCTCCTCCAGTTCTGAGCAGCTTTTTGGTTTTGAGCTTTGTTGGTCAGGTGAAAACAGACTGGACTGCAAGCTTCAAGCAGACAATTTGAGCTTCACTTACAGGCTTAAGTGCAAGGCTCAAGCAAGTGACTAAGTTGAACTTCAACTCCCAGATCTGATATGGCCCTACTGCAGGTTTTCATGGGTACAACAGAAGAATTGCATTATTACAACTTAAAAGCAGGAATATATTGTATTAAAATGCAGACTAAATATTTTGTGTGTTAATTACCTGGGGTTACAAACTTCCAGCATGCTAAATATTTGTTTATCCCTGCAGGCAAGCACTCTCCATGCCAGAGAGGTGACTTTGGCCAGTGTCCTGACCAAGGGAGGAAGATCTCCATACAAAGCAAGATGTAGTGTTGCAGGCTCCTAGCCCACATCCTAGGGTATTTCTCTCCTGATTTAGGTGACTGCAGCACTACATTTAGTTACCATTTATCCCAATTGACATGACTGTGGGCAAAAGGCTATGCCTGCCTGTGATTTATACCATCAGGAAGGTTTATCTGTGGCCATGTATCTCACTTCTGCTGGTCTTGGGACTGTCTGGATATACAAGGCTGTCTGCTTAGACACTGAAACCCTACAGTTTCCCCTTATCTTATTTTCTCAGGCAACTAGGCAGTGGTTTGGATTGAGACTCAGGGCATATTTGTTGAGGGATTTCAAGGCTCAGCTCAGGTTTTGGTTCTTTGAATGATGCAGCTCTGCCCTGTTTGGTCTATGGCTTATAGACAACTTGGGACTGAGCTATCTCCCTAGCTCCCCATGGGTCATCTCTGCATAGATAGGGCCTCAAGACAATCCCAGGCTAGGTTGCTTTTGTAACCCTGCATGCACCAGGCATTACCAAAACCCATTCAATGAGCTCTGACAGTCCACACAGTTAGGGCACCTGCCATTTCAAAGCCAGCCTTTTCCATGCTTCTCTGCAAGCATATCTTTTAATACCAAGTCTTATAGACTAACTGTATTGCAGCAGGCAGGAACATTCCTTGCCAGTGACTCTATCATGCTTTGTGTAACAAATGAGCTGCAAAACCCCCTGTGTTTAAGGGTTTTTTGACCCTTAAATGACCAAGCATTTGAATTAAGTACCACTCCAGATGAAGGTGTAAATCTTCCCCTCAGAACACACTTGGACATGACTAATTCATCTGCATTATTACAACTTCTACTTCTGAAACTAAAGTTATTTCCTTGACTGGGTGGGAAAAAAACCCTCACAGCTCAAATTCACTTTTGTCATTACAGTTGGGCCAAGTGTTCAGAGACAAGAACTTACCTTGGTGCTTCTGGGCCTGCTGCCCACTCATGGGTGTTGCAATTAGAGTAGCCAGAAAGAGGAGTATCTGTGAAATGGAACTGGCCAGTGGGATTTTCCTGGCCCTACAAGGAGGTTGGGGTACATTGGAGGGGGAAGCATTTAAGCTTTGTTTGGACTGAGTGCCCCATTCTTTAGCTGGCTGTGCTGATTCAGAATTTGATGACAGGACTCTGTAGCTAAGGCAGGTGCTTCTCTTGTCTTTCACACACCTCAAAAGCTGTGCTGTGAACACATACAGCATCCAGCTTCTCTGGCAACAAGTACCACTGACCTTTCACTACATCTGAATGAAAGCATTTCCATGAGCTTTCCAAAAGAATGTCTTGGGAACATCCACTCAGGAATGTGACTTTTCTGACACAGGATCTGAGGTACAGCTATGTGCTGAGCACACTCAGCCTGGCTTTTGCCTCCTGACTGTTTTGCCAAGCAATCTAGAACAAGTTGTTACATCTCCACCCTTTCCTCTCTTAATTCCTACTAAATGCAGTCAGTGAAGTGTTATAAGAAATTTGTTTCCTGTCCAAGCAACTTGAAATTGGTTATTGTGATATTCATGTTGAAGTGAGCAAGTAATTCCTAGCTGCCAGCAGCCTGTTGGGGTTCTGTACATTGATTATGCTTTGAAGGAAAACACTCAAGTTGAACAACATGGAAACTTGATCTGTGAAAAGTGAGGAGATTCCAGTGCAACAATACTGAGACTTATCTGCAGACAACACTGATAAGCAGCAACAGGCATTAAAAAGATTGCTGAGTGGCTTTACTGTGGCAAGATACCAGTTCAGCTGATGTTCAATTTCAATGCTTTCCTCAGAAGCTGTGGTAGCACTGGATTTCAGATACAGAGGGAGAACCACTTACCAGTCAGAACAACTTTTCCAGACACAAAGATAAGCAGAACAATCCTTGGTTTAACCATCCTATAAATAAGGCCAGGAAACAGTTCAGGTTCATAGCTGTTTCAAAGCAAGCAGGCAAGATTAGTAACATTCAAATGCTGTTTCAGTGGTGCTCTTTAATTACACTAGAGGAATTCAACACACAGATTTTAGCCAGCTGCCCAGACAAAGGCAGCTCAGGTTTTAACTTCAAGAGAAAGATGGTAATCCCTGCTGGAGCTGCTAAGAGTTCTTCATGGTTATTTTTAAAGACTTCTGAGCCACTTCTAAATGCAATCTTCCCCCCACCCCCCCCCCCCCCCACATAGCATTTGAAATCAGCATTTTAAGTCTTCAAGCAGTACTCAAATCCTTCTTGGTTTGCAAAGAGCTCTTATCAGGAAGCATCTTGTGCTACTAAGATGACAGCCAATATATTTAGTCCCCAAATTAAATGCAAAATATTAAATGCAGTGCTAATAAAAGACAACCAGGTTTAGATTTGTCAGTGCCAAAAATCTTCATCTCTTCCTCAGTGATGGCAATAACTAGTTCTGAACAAGCCCATCTTGAAGGCAGAGCATGCCTGGTATAACTACAGGTTTACATTAACTTGATGGCTAATAGATACCCAGAGAGAAAGAACCCAACTGATATCCTAGAAACACTATTGTCAGCTCTGTTTTTTGCAACTGCAGTCCAACTTCATGCCTGGAGGTTTGAAACCTTGTCCATGTGAGCAGGCAGATGGTTTGAAAGGAGTTCCAAGGCCCCTTAGTATTAAAGGTTCACAGAGGAGCAATGGCATAGTCAAGGTTCAAAGTAGAATCACAGAATGGTTTGGGTTGAAGGCACCTTTCAAGCTCATCTAGTCCAACCCCCCTGCAGTCAGCAGGGACATCTGCAACTAGAGCAAGTTGCTTAAAGCCCCAGACCACCTGACCTGGGATGGTTTCCAGGTATCTACCACCTTCAGGCAACCTATGCCAATGTTTCACCACATTCAGCCTAAAGAACTCCTTTCATCTAGTCTGAATCTCCCTCTTTTGGTTTAAAGCCACCACCTCTTGTCCTGTCACAACAGGCTCTGCTAAAAAAAAGACCTCTCCCCATCTTTCTTAGAGACCCCTTTAAGTACTGAAAGGCTGCAAGGTCTCCCTGGAGTCTCTCCAGGCTGAACAACTCCCAGCCTGTGCTCACAGGAGAGGTGTTCCAGCATTTGGATCATTTCTGTGGCCCTAAAGTAGCTTCAGAGCTACTTCAAACCTGAAGCTACTTTAAGAGCTCAAATTCAGCCTGAAGTGTTTAATCAAGCCTGGTTATTTTCCTGTTGACATGGTCAGCAGTGAAGCAAAATACCCAAGTGAGGTTTGCTAGTGCAGCTAGCCAGTGAAATTGTGATCACAGGTTGAATTCTGGTGCCCATTGCTTATATGCAGCAACACCAAAGGTTGTGTTAACAATACTCATGGCCAAAGAAAGCTTTTGCAGAAGAGCAGCTCTTCATGAACCAACTGAGCAAAGAACCCAGGAGCTTCTGCAATTCTTCAGCCCTTCATTTAACACCATTTACCCCAGCAGTGAGTAGCCATGGTGTAGTGTGCTCTGGGGAAAGGTTTCTAAAGCTTGTATTGAAGGTGTCCCTGCAAGAAGCAAGCAGTGAACACCACACAGGAGGGCAATTTAGAAAAGCCCTTCACTGCTGTGTCATTCAGTGTTAAGCACTAGAGATTTTACTGCTGGCTGCTGTCTATTAGCCTGGCAATTGGGCCAAGGGTCCTTCAGGCCTGTGCCTCACTCAGGAGTTACTGCAGAACCTTACTGTCTGCATTGCAGCCCATGGCATCTACAGCCACTTCATGCTTTCTGAAGCAGTGAGCATGTCTCTTGTTGAGGAGAAGACCTGCTTGATATTCACTCTCTGGTTAATAATTACTCTTTTCCTAGCCTTGTACAGCCTCAGAATCTGAATCTGTTTGCAGCTTACAGAGACACTGCTCCAAGTTGCAGAGGGTTGTAACTCTGCCCTCCACATACCTGCTGAACTGCTGGTGAGTGAGAACCAACCCTTCCAGTCTGATAGGGAACCTCACATCACAGCTCCCAACCATGTTCTGTATCTTGAAGTCCAGGAACTTAGCAGGGAAGCCAAGCTTCTGCACCACACGTGCATACTTCCTGGCTGCAAGCCTTGATTGCTCCTCACTGAAGGAAGAGGAGGGGAAAACAGCTTTGATTAGTGCTTTCCTCTGCTCTCAAGCTGGAAGTCAATTTAGAGCCACCACCATGTTAATCTGTCCCCAGAACCACTTTAGTGAGCTGAAAGGAAAAAGGCATTCAACTTTCCTGTGCTCTGAGCACACTTCCATCACCCAGGAGTTCCTCTCCTCAGGAGGTTTCTGTCTCAGTTCCTTACAACAGCTAACCCAAGAAGTAGGCTGCAGACACCAGTACAATCATCTACTTTTGGGAAATGGTAGGAGTTGGGAGGTCTCAAACTGCAAGTTAATGCATTATCTCACTGAGAGTTTAGGGACATAAAAACCAAGAGCTTCCAAATACAGAAATCTGTTTTTCTCTAGTTCCCATTTTCTCTCAAGTCACATGTGCTGACTAGTGAACAGACACTGAAGAGACTTGGCAGACAAGTTATGTCCTAACTCAGTTTAAAGTCAGCAAGACATGGAAAACACACCTTAATTCATGGGCATTTTAGCAGCTTCTCTGCTAGTGTCTGCTCAGCTAAACCTATAGTCAGGGCCAGCAGCACACAGCTCAGTAATGAATAAACACTGCCATCATGAAGCAAGCTAGTACATTTTTCAATATCAGTGCTTCACTGTTTCCTTGCAAACAGCTAGCTGATTTAAACAAGGCTTTCTTTTCTATTTCATCAGAATACAGACACAGCTACAAGACCCAGAACCTAGAAGGAAGGAGAACACTCCCCCAAATAATACCTTTTTGCTCCTGTGCAGACCATTTTTCCTGAACTGAAGATGAGGGCTGTTGTTCGTGGTTCCCTGATTCTCATGATGACAGCAGCAAACCTCTGCAAATTCAGAGGAAGAACTCACAGTCCAGCTGAGGGATTGAGCCAGTACCATTTTGCTGTTCATTCTTTCAAGAATTGGCACTTTAAGCTTAACACAGCCTGCATTTGCTTGGTAAAAATTGTTTTTACCACCTTGAAGCTGTTTTCCATCCCCCTAGGACACAAGACTACAGTCACAGGACCACTGCCTTGGCCTGTGACTTTGCTGAGCAGTCTGGAGTGACTTACAGAAAACCCATTATCCCTAGGAAGATTCTACAGCCTAGGCCACTTGCTAGAAGTGTCATGTAATAGTAGTTTGACTCCAGTAATTCTCTTTCCTTAACCAAGAATTTGAGGGCAGATCCTTCCTCCCCACCATGATGGTGGTAAGCCATTTCAGCAGGAGGTAGCTGGCCACAGATGGGAGAGTTCATCTCCTTTCTTAAATAGCTTAGCAACATCTCATTGCTGGGGCTTTATTCAAGGTAAAAAAGGAATCTCCTTGTGGTCCCTGTATTTCTTTTAACTTCCTAGCCCCATATTGCAGATTTATGACTGTCCTCTGTGGGTCCAGAGAGTGCTATTGGGAAAAGTACAAATTCACCATCAGCTTTAGCTATTGGACTCCATCAGCACTGAGAAAGGGAAGGGAGGGTAAAGCTTGGAGGCCTTAAGACTTACCTTTGGGTTGTACTCTGCATTTCTGGCATGCAGAGCTATGTTCTTCAGATCTAGTTTACAGGCCAAGTTTACAGTAGACACTATATTCCTGAGGAACAAGAGAGCAATTTTCTTACTGCAAAACCAAGCCACTTCAGAGCCAACCCTCAACATTATTAGCTTCATGTGAAGTCACACTCCAATTAATAGTTGCCATCAACTAATTTCCTGCCTACTTCTTTCCCACTCTAGCATTAAGCTACTTTTGGCAAAACTTAAGTCATTCAATACCAAAATTACCCTATCTGAGATATAACAAGCTACAAAATTATTAGTCCCTGAATAAGAAGTTTGTCTTCCTCTACATCACTGAAGTCTTTCACACCTTTGAACTGATTCATTACTGAGTGCTTACAGAGTTACTACAGCACTCCTGAGGTAGGTGAGAGTGTGTTGTTCTCTACAGGTGTAAGCTACTCCATAGTTGCTCTAGCCTAGACAGGATCTTTTACCAAGGCCATGATTTCTCACTTCTCATGCCCCTTTCCCTTGCTCAGCTCAGACTTTCAGCTCTCAGAAAGGCAGACTGACATCTTTAAACCCCTGGAGCCTGCTGTCATGCTTAACATTCTGCTTGCTGGCAGAAATCCTCCTTTTCAAGTATTTTTGTCTTTCCACCCTGCAGACTGAAGTAACTAGCAGTCCATACTATAAATAATTTCTCCCAAACACTTCTCCCTCAGAGAGACTTCTCTCCCAGAAGAGACTCTTCCCCCTTAAGAAGCCAGAGGCATTTCAGACACTCAGCATGTTTATCAAGCCCACTCTCCCCTGCTCTGCTAAGCTGGGGGTTGTTCTGTGCCACTGCCATTTGTGTTACACTGATGAGCACAGTATCCAGTTGCTTCCCCACATTGTCAGTTCCTTTTCCCTCTATCTCCTCAAAGAGGAACAACTTCTCTCCTAGGTTTTTGAGTGGGCTTATTTAGAGCTACCTTCTCCAAGAGAAAAGTCAGAGCAGTACCTTGCAGTTTAAGCAAGATTGACTATTATATATGCTCCATGTATAAACCAAACTTACTGTAACTGAGGAACTATGCCAGAGCTTTCTGATGCAGGTGTCACTGGGGTCATAGGAGTCATTGGTGTCAGAGAAGGACAAGCACCAGGAGATGGTTGAGTTGCATCTGAACAGGACAAGCTGCTGTCATCCATGAGGATACCACTGTCCTCATTTCTTGATACTGACCCATCAAGCTTGTTTTGCACATCATGACCATCTTCAGATAGGTTTTGTTCTGTGTTATCTTGGGTAATATCTGGGAGAAAGCTGAGATCCACAGAGGAGAAGTCTGTAGGAAGCTCTCTGGGCTGATTAAATTGAGAACTCAACAGCACATCTTCAGTGGTTTGAACTGGAAGGTCTACATCATAAATGTTCATGGGCATAAACAGCTGAGGACTAGCTGAGAAGTCATCCTTGAATAAGAAGTATCATAAAGTAAATGTTTTAATACAAGATCCTTAAACTGGGAGATTAAAGATCAAAAATTCCTCATTGAAGATATTCTTTCCCCCTTCATACATACCATAGCAAAGAATATTCTGAAGGTTTAAAACTATGTCCTTTGCTTGCCTACCAGCATATAAAAATCCAGATAACTTCTAGAGGAGAGCAAATACTCCTGGAATACCACAAATTGGGAAATGCTATATGCCTTCAGCAGTGCCTGGAGGTACAGTGTTAGCACTTGGCCCTTCACAGCCATTATTTGTGCACATAACCAACATAACTGCTCCTTAGTTTTCCAAGGAAGACAGCTGGCATTGTCTGGCTGGCTTTAACTCCCATTACTCTTTCCTTTCCCTGCTACCAGGGGGCAGAGTCAGTGTTGTGTTGGGTTTTTGCAACAGAGGGCAGCAGCTCACAGAACCACGAGCAATTTATTCTTTCAGCTGCTGGAGCTCACCAGACTAAGCAAGACAGTCAGCAAAGCCAGCATCCTCTCCCAGATCAAGCATGAAACACATCTGCAAAGCAAGTTCTTCCATACTAATGTCTGTCTTTATCTGCTATTTATTATTAAAAGCTATTTTAAAGGCATCATAACACTGAGGAGGCAAGAGTTTGGGAAAGGATTTGTTCCCTTCTCCACTAGGGCACGAGCCTCTGGTTAGTGGAAAGCTTCTTCCAAGAATGTGGTTCCTGCCAGTACCACAGCAGATGATAGCTTGCACTAGATGATCCATAACAAGAGGTTTTGTGTTCATTTAGGCATTTTTGGGCTCAAGAGCCAAAAGGGCTTGAAAACTCCAAGCATACAAGACTGAGGCCTTGACTTGGCAGCAACTACCTGAGCTCTGGTGGGAGCTGTTTCCAGATCAATGCTTTTCAGCCCTGAGCTAGTGCTGCTCTCTGATCTGTGCTAGTCAGCTCACTTAGCAACACAGCCATGCACATGGGAAGAGCTCTGCTCCTGGTCCACAGTGTATTTGCCTGTAGACACTTGGAAAACTAAGTGACAAATCCTCTGGGAAAGCCTTGCTAGCTTGAATACAGCTGTGATCAGGTCTAGCTCTGAAAGCATCAAGAACACCTACATTCAAAACTGTTTCCAAAACTGATTTTTAGATGCACAGCCTCATGGGATCAATTTGGGCTACTGAATAAGACCTCCAGTGAACTAAGGCTTAGCAGTACAGGAGCTAATTAGGAAAGTGTTTTTATAAGTTATGATGCAGAGAAGGTGGTGCAAAAAAGCCTTGTCACTGTGAGCCTGCAGGACTACTCCTACACCATGCTAAGGGGCATCAGGGAATGCTATAAAGGTAACAATGAAACCTCACCACAGTTTGTGGCATAGCTTAAGAAAAGCTGATGGAGAAGGGAGTGGTATATGAGGCTGAAAGCATTAACCAGCTGTAAAACAAGTTAAAAAGTAACAAAGTAAACTGCATAGCATTGGTAAGAACAGAAAGCAAATCTTCCATACAACTTGTCTGGGAAAAAACCCTTGCAGGGTTAAGCACTTAGGGAAGATTGGCTTCTTGTTAGCCAGATGCTCAGGGGCTGTGAAAAGGGGCACAAGACCATGTTTATATTGGGCTGGCTGCCAAGGGTTATTGCTATAGACTCTAGGTTAATTAACTTCAGCAAAGGCCCCATCAACTGCATAGCTTTGGACATTTCCCAGCAGCTCAGGGAAGGAGATTTCACACATAGATCCTGTCTGAGATCACTAAGCTTGGGGCAGCTCGAAGGGAAACAGCCATTTTCACTTCCACTGCAGGAATTCCTGCAACTCAGGTACATGGAAATCAAATCCAGCTGCTTTAAGACTGCACCAGACTTGGGCTTTTTTGCTTTCTGCAGTGATTTCTCACACATCTGGTATTGCCAAGTAGCCTAGCAAATCTGAAATAAAAAAAACCTTCAGTAACATTTCTAAAACCCTGGTTAAACCTCACCACATTACCTACTTTATGGGGCTACATTAAGAGGCCCTGACTGGCTGCCACAGGAGGTCTCTGGTTTTAAGCAGCCTGTGCTAAACCTATTTTCTGAGCTGAAAAGCACTTTACAACAGGATGCATGCAAAGAAGTTGCATTCCCTAGGTGAAGATGATGCTCAGCTGTGGAGCCCATCCCCTCCTTGTCCCCCACCCTGTTGTCTCTCCAACCACCTGAGACCAGATAACAGCAACAAAAAAAAATGTATTTTTACAAACATTTACCAAGCAGCATGAAGAGATCCAAGCTTCCTACCCCCTCAGTGCCAACACACTCCAGTACCCAGGCTGATCCTCACAAACAGCACTGCATAGCAAGAGTTTAAGCTCAACAGCATTCCTCACACAGCAGATACAGCAACCTCCTCCAGCAGAGCCACTCCAAAGCTCCTCCATCCAGCTCTGGGCCATTATAGCTCACTCCTCCCTTATTCAAAGCTGGAGATGGTGGTGAGGCCAGTCTTGGGCAGAGAAGAGCCCACTGGGCAGCCTAGGCCAGGCTGGCCCAAGAGGAGCCCCACAGAGCAGTAGAGTACCCCGGGGCATCCAAAGCCAGGCCAGAGGAGCCCCACAAAGCAGCAGACACTCCCCCCATCCCCCGGGCAGTTCTGTGTAAGCCACTCTAGGGCACAGAGGAGCCCCCTCGGGCAACCCAGCCCAGCCCAGGTCAAATCTGAACGCCGCAGGGCAGCGGCAACCCCCTCAAGCAGCCCATTCTACACCGGCCGGGGGAGCCCTGCGGGGCAGCAGTTATCCCTCACGCAGCTCAGCCCAGCCTGGGCCAGGTTAGTGCAGGGTCCTGCAGGGCGGCAGAACCCCCCCACAGACAGCCCAGGCCAGGCCAGGCAGGAGGAGACAGCAGCCACCTCCCGGGACAGTGCAAACAAATCAGGTCACGGGCAAGAGAAAGAATGTGTCACGGCAGTTGGGTCGCAGGCAGGAAGAGTTTCGCCGCAGAGCGTTGGTGGTATAGTGGTGAGCATAGCTGCCTTCCAAGCAGTTGACCCGGGTTCGATTCCCGGCCAACGCAGCTTTCCCTTTTTCCCCCTTTTTCACTCCCCTACCTGCCCATCGCAGTGCTCCAGGTACTGCTCCAACGGCGACACGCCGTCCATGGGCGCTGCCGCCCGCCTAGGGCCTCCAGCACCCCCCCCGGGCCGGGCTTTAACCCCGAAGGGTGGCATCGAGGGCAGGTGATCCCCATCAGGGAGCTGAGCAGAGCACGGCTGCTTTCAAACAGGCTTTGAGGCTTCCACCTGGCCTTGGCAGAGCTGCCCGCAAAGGTTTGCATCGTGTTAAGGAAGGGCTGGAGAAATGAGAGTGCTCTCATGAGCTTTATGTGAGTCTACAGACACTACCTACTCCTAAGCAGCCCTGCTCCCCTCTGCGGGTCTGGAGATAAATGGAGAGTCAGAGCTGAGGCTTAGACCTTGTAAAGGTAACATATCACTTCTAGCTGCTGCTTTTTAGTCAGCAAGTGTAACACGCCCTTAATTTCTGCCACCTGCCTCATCAACTGCAATAAGGCACATCTGGTCCTTTGAAAGAAGCCCTACCCTAAAATGATAACACCAAACTCAAGGCATTGTAATGAAATGGTCTATTCTCAGTGGGGCCAGCATTACTAACACAGCTCGGGGGTGGGGGGGGGGGGGAGAAGGAGGAAGCCATTAGATTTACTGCTATCCTCCTGTTGCAGATGTTTTCTTCAAAGGTGTCTGTTTCTGTTTCCCTGTGAGTGATGATTTAAGGCCATTTCTCTTCCAAAAGATTAATGTGTGGAGAGTTTGAGTGTGAGGCAGCATGTTCCCTCCTGGGAGCTGATTTTGTGCCTCACTGATGGATGCTGTGGGAGTCTGTTGCAGCACGGCTTGGGTGCTGCTTGACTTGATGACAGCAGTTGCTGCCTGCTTGTTTCTTCTCTCCTGTCCTGTCTCTGATGTGGTGATGTCTCTCTTCTGGGTTGATGGATGGATGAGTTTCTGTGAAGGCACAGCTGGGGTCACATCCCTGTCAGGGCTGATGGATGCACTGACTGCCATGATCAATGCACCTGTTGCTCTGCTAAACAGGGCTTTGCTTTCTGCTATGAGATTTAGTTGCAAACAGCTAGATGAGCTGAAGAAATCCTTTGGAAGAAGATGTCAAAGCAGGTCTTTGGGAGGTGCTGCCAGGCTTTTCTCCTTGCTCCAGAGGTGCAAAGGTTTTAGTATCCTTTATCCGTGGGGCAGAGCATATGTGGCTGAGGAGCATCCTTCCCTCCTCAGCAGAGCCTGCTGGGCTGGTTTTGTGGTATTTGTGGGATTCACCTTGCCCCAGTGCTTTACAGGTGCCAAATCCCCTGGCCACAGAAAAATCCAGCCTCAAACAGGTTCATTTACATCATAGAGCCCATCTCTCAGCACCCAGGAGGCAAGCTGAGCAGCAAAGCAAGGAGAGGACTCCCTGAGGTTGCACCTTGAATTACAGAGGCTAGTGGAACTAGCTCAGACCAGTTCAGGGGGGTAGAAGCTAAACCATGCTGTTTAGGGCTGGCAGGTGATTGCAGACAGCTCCATAGCCTTGGCTACTTTTTCCAGCACAATGGGATGGGGTACCAAGGGCTGTGGTGGAGAATTCTGATCCCACTGGCAGTGGCAAGCCCAGTCCTCACAGGCTCCTTCATGATAATGTGGGCCTGCAATTGCTCACAAGAGTCATTCAATTCAACACAGGGGTTGCAGTGAGTTTGTTTTGTCCCTTTGCAGTGACATCTCATGGGGACAGGAGATTGGTGCTCCCCCAGTGTGTGAGTGCTATTGCTGTGCTTAAGGTGGGAAGCTGGAAAGTATTGTGGTGGTCATGATGTTTCCCTGGTGACTGTAATATTGCAGCTGTAGTGATATGAGTTTCCTCAACTAATTAATCCTTCATTGTACTGCAGAACTCCCTGGAGATGAGATATGTTCATCCTGTAGCTCCAGGGGACTGATTTGTCTGCATTTTGTGAACCAGAGATGGAGAGATCAAACTTTAGTATTTAGGTGAGAGAGGCTACATCAGAGCTGAACATAAAATACAGATCTCTTAGTACTAGTGTTGCTTCTTGCCATGGATAGAGGCAACTGCAAATGGCATGGGCACCAGCAGGAAGTGATTTTGGATAGCTCATGGAGTTTGGTGCCTCTTCTGTTAAATGGGTGTAAGATTGTTACCCATCTTTAGGTGGAGAAGAAGGGAAAATGTTCAGAAAGCTGAGACGTTGTCAGAGGAGCCAGAAGTCACATTGTGTAGGTGATTCAAACTGTCAGGGTTGCTCTGATGTAGGGGAGGGTCTTCTGGATGCTGCCTAAGGGAGGAGAGACATGGCTGTGCCTTGGGAGGGCTCCTTGGCTGGGTATCTCCTCTGGTGGCTCAGTGAGTGGGGTGCCCAGTGAGTGGAGGCTTAGGTGGTGGGAGATCCAGACAGCAGCCATCCAGCAAGCAGGAGGCACTGAGTCTCTGGGCTCCCCCCTCCTGAGTTTCCCAGTCTCTGGGGTTCTCCTTCTTAGTCACCAGAAGCATCACCCTCTGCTTGCTGCAAGGTAGTGTTCTTCTTTCCTTCTTCAGCAGAAGACTCTGACCCCTGTCATCAGATTCAATTTCCAATGTATCACTTGGAACTCGTGAGACTTAGCCACTCACTTTCTGATCATCCAGGTCAAACACTATTAGAAAGCAGAGCTATTTTCCCATCTCAGCTTAGAAAAGATCCTTTCTGTCTCAAGCTGCTTTTTATTTTTTAATCTTTTTTTCATTTTTCTCTTCCCTTTGGAAAGCAGCAGCTGCCCAGAGCCAGCCTGAGGTGACTCATGAGCAGGCCTGCTCGGGGCAGGGCAGGAGAGCCAGTTATGCTGTGATGAATCATCTGAAGAGCCTAGTTACTGGAATGATGAATTGGCAGGAGCCTTAATTAGCAAATTGGTTAATTTTACTTTGAAAGTTGATGATTAGTACAACAATAAGTGCTTTGTGCATTCTTTGTAAGAGTCATTCAACATCATTCTTCCTCGGGTAACTAATTGGAGCAGAGCTTCTGCTGCCCTCTCTGGATTGGTCTCATAAACATTTCTGTGGCAGACATTCTGCATCACCTGGATGCTGTAATCTGGTTATTTGGGACTGGACTAATCACAGGAAACTTCCAAAAACCTGGAAGGGACAAGGAGCAAGTCATTAAGGAAGAAGCCAGTGAGGAAGAAACCCCTTCTCAACATTCCAGGTCAGGTTGAACAGGGCTCTGAGCAACCTGCTGTAGTTGAAGATGTCCCTGCCCATTGCAGGAAGGGTTGGACTAGGTGACCTTTAAAGGTCCCTTCAAGCCTAAAGTATTCCATGATTAAATGATTCTATGGAGCTCTACCTGTTATCTTCATTAGTGCTCTCAACAGCTGCCTTCTGTTCTAGCACACCAGTGCCTTGCTGCTTGCTTTGAAGCTGGATAATCTGGTTTGGCTTTATCTTATCTTTTTCAGGAGCCAGTTTGAGAATTAAAGGCTCATGACTGACAATGTTTTGCTTTCTGCTCTCCTGAGCTTTCTGCTAAACTTTCATAGCTGTCATTGTCTCAGGTGTTGCTTGCATCTCCTGGTGCTCTTGCTGCCTGCAGCGTTAAAGCCTTTGGAGGAGGTGGAAGAGCAATTGACAGCAGGATCCTGTTGCAATAAAAGAGCAATGTATTATGCACCAGATCTCTCTGAATGCAGCACCTTTCAATTACCCCAGGACTCTGTTTCTCTATCAACAGCAGACTTCAAGTCTTGCTGTGAAGGTGATTCCTTCTGTTTTGGTCCCTGTGCCTTGATTCCCTTCTTGCCAGGGATGTAATCAAAGTGAGGTGCTGAGGAGGACCCCAAAGAGGGGGTCAGAGAGAGGCCCAGGTGAGCTGCAGCAAGGTCAGAGGGCTCTGCAGGAGCAAAGGACCCACATGGAGCTGGCAAAGCTCTTGAGAAGCAGCTGCAGCCTAAAAGACAACTCAGAGGTAGATGCTGGAGTACCTTTGGCCTGACAAGAGTGAACATCTGCCTTTTATACTTATTCATCCCATAATGCTTCATTCTAGACCTGATCAATGCTTGTCAGTGTCAGTAATTTTATTTATTAGTAATTTATTGCCAGGGAAGGAAAGAAGCCACCATAGCTACTGACTGAGTAATAGTGAGTAATTTGACTTTTAACTGTGAATTGAGTGTATCATCATGATGATGATTAGGTTATGCTGGTGTAAGTACAAGCAGAATCAGGGCCATTAGGTTTGATATTTGGTTCTGGCTTGCCCCAGTCTAAATCAGGAGTAACCCTCTTCCAGAAGTGAGGTTACAGTGATTTGAAATTGGGTCAGAAACTAGTTTAATTTTCCAGGTTTACTGGAAAGAAGGCCTGTAACTTCCTACTTACTCCCCAGTACCACATGTCCCTCCTTTATCAGATGATGCAGCCCAGGTCACACAGTGCTAAGGCTGCCTCTTGTCCCAGTTAAACTGGGACAGTAATGGGGGCTTTGAGGCTCTTTGCAAAGGTTCATGGATTCTCAGTATTTGTCTGCTAAAGCATGTGCCTTCCATGCTTGCTGGCAGAGACCAGTCTGAGGTCAATCCTCAGCAAGCATTGACTTTTGGACCAGGAAAGAAAGTCAGTTCTGCCACATGGGAAAGGGGTAAACTGGCTAGAAAAGAGCTGGTTTTTTTCCTGGCTTCTACAGCACTATTATGGGCAATGAAGACACCAACTGCCCCCATGTCAGGGAATTGCTGAGAACCAGACCCAAAGAGAGGATTGCCAAATCCTCCACTGAATGCCAGAGGAAGCTCTGTAAGGAGAAGTCATCTGTCTCAACTGAAAGGCTGAATAGTGACTCTCAAACTACACAATTAACTTGATTCAGTTTTCCTATCTGTGCAAAGCAACAAACTGATTAAATGAAGGCATTCTCTATGTTGTTTGCATAGAAATCCACTCCTCCTGGCCCAGCCATGCTCTTAAGCCTTATACTGCAGTGTGGGGGAGAGCACATTGGTCTATTTTTATTTTTCATTCTGTGTTGCATTTAAAATCTGTCTAGAAAAGCAGGGAAGGAGGAGGGGGGGCTTTAAACATTGGCTGCCACCTTAATTGCAACCTAGCAATTAAAGTCTACAGGCTTTCTTGGGCAGCTCCTCCAAATCTATCTGCCACCTGGGTTCAGAATTCTTCTCCTGTGCTTTTTGTTAAGTCATCTGTCTAATTTTTGTGCCAAATGGTCTGTCTAAATTGAATTGCATTTCAGTGAGGTGAGTGCACAGAGGATCATCCAACTGCCACCGTTTCCCTCTGAGTTTGGTGACAAATTGCTCTCATGCAAGCACCATGTCTCCTACCTTAAACTTACTGCTGCAATTAAATACTGATCCTTTAAGCCTTAGCTGGAAAAGAACCCAAGACAGTAATAGCACTCATGGCTGTTTGCACAGAGAAGCAGAGAGGTGTGCATCTAGCAGATGCTAACAGACCTCTCTTAATTCAGTTTGCAGGGGTTGCAATAGCATTGAAGACATGAGCAGTGTCATTAGCATGTTTGGGATCTTCAGTGCAAGCTCTCCAGGAGTTAAAGCATACAGTGTGATGCCTTCACTGCTGTCAGCTGGGTTATGCCACCACTACAGCTTATTGTATAGGGGAGGACAACTAAATACTGTGCAAACACAATGAGCCAAGGAAGGGTGCTGAGCAGTCACTCAAATACCCATAAAACTTAGTTTTGTCTGAGTGATCAGCAAGATCTCATGAGTGACACCAGAATGAGTCTGCAGGCTGCACATCTCAGCCATTAGTCAGTTTTCATTACCTCTTCCTCCAATTAACAGCAAGCAAATCAGTGCTCCTGAGTCAACAAGGACTTCAGGAGAAGCTAGACTTCCCCAAAACACTGCCAGATGTCAGCAAAAGCTCTCTTCTCCCTGCCTTGACCTTTTTGTACTTAATTAACTGTTAACACAGTCATGTTTCTGTCACTCAAGCCCTTCACCCATGCTCTGCCAATAAACACAGCTAGCTTAGCTGTGATGGGGGAGTCCAGCTCAGCTCTGCTGTCATGTGCTCCTGCCCTTCATCTCATTTCCACACTAGTCCCAGCCAAGCACAAATCCAGCCTGAGATCCCTTTTGGTACAGCCTCATCCTTCCATTTGGCTCTTCCTTTCTCCCCCTTGCTTGTCTTTGCAGTTTCTGTTGGTAAGTTTTCCCTTGAACATGTTGTGGCTATGGACACCATGGGTTTTTATCCCTTAGCTTTGATTGTCAGTATAGAGAAGTGGAATGCAAATTAACTTTCCCCATGCAATCCAAGATAATATTATGGAATCTTTTTATGTATTTCTGGTGTTTTCAGGCTGTGGCAGAAGCTAACTTGTCACAGTGCCCTTCCTTATGAAGGTGTCATGTTTTTGTCTCCTGTTTTTTTTTCTCTTCATTTCTCTGCAACTTGTCAGAAACAATTAAATGCTATGATTGCTTTGGCCTCCCTTCACAACTCACAAATATGAGAGTAGTTCCCCTGAGCTGTTTTCACTCAGACCATTTGACAGGCCTCAGGTAGTGTTGCTAAGGTAGCTACAGCAATGCTGGAAGGAAAATGAGGAACTCGGGTGGATACGTGTTTGAGAGGGTCCTAAGTTGGCTGTTTTGTAAAACCCAAATTGTGTTGCTCAGGTCCATTAAGTTTTGCCTATTAACATGAAAAGTACATTTATCCTAGGTATTTTTACAGTCCTCTTTACTCCCAAATTGGCACAGGTAATGCTGCTATCCTAAATCAATGAAGTGTGTGAAGATAGGCAGTTTAAAAGCGTTGAGGAGTGCAGGTGTTTCAGACCTCTTCTATCTCACTCAGCTCTCACCTAAATTGTTAATGGGTATGTTTTCCCCTGTAGGACAATAATGCTTTTCCCTGTGACATTTTATAAAGGACCATCTAAACTTCCTTTTGTCCCTTTGGGTAAAATCAGTTGAATTGGTGTTGGTTTCTGGTGCCTTTCTATTTCCCCTAGAGAATCTGGGTTAGTTCTAATCCCTTTGTGTCCTCCAGACCTTTCCAACAGTATGATAGAAGCCCTTCAATATCTTATGAGTCTAGACACAACATGGGCAGGTGGTAGGTTCACTAGGGAGAGGCTTGTCACTACCTAAAAAGATTGGATAGATAGGCAAAGAGAAGAATATTTGCTCATTTGAAGTATAAGGAGCTAAACCAGCAACTTACAGAGGGATGTCTGATGAGTTTGTCACCACTGGGAATTGCTACTGAATCTCCTGGGGCACCAGCAGTCCTTGTGCTGTTTGCAGGATGTCTCTTCAGAACAAGGATATGCCAACAATTCCAAGTCTCCACCCACCTTTAGGACACAGGTGTGTCACCACCAGTGGTGGCAAAGCAGGGAGCAGAGAGCAAAGATCCCCTGTGGTGTGACACTCATTACACCAGGCAGGTGGCTGCATCCCTTGTGTAGCCTCAGACAAAATACTTAATAGTAACTTGCTCTGAGGTGTCAGGAACAGCTGGGATGGGTCTTGTGCTCTTTGATTTATCCAGACAGGCTATGAGCCTCTTTGCAGCACATTTCCTTAGGAGTTTATCCCAGCCTGACACACACTGCTCCCGTGGTGCCTTGCAGAGCTCAATGTCCTTCCCTGGAGGAGAACATGCTGAGCCAGCCTTGCAGGCTGCTTCAGTGGTTGGCTGCCTTATCCTCATACTGAAAGAGTCCTTGGAGCAGAAGGTTTGTCTAACTTTCCATTTCTTTTTGTCCCTTCAGCTCTCACTGCCTGTTGTCTCTCTTTGTGACCCATCCTGCTCTGGTGTGAGTGAGTTACAGGCCTGTGCTTAGGAGAGGCATTGTGTTGGTGTTGCAGATGTGTTTTTGCAGAGGAAAAGATCTTCATTCCATAGGTATTGATCTAGAAGAGCATTAATTTCAAACCTGCCATGGATGAATGTAGAACAGCATGAATAACAACTGGGTACTGTGGATGATGAATGGGAGAAAGGAGTTGAACTGTCACTGTGATACCACACAGGGAGTGTTTTACAGGAGGCAAGGTATTTTCTGTGTCATTTCTTTATTGGCTTTGCTGAATGATACCCATCCAATCTTAAAAAGTCATCTTCTGCTTAGAAAATCATCTTCTGCTAGGATGCTCCCAAGAAAGAGGAAGACTATTTGCAACTTACTCTCCAACAGTCCTCTAATGTGAATTCAAGGCATGGTTATTACCATGCTGCTCAGAAAGCTGCTTTTCTGCCCAGCTTCTCTGTGATCCCTTTAGCTAGATCTGATTCTGAAGCTTGAAATCTCCAGATGAGAAATGAAATTCCACCTCTGTAACCCAGACCTGGAGTCAGAGCAATTAGGTTTTCCTTTACAGTGAGCTCTTCTACCTGAAGCTGTTGCATTTTGGTCAAGACTGAACTATTTTGGAAGAAAAGATAATTAAAGCCATGTGGTAAGTGTAAGAATAATTAGTGGCTTGCAAATGAGCAGGGATTATTCAGACTGGTGACAGCCCATGATTTTGCAGAGCTTTAGGTTGCTTGTTTTACTCTGCTTGCATGTGTTAGCACATAGGACAGTTGGGGTCACAGAATATTAGGGGTTGGAAGGGAACTCTGGGGATCATCTAGTCCAAGCCCCCTGTCAGAGCAAGGTCACCCACAGCAGGTTGCCCAGGATCACCTCCAGGGGGGTTTGGAATCTCCCCAAGAGAAGGAGACTCCACAACCTCTCTGGGCAGCCTGGGCCAGGGATCTGGCACCCTAAGAGGAAAGAAGTTACTACTCATGTTTGTGATTTATTTCTGATCACCCTGAAAACCTCTGTCACTGCAATGGTCACTGAGTTAGCCTGGGTGTCATGAATTGTGCTGCTCATATCTGGTCCTCTTTTGACCATCACAGAATTGAACAGCACAATCTTAAACCCCATTTTTGGCATTTCTGTACTGTATAACAATGAAATCCAGGAATAGAAGGTGAATTTTTCAGTTTCTTCAGTGAGCTCTGGAATAGCTTCTAAAAATTGACTTGATTGCCTGGATTTTCAGTAGTACAAAATGTAACCATGATCATCTCCACTTAATTAAACCCATATATATGTTGTGATAGGATGTGGATTATGTGGAGACTTCTAAGTCTCCACAGATTTTCCTACTGATCACATCCAATGTCATGGTTTAGCTCCTTGGTTTTTAATATGAGCTTTTATTCTTCTCATAAGAGTTTCCAGCATCATTTCTGCTGACAGATGCTGCTTAGGACAGATGTATTTTTATTTCCTTCCAGTTGGATTGGCTCAAAGCTCTTTTTCCATGTAGCTCAAGTTTCCTCAGTGGAGTTACTCCTAGTTGACTATGCTGAGAACACCACTGTGGTCATTTCTGTGACCTTCTCTAGCAGCAGTTGAGATCTTTTTTTGTCACATGTGTATGTGTGGTCTATTAATTTCCACTTCCTGCCAGTTGTAGGAATTCATGCTTGGAAATGGTATGAAAAATTGAATACAAATAAAGAGAGACAGAGAAAATACAATACAGCATTTGGTCACCTGGGTTTTTTTTGTTTCCTAGCTGGAATCAGTGAGGTCTTGAAACTTGCAGGGTGTTTTCTTCTGCCATTGATAAAGATCTCTCACATTCCTCTACAAAATGCTAAATTAACACTAATCAGCTTCCATGACTTCCAGCCCTGCTAAGCTCATCACTTGCCTTTCTCTGAATCCCCAGATCTGAAAGCTTCCTCCCTGTGATCTGAGAAAGCAAAATTCCTGACAAAACTAATGACCTGGGGCTCCTGTGGCATTTGAAAACCTTTTCTTTTTCTCTATGAGTGGCTGCCTAATGGGAGTGGGATTTCAGTGGCTGGTTGCATTATTTCTTCCCTGCAGTTGGGGTTATTCAGCATCATTAGCCTGCCTGCCTGATCTGCACAGCAGTAACTCTCCAGTGAGGTTTTTCCACCAGGTTTCTCAGTCCACATAATCTGAAGAGTTTATTGCCTTGTGTATTGGGCAGTGGGATATAACATATGATTAAAAAGCATTTTCAGGTCCTTATGTCATGCCCTATGCTGTGGTGTTGTGGCAAATGCAGAAGATGTGAAGGATCAGAAATGTCTGACCTGGTAATAAGTGGCATGTTCTCAGCCAAAACTCCTTCAGAGCAAGCAGTGACCTGAGAGCAGGTCAATTGCCTCTGAGTCCTGGAAGGTGGAGGAAAAGAAACATCTTCTGGTGTATAGAGTGAGAAGGTCTCCCCTGAGCTTCCTCTTCTCCATGCTAAACAACCCCAGTTCTCTCAGGCACCCCTCACAGGACTTGTGCTCCAGACCCTTTTAGCAGCTGGATTTGGACTCTCAGCTCTTCCATTTCTGCTCAGCTCCCTGCACAAGGGGCAGCCCTGTGCCTCCTACACCCTTCTCTGGCTCTTGGCCCCAGCCCTTTTCTCTCTTTCTTGCAGGACCCTCATCTCCTACCTGTGGAGCAGCAAATCTGTTACTGTTCCTGGGAAATTGTGACTTGGTTCTGACACCATCTGGAAAACTCTGCTGTGGACTCAAAGGGCCAAGAAGAAAGATGGAGACAGAGTTTTTAGCAGGGCCTGTTGGGACAGGACAAGGGGTGATGGCTTTAAGCTAAAAGAGGGAGATTTAGACTACATATAGGCAAGAAATTTTTTAGGCTGAGGGTGGTGGAACAGTGACCCAGGTTGCCCAGAGAGGTGGGAGATGTCCCATCCCTGGAAACCTTCCAGGTCAGGTTGTCTGGGGCTCTGAGCAACCTGCTCTAGTTGCAGATGTCCCTGCTGACTGCAGGGGGTTAACTAGATGGCCTTTAATTGGCCTTTCTAGCCCAAACCATTCTGATCCTGTATTCCATAAAAATCTGCTGCTGTCAAGCTCCACCACAACCACTGCAGCTACCTAAATAGTTACTATAAGCAAGATTTGGCCTTAAAGTTGCACCTTGCAAGCAGAAGGTGTGGATTCTGTCTTTGGCTGGCTCCATGTGCTGCTCTCAGCTGTGCTCCTGCAAGAGAGAAGTAACCAACTGGGCTGAGAAGCTGCAGAATGAAGCAGCAAAACTTTGCCAAATGATGGCTGGTCCTGCATTCAAAGTGGCCACCTCCTGCACATCCTCATGGATGATGCCACCAGTGCCCACTTAGCCTCAGATGCAAAGGCACAGATTCCTCCAGCATCCATCTTGCACTGCTGCCTTGGTTTGCTCCAGATTGGAAGTGCAGCAGTAGCCTGCAGCTGTGTGACACACATGGCTGGTGAAAAGGGTAATGAGGAGCTCTTAGTGCAGCTTGATGCAAATCCTTCTTTGCTACTGAACTCTGGGAAGCAGTTGACTTCTCAGAGATTCTTTGGGACAAATAAATTGTTTGCTCTGAGCAGCAGGCTCTGGAAGTTATACTTGAGGTCTGTAGAGATGTTGGGAGGGTGGGTGTAAAGCCCCAGGGTGATGTCAGCCTCCCTGCTTTGCTGGGGTAACTGCCTTTTGCTGACTGCCTCCCAGCTGCAGAGTGATCAGCTGCTGTGGATACCACAGCTGGGCTCAGGATGTTGGCACAGACCCACAGCCACCTCTGCTCATCCAGTCCTGTTGCCAAAAAGAAGGTGAATTTTCTTGTTCATAGGAGTTTGCTTTTCTCCATCTTAAAGTAGAAGCATAGAATCAATCAGTAAGGTTGGAAAAGACCTCTAAGATCAAGTCCAACCATCGACCTACACATCCATGCCCAGTAAACTGTGTTGCAAGTTGCCACATCTACAGGTTTTTAAACACTGCTTGGGGGAGGTCTTGGTGGTCTTCTTGGTCCATGGGTGGGGAGACCCCTGGAGATCTCCATGTGGGGAAGGCACCTGGCACCTCTCCTACGAGGACAGACTGAGAAGTTGTTCAGTATGGTTAAGAGAAGGCTCTGAGGAGACCTTCTTGTGGCCTTCCAGTATCTGAAGGGGGCCTGCAAGAAAGCTGGGGAAGGACTTTTTAGGAGGTCAGACAGTGACAGAAGCAGGGGAAATGGATGCAAACTAGAGGAGGGGAGATTTAGATTGGATATTAAGGAGGAAGTTCTTCACTGTTAGGGCGGTGAGACACTGGAACAGGTCGCCCACAGAGGCTGTGGAAGCCTCATCCCTGGAAGTCTTTAAGGCCAGGCTGGATGGGGCCCTGGGCAACCCAATCTAGTGGAAGGTATCCCTGCCAGGCAGGGGGTTGGAACTAGATGATCTTTAAGGTCCCTTCCAACTCTCACAATTCTATGAGTCTGTGATTCTAAGGTCGAGGATGGTAGTTCCCATGCTTGGGTGATTCTGGGTGGATGTACCTGCAGGTGTGGGAAACCAAGGAGGGAAGACCCCTGTGTGCAGGAGGTCTGGGTGGGTGATCCCTGTCTATTGGTGGGGAAATCCCTGAGGATAACCGGTGGAGGAGGTCTGGATGGTTATCCCTGTCCATGGGTGGGGTCTGGGTGAGGACATCTCTGGGTGATCCCTGTCTGTGGGTGGGGAGATCCCTGGGGATCCTGTGTCCAGGAGGTCTTGGTCGATGATCCCTGTCCATGGATGGGAAGATCCCTGGTGATAGCCGGTAGAGGAGGTCTGGGTGGTCATCCCTGTCCATGGATGCGAAAAATCCTAAGGAAACCCTAAAGGTCTGAATAGGCGATCCCCATTTCTGGACGTACTCCAGCATTTGGAACACCCCACGTCTGGGTCGGCTCTGGCAGAGGTGACCCCATCCGTGGGACAGGCGAGTAGGTGGGTGGGTAACCCCCCGCCCCTCGGGAGAGGTAGGGGGGGTGGCCGCGCCGGAGTGGAGGTTTTTAAGAAGAGGATAGATGTGTTTCTTCAGGGGATGATTTAGGGATAAGAGTAGCGTAGGGCTATTGGTTGGACTAGATGATCTTGAGGGTCCTTTCCAACCGTAATGATTCTGTGAGTGCGGTGCAGGCAGCGGTGGCGGTCGCGCCTTTAATGGTCGAGGGAGGGGGGCCGGTAGACGCGGCGGACGTGCGGTGCCGCCTCCTCCCGCCCTCTCTCCCTTCCTGCCCGCCAGCGCCGCGCAGGCAGCCGGGTCGCCACCGTTCCTTCCCCGCCACTCCGCTCCGCACGGCCTGGCCCGGCTCTGCTCGCCGCGCCTGACGGTGAGTCCCGCCCGGAGAGCTCCCGGCCCCGGCGGCGCTGAAGGACGGGCCGGGAACGGGGCCTGTCCGCGGCCTGCCCGGCGAAGGGCGGTGGGCCTAGGCCTCGGCGTGGCCGAGCCGGAGGCACCGGCAGGTGGGCGGTGGGGCGGGCCCCGGAGCTGCGGCCCGGCCGGCAGGTTCCGGCTGGGCGGCCCCCGTTGTCCTCCCAAGGCTGGGCCTTTTGGGGTGAGGGATGCCGAGGGTGGAGGTTCTGCTGCGGGCCCCGCTTTGGGGAGGGAGATAGAAAGCGCTCCCCTCCGGGGCGGTGGGGTGGCTGCGGCCGGGGGCCTCCGGCCAACGCGGCTGTGGGACGGGATGGGACGGGGCGGTCGGGCGGGGTCGGTGTCTGCCGAGCACATCTCCCAGACACCCTCCCGAAGCCAAGTTAACCGGGGAAAAACCTGATCTATCGGTCGACTTCTATAGGTTTGCATCGCTCTCTGCCCGCTGGTAGGAGCGCGAACCTGTGAAAGGTGATTGAGTAAAAATATATCCCCAGACTCTGATTGATAGGAATTTCCTGTGGGTTTCAGAGCCCTGGGTGAGGTTAGGCGTGAACCGAGTGCTGCAGCACCCGGGTGGCCTTGCAAACTTTAATGAAGCATTGCGCTTCGCCGGCTGGGTCTGGCCCATTTTGTCTTCTTGTAGTGGTGCTCTCTGTGCACGGTAAGACGTTCTGCTTTGTCCCACGGTCGTAGGTGATGTTTGTCAGGGGTATTTTGTTTTGTAATGTTGCCTGTGCCCTTTGGTTACTGCACGGGTATGGGTTGCCTGCAGCTGTGTGAACCCTAGAGGTGTTAATGCCCCTCTGCTCGGAGTTTACTCCCTCCTTGGAAGCCTTCCTGTGGTGTGGAGGTTATTGAGGGATGAATGTGGTAGGGGGAAGAAAAGTTAAGGTGGTAAAGCTACATCTTTTGTACTCGACCAATTTCAGTAGATGAAGTACTTAAATTAAGTAGGTGGTTATGAAGAATAATGTAGCTTGGCAGCTTGTCTGCATTAGGCAATGCCACATGCTACTTCTAGTGATGTGCATACACCTGTGTGCTTTAGGTTTGTCACTTTTTAACCTGTTTCCCCCCCCCCAAAGGCTCTGCTGTGCATTTGAGTTTGTAAAACTCAAAGATCACTTCTTGCTTTGTGGAAATGAGTAGTGGAAGAGGAGCTGAGCTATACTCCACTGTAGTTCTGTTTCAAATTCTTTCTTTTTAAAAGATTTCTCTAGCATTCCCATTGCTGCCTCTGTCCAACAACACACATGGTATCTAGGTACCTAGGTACCATGGTATCTAGGAGACATAACTGACAAGTTCTATTTAACATCTCCTTATGTATGACAAGGCAAAAATCCCTTGCTGAAAAGTCTGAATTGATTGCTGCAGAAGTTAAAAGGGGATTCAGTTCCCATGTTCCATCTTCTTTCCAATATTTTTCTTGCCTGTTCTCTCAGTGGATTGCTAACATCCTCCTGTTTGGTTTGGGCTGGAAGGATTTCTCTGCCTTGTGGACCTCTTCCCTATAACTGTGCTGTAATTTTTGTCTGCAAACAGGCTATGCAACTTGCTTTACCACATATTTTTTCTCTTGCCTCATATGCTGATGCTGCTTTCTGCATACTGTGATTAAAATAACTTTAGTGTGTAACTGCAGCAGTGAAAGGTTGGGGTTTGGATAGAAACACTAATTCTCTGTTAGACTTATTACCAAATACCTTTTTGGTTAGATTTTTTTTTCCTACCTCCCTTATCTAGCCAGTCTCAAGAAGATGCTTTCAGCAGTAGCAGCAGCAGGATATGAAGAACACAATGAGGTTTTGATTTGATCCTTTATCCCCCACTGCCATAACCCCCCTATTACAGATAACTTTAGCCTGCTAACTACTTGGTTTTTGAAACCCCTTGAAGGAAAGGGAAAGACTTGCTCAAGCCTGTATAAAACTGTGGTGTTACTTTGTTAGCAATGTAACAGCTTTCATTTGCATCATCTGCTCTTGCTGGATTAGATGGTTATGGCTCAAAAGTGTCTAATCATTGCCTGACTGTCACTGATGTAAAGCCAGGGTTAACAAAATCCCTCAAACTGAAATTCCCTGTAGCTTTTAGAGGTGATGGGTATAGATCCAATATGTTTCTGGCCAAGACCTTTAAGCAAGAGGACATGGGGGGGGAAAGGACATGTGTTTTATTTTAAGCATCAAACTTGCTTGCTCCTAATCCCTTCCCCCGCCACTGCCAAGACACCCACTTCTTGCCACTGACTTTGCAAGAGCTTCAACTCCCAAGTTTAGTGCCCTGATCATACCTCAATTACGTGCCTGAGTTAGCAGTGTGACTCCCCCCTGTGCCCTCCTGGAGGGCTGGGGAGGAAGCAGAAGATGGGAGGGTAATTCTTCATTCCAGCTGGCAGCTTACCGGCAGTGGAAGGGAGTCCCCGAGCAAGTTTAGTTTCCCCATTGATAGCACCCATCCCTGTTGGGGAAGTCTTCCATGACATAACTGCTTTAAAGGTGAAACTGGCTATTTATTCCTTGCTCCTATCTCTGCAGGAGAGCTGTTGGGGAGCCTTCTCTAAATCTCAGAGCAATCACTGAGTTTCCATTCTCACTGTATTTATGGCTTATTTGTGTAATTTGGGTTTGTTCTAGCATTGCTGTTTGGTTTAAATGGTTGTTTTCTCTCCCTGCTGTAGTTAGAAGGAGCAGTTGGATCCCCTGTTGACCACTTGTTTTGATGGCTTGAACAAGTCAAAATCTTTAAGTCTCCTGTTGTTCTCTTATTGACATTCTCAGGATTTCCTTATTGTGGAAACCTTTTGCCTTTACCCATCAAAACCTTTTTAATATAGAGGGAATTTTATGCATCTGTGTTTAGCTCTGAAGCTTCCTGCTCTGTGTTGGCACAGCAGCAAGATTGGACTATGTAAGACAACCCCCCCCATTTTTTTTTGGGGTGGGGGGGGTGTCTACTTTTTCCACTAGACTCAAAGTTTGGGATATTCCTTGGGTGATTGTTTTAGGTTAATGAGACAGGGAGTTGCTGGGCTAAATCTGTCCCAGACAAATCACTTCTTGTTAATGACTGTACATAAACTATGGAGATGATAGATTGGAGAATTACCAGCTCATGACTCTTAGGAATCTGTTTCTCCTCTCGTGGCTAGACAAGATGTCCAAGTGAATAAAACACCCTGCCTTTTTAAAAAAATAATATTTATTTATGTTTTGAGAAATGTAAAAGCTTCTTCCTCTTAGCATGCCTGACCTACAGCTGGTTGCAGGAGAGAGTGTACTTCTGGGCTTGGAAAACTTCCTCCTTCTTGTCAGAAAGGAGCCTTTAAAGTAATCTCGAACGATGTGGACTTGTTGGCACTTTTTCCAGGCTGATGCCTGTGTTTGGGAACACATCTGTGCCTCCTGGTGTTGGGCACTGCCTAAGGGACTTAAATTCCTGCTTGCTTTGCCCCACATGACAGTATTTCCAGTGGGTTTGGTGCAGGAGCAGCAGCAGCCCTCGCACTGCTGAGCACTGTGCATTGATCTGGACTCTGCTACTGCTTTTTCCAACGGAATAAATTGGTCTTTAGCTGGTGCAACAGGGAAGCAGAGTGGATCCAGGTGCTGCTGCAAGCAGGGAGACAGTACACAGGCATCTATAATTCCTACCATTCCCCTGCAAGGGTTTTTCCTTCCACCACATGAGAACTAAAGTAACATTGAGGCCAGGTTCCCTGTGTTTGAACCTGTCCTCTCTCGGTCACCACCATGCCTCTGTGCAGGAGAGCTGCAGTCTAATTAGATTATATTAGAATGAATAAGTGAATCTTAGTAAATGAGCTTATGGGGGCACTGTCAGGTCAACTCAGCCCCTAAATATAGGTACTGGGCAGAGTTCAGGATTGGTGCAGTATCCATCTGTACAGCAAAATTAAATGGAGCTCTCCTGGGAATGCATCAATTTTGCTGCCATGTCATCTTATTGGCCTGGATGCTCTAGTGCCTTGCTATGAGAAATGCCAAAATGCACTCAAATATGAACATTCTTTAATAGAAGCTTGGTGGGGAGTTGGAAAGGGCAGGACATGGCTGTGGAAACTGTAATAATCTGAGGTGCTAAAGAATGCAAAGCTCATGATCCTTTTTAATGCTTCCCATTTAACTCAAGGTGATTTTATTTTTTTCACTAAGTCTCTTAGGTGCTGTGGGAAACAGGGGAAAAAGCTTTCTACTGAGTGTGTGCAGGTGAAAACTCTGGAAAGCTTCTTTTCTGCCTCTCGCACAAAGGAGGATTTTCTTCAGCTTGTGGCATGAAGAACTTCTTGCAACTATGTGATACAAAGTAGTTGTTTAGGAACTTCAAGCTTTGAGTTTTGCTGCGCAGTGTGTGGGGGAGGGCAAGGAGAAGGGCTAGGACTGTAAGGTTTGGGGGGTAGGCAGAAGTGAAATTACTCCTTTTATGCAGCTCTCCTCCTTGTCTGCAGTGTTCTTTGGTTCTGGTAGTGCTTTGTGGCTACAGCCCTAAATTCCTGTTACTGAAGAGACAAGGTAGATGATGTTCTTTCCCCTTTTCTTCCCAAGAAGAGTTATGTAGGAGAAAAGCATTTTCTCTTTTTTGATTGAAACCTCAGCTTTGCTTGTAGGTTACTGAGGCTACATTGTAACTCAGAGAAGGTGTCTGTAAATTAAAAGCACTCATGATTCCTATTACAAATAGCCTTGACCTCTGCTTGCATCAACAGCTCCCAGCTGCTGTAACTGTCAGGTGTGCAGGATTTTTCAGTGGTGGTGAAGTATTTCTTGTGGGTTTTTGCTCTTCCCCTTTGGGCACCCTCCCTCCTGGCTGATCCTGCTGCCTGTGCTGCCCTGTCTGCATCTGCTTACAGCCAGGCAAATCACTGCTGTGCTTGAGAGCAGCCAGCACATTGCTCCCAGTTCCCCTGCTGCAGGAAACATCTTCAAGTCCGTTTATGCTGTGAATTTGAGGAAACAACAAAACTCCTAGTGTCCTTCACCTTGTAGTTGATTGGCTAAATGAGCATCAGGGAGGGCTTTTTCCATCTCAGAAGAGGTCTGTGATGTTGTCTAGCAAAACAGAAGTTCTCAATTTTGGATTGCACATATAATTGAATACTTAATCTTCTCAGCCTGCCTGCCTGGTGTCCAGCTTGCAGGGCATGTGTTGGATGACACAGGGAAAAGAAAGTTTGAGCTCAGAGTTATATGAGTGTTGAAGGCTTTTAAAGCCTGGTATATTTATGCCCATGATTCATAGTGCTTCCAAAAACAATCCAGCTCTCACCCTGTGGAGGGGAAGTACCTCAGTCCAGTGTTATCATCTTCTGCCAGAGCCATATAAACTGAACCTGAATTATTTTGGGCTCCTTATTCTTTTGCTTCCAAATCCCCACCCCCTGCCAGGGTTTCTTTGTAGAAGAAATGCTGGCTTCATTCTGCTTTACAGTCTCCCATATGGACTGAAAATGGTAAGCAGGGTGTTTTATTTCAGGAATGTGACAATTTTAGTGCATCTCATTCCTGTCTGTGATATGAAAAGGTATCTTTTGTCTGCCTGCAACCACACAGGAAGGAAGTTGTTGAGTAGAGGAGATAAAAGCATGATCCCCTCCCCTGTGAGGGGGTAAGCTGCCTGCTCCTCAGCTCAGCAGCACTCAGCTCCCTGTCCTGCTTGTAGTAGGGTGGAGGGGAAGATCTTTGTAGGAAAATGTGAGTGGACTCCTAATCTATTTGCAAGTGTGTAGCTGTCAAGGAAGATGATGACTAAGCTATTGCACAAGGTGCAGCTCTTCAGGGAGTGTGCCAGGATTGGATCACATTGTGACTGACTGATACAAGAGCCTATAATATCAATCAGCTGCTAATTCTATTATTAATGGTTAAATCTGACCACTGCCTCAGTCTGTTTGCTGTGGGGTTTTAAGTTGACAAGCCCATACTCAGGGAGTACCACAATAGAGGGCATCTTTCACCTGAGAGATTACCCCATACAGCTACAGGTTGGGGGCTGACCTTCTGGAAAATAGCTCTGCAGAGAAGGGCCTAGGGGTCCTGGTAGACAAAAATGTGCTGTTGTGGCCAAGAAGGCCAATGGTATCATGGGCTGCATTTAAGAGTGTTGCCAGCAGGTCAAGGGAGTTGATCCTGCCCCTCTATTCAGCCCTGGTGAGGCCCCACCTGGAGTAGTGTGTTCAGTTCTAGGCTTCTCAGATCAAGAGAGACATGGAGCTCCTGGAGCAAGTCCAGCAGAGAGCTGCAGTGATGATTTGGGGCTGCAGCATCTCCTTTATTGAGGAAAGGCTGAGGGAGCTGGGCTTGTTTAGCCTGGAGAAGAGGAGGCTTGGAGAGAGAGAGGGGACTTTGTCAGTGGATAGAGGCATCTGAAGGGAGATGTCAAGAGGGTGGAGCCAGGCTCTTCTCGATGGTGCCAAACAGTAGGACATGAGGCAACAGGCACAAACTGGAACACAGAAGTTCCACCTAAACATGAGGAAGAACTTTCCTGTGAGGGTGATGAAGCACTGGAACAGGTTGCCCAGAGGCATTGTGGAGTGTTTCTCTGGAGATGCTCAAAAACTTGTCTGGACACAATCCTGATGTGCTTTAGGGTGACCCTGCTAGAGCAGGGAGATTGGACTAGATGACCTTTGGAGCTCCATTCCAACCTTAACCATTCTGTGCTTCTGTGATACTGAGTGACTACAAAGGGAAGAAAGTCCAATTTACTGGAGGAACTGCCCTGCCTTTGCTATGCTGGAGTTAGCTGCTGGGTGAATGGGAGATTGTTTTTCTGTGGTAACTGTGGCTGTTCCTGGGTGAGTTTTCCTTTCAGGGTCTCTGCTGTGGTGTCAATGGGAGGCCAAGCCTGGTCCTAGAAATCTCTGTTCCTTCCTGCCTCCTAAATTAGTTTGGAAGACTGCTGTGATGATTTGTCTTTGCCCATCAAGTAATTATTTATGTTTTGTGGGGACATCCCAGCTTGGTTTTTTTCTAAATGCTCTTCTCTGCATGGACCTAAAACTGGGTACATGAAACCAGTTGCAGCATCTCTTCTGGCCTTCTCCATTTCAGCTCCAGGTGATACCAGAGAGCAGCCCCATGGCTACAGCAGGTCATACTCCCTGGATCTTTCATGGGGCATTTTCACATCTGGGAAGTGACTTGACTTTAGCAATGCTGTGCTAGGGAAGGGCCTTTTCAGCTGGGGCTGGGCAGGAACTTTTCTGCCTCCTTTAACTTGCTGTTCTCTGGGGAGACTGGGCAGGTCCTTCTTTTGGACCAGGCACTGTCTGCAGTTCTCAGTGGGGTGTGGTGCTGGGAAGCTGGCAGAAAATGGAGTTTATAGGTGAATGTTGTCTGGACATGCTTCTGTGTGACCTGGTCTAGGGAATCCTGCTCTGGCAGCAGGGGGGTTGGACTAGATGATCTTTCCAGGTCCCTTCCAGCTCCTAACATTCTGTGATTGTGTGAATGTTGGATCCCATGGCACACCTACTGACCTTTGCTTGTGTAAATAGCTGTGGCAGCATGAGTGGCTTCAGCTGTGATAGACTGATAAAGCACTGTGCTGCCTTTTCTACTTCTGCTGCCTTGTTTTGTCTTTACAGCAGTGGTGGAGGGCCATCAGAGCTTCACTTCTCCCAGTTCAACCTCTGACCAAGGAGGAGCTGTTTGCACTAATGTTTCCTGGGAAGGTGTCCTCACCAAGCCCATCCTAGCATAGACAATGAGAAGCATTGTCCAGAATGGAAGCCAACATCACAAAACCCTGGAAACCACCAAACTGCAGGGAGGATTTTTGGAGGTTGTGTTAGGGTTTTAACTGGTTTTCTGGGTTTTCCCATGGCAGATTCATGGATGGACTGAGAGTTCTCTCTTATTACCTTCACCTAAGTTCACTTCCATGTCCACAGCTTGTGCTAAACTACCACTAGGATTGGATTGTGAGCTAAACTGTGAGCTAAATAAACCTCTTTACAGCTTAGTGTGTGCATGTAAACCCAGATTTTTTTTTAAGGTAACTTTTGATGATTTAGAGCCTAGTTCCAAGATGCACAACACATCCAGGCTTTCTCTGCACAGGTGGCAATACATTCAGCCAGCTGTGGGAGGAGCAGATACACTACTTCTCTGCCTTGGTGTACTTCAGCACTTGTAGTCAGTGAGGTTCAGAGTGCCATGGGTGGGAAGGAGGGTTGCAGAGACACAGTTATGGCTTGGGGAATGTGCTCTGTAGTCTGAGGCATGTGAAAAGTGCTAGCATAAAGGTTAGGTTTCAGAAGTTTTAAAGGCTTGTGAAAATTCTTGGTCAGATGTTTCCATGACAAGGCTGCCTTTTCAGCCCCCCACCTTCAATCTCCAAGTTTCTTCCTTTTTTTTCCATGCTGTTTGTGTGCCAAAAGAAGAATTTATTGGCTTTGAATCCAATGTACCTATTTCTGAGCAGATCCCTGATCCCCATGACAGACAACTGGACTAATGTTCCAGCTGTCACCAAAGTTGGAGGCCAGTAAGTTTAGATTTGTGTGATTGCAGTGCAGTTTGTTCAATCCTTGCATGCCAAAGGAGGAGCAGATTGTGGGACAGCAACACAAGGGGAGTGAGAAGCCTGACAAGCATGAGAGAAATGACCTCAATTACTCTGCATTTCTGTTGCTGAGCAGTTTGAGGCCTTTTTAACAACCTGGCATGTTCTCAGTTCAGAACAGTTCTGTGCTCATCAGTGAAGCTGAGTGTGTTGGGGAGGGTGTGTGAGCATCTGTTCTGAGGCCATTTTTGGGGGAGAGCTCTGAGGTGCTGGGTTATTGACTTGAACTCAGTATTCTGGAGGCAGAGAAATGCATATGTGAAGTCCCCTTAAGGAAACCCCTACAAGCTTAATCCTTATGGTTCCAAGCAGAGAAAGCCAGGAAACCCTTAGAGATGCACTTTGAACACATCTTTTGGGGGATTTTTCTGTGATGTTGTTCAGCTCTTGATGTTTAGCTGTACCTGTGGTTATCCAGTGAGAACTGGGTTGTGGAACTGGGACCAGCATGGCTAAGGAGGGTTGCAGGGTCTGCTAGGCTGCTGCTGTTCAGAGAAACACCAACATTGCTAACCTGGGGAATCAAAAGCCATGTGAGGAAGGTGGTAGAAGAAAGCCCAGGTGTAATTCAGGTGTGTTAAGCAAGTCTGTGGAGGAGCTGGAGCCTTTTCCCTGCTGCTGGAGGGGAGCTTAGTCTCCTACTCTGGGGGTTTAAGAAAAGATGTAAGGAAAAGGTTCTTCCCCCAGGGGTGGCTGAGCACTGGAACATTCTCTGTAGAACAGCAGTCACTGTACCAAGCTTGGGAGAATTCAGAGAACATTTGGACAAGACCCTCAGGCACATGGTGTAATTTTTGGGGTTGTCCTGTGCAGAGACAGGAATTGGACTTTGCTCCTGACAACCTTGGCAGTGCTCAAAATCAGAGGCCTTGAGCAAGCTGCTCTAGTGGAAGGTGTCCCTGCCCTTGGCAGGGCAGCTGGAACTAGATGATCTTTAAGGTATTTTCTAACCCAAACCATTCTATGATTCTGTGACTCTGATCCTTGTAGGTCCCTTCCAAATCAAGAGATTCTATGGTTCTATTGCCTTGGAGTCTACTGCACTCTTGCCTGGATATATGTGACCACCTTAAGATGCCTGCTCAGACCCTCAAGGGTCTGTGTGCAGAGATGGCACCAACTCTGAGTCATCTGTGACTTCAGCAGACTGTTCAATGAAGCACAGAGAGGCTAACAAGGTGAAAAGAAAGCTGGTGTGAAAGGGATGTGTGGGGCTGCTGTTGAGGTGCACATCCCTTCAATGTGGGAGCTAAAAGGATAGTACCTAGGTGGAGCTGTAGCTAGTGAGGTCCCTGTCATAGTGTAGGAAGTTTAATCTCTTCAATATCATGTTGTGCTTTTAAATTGAGTTAAAAGCTGCAGCTCATAATGCAGTTTATGCTTAAAAGTGCACTGGGGTGACTTGCAGGGTGCTGTAGGGATTGCTGCTAAAGCCTCTCTTGTTCCTTAGCAGATCTGAAACATGAAGAGTATCAAGAACACCAAGTTCTGCAGCATAAGGGATCTGACTTGGATCTAGAAGTCCTGTCTTTATGCCTGTGTGATAACCTACTTCAGGATAAATATTGAAGGACACCTTTGCTATGGAGCAGATTAATTCCTATCAGCTGTGGAAGTCTTGGTGGTGGGAGTCTGTTCAGTCTTCAGCTGGAGCAGAAAGCCAAAATATCAGTGTTGTAGGAACTCCATCATCATCATCATCAGCTTCTGTGGTCTGAATTCAGTCCTGAATGTACCTCTTTACATTCCTTGTGTTTAAAGGGATTTATAAATACAGCATGAAACAATGTTTTAATCTGGCAAATGATTTTCAATTTAATGTACACTAGGAATAAAATCCAGCCCTCTTCTGCAGGTGTCATTCCTAATGTGACTGTGGATTGAAATTCATTAATTGCCTCTAGCAAAAGTGCTAGATGCATCTTGTTATCAGTTCAAACATGTTCCCTGCAGTCCTAGAGCTCTGGTTCATCTTTGCAGCCAAGTGGCAGGAGTGGGGAGCAAGTGAAGCCTGCTCAAGCCTGGCTGTTTGGATTTTCCAATGCTTTTGTGTCTTTCTGAACCATGAGTGTGGTGTAGAGAATTAAAAGCAGAAGTAGGCATGCTGATGTAGTGCTCACCCAGCAGTGCAGGCTGAAGAAGAGGCAATTGCAGCCTCCTAGTGCTCCTACTTCCTAAGTCCTAGTTTGGTAGTTGTGTTGTGTATGTTGATAAGTCTGTTTAGGATGCCTCTGTCACCTTTGGGGGAGCTTTGACTTCTAGATGGTGAGTCTGCACTCCTCCTATTGGGTAGCCTAAACTGAAGTTGCCCTTTTCAAACTCTTAGTTGAGACCTAACTGCAAACCCCCAAGGTTTAAACTCTTGGCATGTCTGGGAATTTATTAGCACTCTAGGAACTTGGATTGTTTCACTGAGGGATATTTTTTTCCACTTCCTCCCCACCCCCCTCACCCCCAATACTCTGTGGTGAGAAGACAGAGAACTCTTGCTGGTTGATTTCTTCTCCCTTTCCAGCTGAAGAATTTCAAGTCTTAGCCTGCTAATGGAGTGCAGCAATCTTGTTTCAACTTTCTACTTTCTGATGCTCTCATTGAGCTAGGTCTGTGCCACACTTTAATTATGATGCAGCAATGACACTTTTCTTTCCCTTCAGAGAAAACTGAAGTCACTCAACTACTTAAGCATAATGTGGGCAGTAAATAATATCTTAAAAGTGTGGGTAGTTAGGAGCAACCACGTTAAAGCATCTAGAGCTGATTCACAGTCACTTAAGAGCTTTGATTTCTCTCTTGAGTTAAAAACTCCTTTAACTTGCAGCCTGTTTCCAGTGCAGGTCCATCTTATTTTCTTCTAGGAATTCCAATAGAGAGCAACTGTCATCTTCTCCTTTTGTCCTTTACTGTTTTACAATAGGATCATTGAATCACTGAGAGATTAACAAAGCACATTTTTTAATGTGTTTTTTTTTTCCCCCCTGTCAGGGGTCCAGTCTCTTTGTATAGTTCCATGGAGTGGCACATTGAACCAAAATAAGGGGAAAATCTTGTTGCTGGAATAAGCAGGGTTGTAATTTTGCCATACTAGGGTAAAGACCTGCTTAAGCTTCAAGCTTTTAGCTGCATACAGGGTGGCTGGTGACAAATCCCTCAGCAAGAACATTAAATCTGAATTTCTCTGTCTTTTTGCATTCAGTGGTGTTGAAGCTAAGGGGATAAGAATGATTATGGTTGGGTCAGCAGCAGTTCCCACTTAGGATTGAAAATGGTTTTGTTACAATGAGTCTTTTGGGGTTTGGCATTAGAAGAAGGGTGAATTGTAGCCCTTAATTATGAGGGGCAGGAACAATTGCAGCTGGATGGACAGGCAGCAAGCCAGCTCCTCTCTTACTGAGCTAGCAATGCTTTTGTGCTGTGCCATCCCACTGCACAAATGACCCTAGTGGATTCTTGCTAGATTGATTGCTTCTGATCTCTTTTAGGAAGGGGTTTGAAAGCTCTAATTTTGGGTTTATCACAGCAGTCCTTCAGGCTTCTGTCCTCTTGCTCTGTTGCTGTGGCTGCCCCAAAGAGATTCCCATGGAGACAGCTGGTGGGGGGAGCACAGGATTAAAAACTAGCTATTAAATCTGCTTGTACTGGGACATCAGTGGCTTGGCTTCTGTAGGTGCAGTGACAAAATAATGGTGAGGAAAGGCTGAAAGGTGCAGTGCTTTGCTGGCAGCCCAGCCCCTTTGCATGTGCAGGGAGTGGAGAGGAGTTGAGAGAGTTAAGCTTGGGAAGGTCCAGGATGGGGTTGTGCTCTGTGGTACGTGGGTGAGCTGTGACTTGCTGGATGCCATCCAGGGCAGAGAGAGATTTCCCTTTCTCTGTCTCTTATCAGCCCATGGGTGAGGGCATCCCTTGCTTAGCAAAGCTGGGTGGCAATGGGACTTGCAGGAGTGGCTTGCTGGTGGCAGTGCTCCAAGAAACTCTCACCTTTTCCCTTTGGAGCACCTCTCCAGGCTAGATTTCTCCTACACTTCAAGTCAAAGGGCACCCATTATCACTGAGACATTGCTGTTTGCCCAGCCATGCTCCTTTCCAGGCATATCATTTGGTAAAAGGCATCATCAACCATGATGATGGTCTAGATGACCTCTAAGGTCCCTTCCAACCCTGATAATTCTATGATTCTATGCTGCCAGCAGAGAAATGGAAAATGCAGAACTCCTCTTTGGGACACAACTTCACTTCTTTCCCCCCCTCTCCCCCTTCCAGGAGCTGCTGAGCCTCCCTGGTGGCTGGTGTACTTATGGCTGTGCCTTCTCCTGTTGGGAATGTTAAAAATACCAGCTACAGTTTTTCCTTTCTACATACCAAAATCTATGAATGTGCTGCTGCTTTGGTTAGTCATTTCCTCTTCCTTTGTTCCTTTCACAACAGGGGAGAGGACAGGGGGTGCATACTTCACTAAAGTCTTGTATGGCTAAGAAGTCTGAAGCTAAAGGAAGTCTCCTGGGTTAATACCTGTCTTTGGCAGAAGATTTCTGTTCTTATCCATTAAATACACATTTAAAATTAAGCCTGGATAAAGTCAGTTTGATGGTGATCATACTCATATCTTTGCTGCCTGATATGTTTTTGTAGGGGAAAGACATTCTAATAGGAACAAGGTGAATACTCCTACCAAGAACTGAATGGATTCTTGCAGGAAGACCTTGGTGCTCTGTTGCTATAGGGAAAGGTCTAAATAAAAGCCTCATTTGTTTTGAGGTTTCTTGTCTTCTTCCTGTGCCATCACCTCCCTGTGTGCATGCCTGCCCCTCCCCAGCTTCCTGCAAGCCCTCACTCAGCGTGGGTGGAAGCTTGGTGACAGCAGCAGTGTGACACTGTTAGGCTGTCCATGGCTGGGTTATAGGATACTGTTGGCAGGCTCTGCACCACTGGGGTGTGGAGATACAAAGGTTGATAAATTCAGATGTAGGAACCTGCTTAAACCTTGCTCCAAGTGACTTACTAATAACCCTTCAAGGCTGGATGGTTTTTTGCTTCTCCATTGCTGCTGCTGCTGCTTTGGGGAGAAAGTTGGAGAAAAGCTGTAGCTACCAGGCAGTCTGGAGACCCACACAACAAGTGGTAGGTTTAAAACTTTCTTGTATGTCTGGAGAAATTGGGAGTAGCCTAAAATGTCACCTGAGTGATATGGTGAAGGGAAGTGTGGAGGAGAAGTTTGGAGAGTTGAGCAGTAAACTAAGACAGACCTCTGTGTAGGTATGTGCAAACTGCAGAAATCCATCTCCTGAAGAAAATGCTGTCCTTGTTAGCAATCTGTTGTGGTTTTCCTGTCAGTCTGGTGTTGAGGACATCTGCTTTGTCCTGAATTCGAAGTGGAGGACAGCTTGTGCCTGCCCTGGGAGGTAAGGCATAGGCAGGGGTGCTGTTTCTGCCAGGCAGCCTGGGGGTGGGGCAGTGTGAGGCTTGCAGGGAGGTAATTGCCTCTTCTGGGAGGCACAGGCACATAATACACTTGGGACTTTTCCTTGACTGTTTGCAGCTCTTGTATATAAAAACCTGGGTTGGTTTCTTTAATGAGCATTAGGCTTCCAGTGCTCAGATGCCATTCATGCTTTCACAGCAATCTGCTAAGGCAAAGAAAAAAAGCTGGAGCTAAGGCCTTTTCTTCCTTTGTTTCTCTCTCCTCTTATTTTACATGGATTTTAAGAAATATAAACAAAAATACATAATCCAGGAGTGTATGTTTGGGTAGTCACATTTACTGGGTACACTGGGAAAGAGAAAAGGTTTCATTCCAGCTGTTTTTTCCTTTGCTTCTCACTGTGAAAGTGTGACAGGAGAAGCTACTGCTTGTGCCTGCTTTTCTCTATGCTCCCATGCTTGCAGAGCAGCCCCAAATTTTTTCAAGAGATGAACTGCAAATGTTTTTTCACTTGGATTTGGAGGCTGTGTCTCATTTATGACCAGAGGGGAGCCAACTGTGTAATTGCTGTGGGTACCGAGGAACTTGTTTTAATCAAGTTAAAGTAGTAGAGCATGGCAAGAGTAGGTCCAGTAGTCTCAGAATAAATACACTAATGCTAGTGCAGCTTACTGCTGTGTCAGAAAAGGATTAAGCTGTGTTGGAGTTATAGTCTTGATACCCTGAGAGCAAAAACCCTTCACCTGGCATTGTTTTTTGACAGCCAGTTTTGGAATGATGCTGCATGAGGTTAGGCCAGGAGATGGAGCAGGGGATAAAAATGGGTGATGGGGCAGCTTGGTGACTCCAGCTGAAGGATGTGCAAACAGTTGTGCTGGTAATGAGAAAACCCCAGGTCTTAGTGCCATACCAGCTGAAAGAGCCATGGCAGAACCCTGAGCAAGGGCCTGTTGCAACAGGACAAGGGGCAATGATTTTCAACTGAAAGAGGGAGATTCAGACTAGATAGAAGGAGGAAATATTTTTACTCTGAGGGTGGTGAGAGCCTGTCCCAGGTTACCCAGAGAGGTGGGAGATGTCCCATCCCTGGAACCATTCCAGGTCAGGTGGTCTGGGGCTGTAAGCAACCTGCTCTAGTTGCAGATGTCCCTGCTGACTGCAGAGGGGGTGGACTAGATGACCCTGAAAGGTCCCTTCCAACCCAACCCATTCTAAGATGATTCCATGAAAGCCATCTGGGCTGTGCAGTGCTTGGCATCAGAGCTGTCATCTGGCTTCAGGGGGAGGTAGCTGTCCTCTGAGGCTTTCTGTGGATCCAAGGTGAAGATTATACTGTGACTATATACACAGTAGACCACAACAGATGGCAAAAGGCCTTTGTTGAGGTGCATGGTGGCTTTAAACCTGTGTAAATGACTTTTGTGTGCAGTAAACCCGAGCTGCTGTGGACTGTGACATCAACTTGGCTTGTACAAACCTCTGTTAACTTTCCAGAGAGCTAACTGGAGTAACAAAACAGGCATGGCCTGATCCCTCCCTCCATCCAGGTACTGGGCACACACAGATTTCAGGTGTGGTGGTGTGTTTAATGCTTCTGCCTGGCTCACTCAAGAGTTCTGACTTAAATCTGTATCTGGCTCCTGCTGCTGGATGAGTTTGTGTTACAGGAGACTCCTTGATGCTTGAAAACTACATGATATCAGGCTGTTTATTTAAACTCAGCCTTGACCATTCATCTGCTAGTATTGTCTCTTATTTGTAGTATATAATCTTGCATTAATATGGCCTTGGCAAACACCCAAGCTCTAGCATTGCTGCAAAGCCAGAGCTAAGGAGTTAATCAGTGTTGAGTTTCTTACAGTGTGGTGGCAGACCTGGGAAAGCCAGGCACTGCAATCAGTCTGGTGAGAGCAGGGAAGGTTGGTTTTGATCCTTCTGGTATGTTGAGACTATTAGAGATGTAAATGTAATTCTTTCTGAAAACACTGCTGCAAGGTACAGCTGCCTTGCTGCTTGGGTTTCTTGGCTCTCTCTGGCAGCTTTGAAGAAGTGAGACTTGACTGCTGCCCAGCTTGCAGAGGCAGTGCCTCTCTGAGCAGCTGTACTGACATCTTTCCTTGCCATAACATCAGAGCATTGTTCATGTGGCTACTTGTGGAGCTGGTTTTGCTGTTGAACTCTGCCTGCTGAGGTAACACACGTGATGAGGAGTAGCAGATGTAGTGGGGGAATCTTCTGGCTCTTTGGAGCTGCTCTGGGAGTGAAGTGAGTGACCTTGGATGCTATCACTGCCTGCTTGGGATGAGAACAAAACCACAGGCTGAGAAAATCATTGTCTGTGTTAAGCCTTTAGTTTAGGTTTTGCTGCTCTTGAGGCCTTTTGTGAGGAAAATACAGTGGGTATTTTTTCTTTCATGTTTGGAGAAGTATCATTTCCCAGTTCTGTGTGCACAGAAGTGAGTGGTAGTTGAAGAGCAAATCTGGTCTTTGCTTGCAGAGGAAGGGGAAAGGAAACTTACCCAAAAGACTCTGAGCTTGCTGCTTGGGTGCTTAAATGCCTCTGGAATAGTTCACAGTGCTGTGGGCAGAGCAGGTGAAGGAAGGAGCTGGGAAAGCCTCAGGGACTCCCTAGAAACAGCAGTGGAAATAGCAATGGGAAGACACAGGCTTGCTGAGTAATTCCAAGAGCCCTCTCTGGCTACAATCCTCCCCCAGCTCTCTCCTGCTGGAAGAAAGAAGCCTTTGATCCTTTACAGCACACTGGAAGAAGGTAGTGTGAAGGTAGCATATCTTCTGACACTGGAATAAGGGGGGGGTGGTGTTAGAAGTTAGTGACTGTAAGGGAAAACATGCAGTTTCTGGGGTCTGATGTAGGCCAAGGACACTTTCCTCTGGCCCTGTTGGGTGCAAGCTTTTGTCCCAAATAACATCCTCTCCCAAGTACTGCAAGAAATGTTTGTTTCCTAAGACACTGCAGTCCTGAATAATATAAAAACATACAATTGTTTAGGTTGCTTGGAAAGAACTCTGGAGGTCATCAAGTCCAACCCTAAGCCTAATACACCACTAAGCTATGTCCCTCAGCACCACATCTCCATGTCTTTTAAACCCATCCAGGGATGGTGACTCCACCACTGCTCTGGACAGCCTGAGCCAGGCCTTAACAATCCTTTTGGGGTAGAAATTGTTTCTAACATCCAACCTAAATCTCCCCAGGTGCAACCTGAGGCTGTTTCTTGTCTCTTGTTACCTGGGAGAAGAGACCAACACCTACTTCACTCCAGCCTCCTTTCAGGGAGTTGTAGAAAGTGAGAAGGTCTCCCTTTTCTCCAGGCTGGCCAACCCCAGCTCCATCAGCTGCTCCTCACAACACTTGTGCTCTAGACCCTTCACCATCTTCATTGCCTTTCACTGGACACACTCCAACACCTCAATGTCCTTCTTGGAGTGAGGGACCCAAAACTGACCCCAGGATTCAAGGTGTGGCCTCCTCAGTGCCAAGTACAGGAGGACAATCAGTGCCCTTGTCCTGCTGGCCACAGTTTCTGATACCAGTGTCTTCATGCTGATGCTTTGCTGATCTCTGTGGGTTGCTGGTGTGATGGCTTCTGTGCAGTTTCAGGGTGTTTGGGTAAGCTACTGTGCTGGAGGGCAGAGCATGTGCTTCTAGCTCATTCCTCTCAGGCTTTTATCTCTGGCTAAGTGTGAGGTTGTTTGTTCCACTTTCACTGATGCTAATTTCAACTCTGGGCTTTATCCCACAGCCCAGGTAGTTTCAGGGCGTCAGCTGCCACCTTGTGAATCTCTGCCTTGCTTTATCTTGTCTGAACTTGCCTGAGGTGGAAACCTCCTGCATGCTCCTGGCAAAGCCTTGCAGGAGGTAGCCAGGTTCTCACCGCTGCCAGCACTTGAGCAAGATCAAGGTCATCTACCAGAGAGTGGTGGCAAGGTCATGTAGCCATATTGAGCTCCCAGCTTGCTGTTGGCACTGCTGCTGCAATTTGTCAGGTGTTGGCTCTAAAGCTGTATTTAAAACCCCCCCAAAACCATAAAAGTAAAGGCTTTTGTTGAAGGGAAGCTACCCTTTTCTGGAATTTAATAAAGAGTGTGTCTGTGTTAACTAACATCAAGCAATTGAGAGCAGGCAGAGCTCAACAGATGGTGCAAACAGTGGCATGTTTGGAATGGAAAATATTTACCTAGAGGGTATTTGAAGCACTGAGATTGTGCTCTGCAAATGGCTTAATTGTATCAGCCTAATCAAGTGAAGAAGAGCAAGATTTATTGACAAGAGTTTGTAGGGGATGTCAGGCACTGTTGAGCTTCACTTGAGCAAGTCTCCTTCCCAGAGAAGAGTAATTTTATTATGTGAATGACTCAGTCTGTAATTCTGAGTGTCTGTGACTTTCTTCTGTTGTGGCACAAATCATGCTGTCAGGGCAAGTGTTGAAATCATAGACTCATTAAGGTTGGAAAAGACCTCTGAAGTCTGACCATCAACCCAACCCACTAAACCATGTCTCACTGCCACATCTGCATCTTTTCTGAACACCTGCAGGGTTGGTGACTCCACCACTTCCCTGGGCAGCCTGTTTCAATGCTTAACCACTCTTTCAGGAAGAAATTCTTCCTAACACCCAACCTAGACTTCCCCTGGCACAACTTGAGGCCATTTCCTTTCATCCTGTTGGTAGTCAGTGGGGAGAAGAGACCCAAAAGAAGCTCAGAGCTTGAACTGCTGCTTATTATGCTTCCCCTCTAGTCTTAGTTTTCAGAAGACTTCTGTAAACAGAACATGGGAATACAGATGTAAAGGTAGGGTTTAAAAAGAATACAAAAAGGTAGATTGAATTTTGCCATCTAGGTCAAAACTGGCAGGGCCATTTAGACCTTCAGCTTTTCCAGGTGATGGGTGCTTTGTGCATGCCTCTATTACACAGCTTGACAAGTGAGAGGATTGTGTGTGATGCCACTGGGAGCTCATTACATGGGTGGGCAGGTGGGTTTTGTACATAATATCATCTTTTCCTGTCTTAAAAACAGTGTTGAGGTGTAGTCAGCTCCTTGCTGGTGTTCTCCAGGCAGTGTATTTATGGGGAATGGGTAACCCTTGGATGGGAAGGCTGAGGAGGATGTTGAATCATTCCAAGGGCTCCATTCCCAGAGTTGCTCACCTGCTGAAGTTAGCTAGGTGATAACCAACTGGGAGCCAGTTTGATGGACTAAAATCTATGCCTGCCCTGACAGCTCAGCTTTCACACTCTGCCTCTGAGTGTCACAGTGCAGAAGCTCTGCTGTCTTTCACATCTCATCTTGGGGCATGAAGAACATGTCTTGTTTTCACAGTGACATCTAGGGCTGCTGAAAAAAACCCCATAAGCCAACTTAAGTTCTACCTCTGCAGTTTTTTTCTTATACTGTTGCAATGCTGGTGATGCTAAATGAACTTCTTTTAGGTTTTTCTGTCAGACCTTCCTTCCTAGAGCTTGAGCAGCCCAGTAGTGCTTTAGGTAGTTGTGTATATGGATGAGGAATAGTCATGGGGTAGCTAAACATCTTGTTTCCCTTCATGTTTTACCTGTGGGTGATCTGGGTTTAGTTGTCTTCTCTAGCCCAAGCTGCTGGGTAACCTCTCCTGAAGAGCTCTAGGGGAGGCTCTTGGGAGTGTAGTTGCCTTCAAGAGGATCCTCTTTGCAGCTGGCTGGTATGGAGCACGTTGCCAACTGTGTGCAGATGAAAGAGAAATAAATCTATTTGAGGAATTTATAGACTGCAGATACTCCTCTTGAGACTTCTTTCTGTGTTCCTAGTGACTGTTGAATGTGAGAGCTTTCTTTGAGTTTGCTTGCCAGCTTGAGAAAATCCCAGGGAAAATTCCCCAATTAAAGAAGCTATTGCCTTAGCTAAATGGTATGTGGGATCTCTTCAACTGCTTAGTATTAAAAAAGAAAAATCACCTTAGTACCTATATTTCCCTCCTTTTAATGTTAGTTTTTCAAAGAGGCACAAATCCCTGGAGATTATGTGCATCTTGGGACCCAAGCATTTACAGAAGCCATGCTTCTAACGTGCTGGGGCTAAGCTAGGAGTGACTCATTAGCCAGATGGAACTGTAATTTATTTCTGTCTTCTCAAGTAAGCTAATCCCTTGGACTTCAACTGAATGAATATCCTGTGAAATGTGGTATCTGTGCAGGGTGAAACTTGAGCTCGAAATGCAAAAAAGCAAAGGGTGTGTTCCAAAAATCCAGGGCAGTGTGAGCTAGTTGAGAAAGTCAGGTGCAAGCAGCGATCCTGCAGTGGAGTTCAGAAATAGTCATTTTCTGTGGTAAGGGGAACAAAAGTGCAATTCTTTTGTTAAAGGCAGGATGGGAACAGTAACAGAGGCTGTGCATGGGCTGGGACAGATGTGGTTTGTTCCCCTTTTTCAGAATGACTCAAGGGATGTTGTGAGTTCTTGACTTTGTGACTGAGATGGGAGTGTGTCTGTAAGTGGGAGCCTGACAGGGGCACTGGGATCTCAGAAGCCTGCCCGGTGTGTGCCAGGTTAAATAGCCAGTAGGGAGGAAAGGTGAGTGTTTAACCAAATACCTTGAAACTGAAACTTTTCAGTGACTGCCTGAAGTTGCTGTGCCTCTTGTTGGCAGAGTTGAAGGGGGTGTGTCCATGGGATTTCTCTTGGGTGTGCTTTGCCCTGGGGGTTGCTGCTTGGAGTGGGTAGAGAGCTGGTGCAGCCGCCCCGGAAAACTCTCCCAGGGAGGGCTCTGAGTGCTAAGTTTCCTTGCCAGCACTTCTGGGGGAAGAAGTAATGCTTTTGTCAGGGTGTCTCATGCTTCCATAGCTATCAGGAATGGCAGGAATGGTAAAACTGAATCCTGAGGAGCAGTTAAGCTGGTATGTGAGGTTAGTTTGAAGTTAATGTAGCATTTGCTTTTTCCTGGTTTAACAGAAGGAGATTCTTGATCTTGTTTCTTTGTATGGCATGGGGCTTTTTTTCCCCCCTTATAGATTGCTTCTGTTTTTTCTTAGCCTGTAAATGTAAGCCAGAAGTATAAATGGGATTTGAGTTAACTTTTTTAGTAATTGTAGATTGTCAGAGGGCAACTGGAAACTCTGTGTAAGCCAAAACACTGCTTATTTGCCCTGTGGCAAGGATGCCACTTATAAAGATGTCTTGCCAAGATGTGAATGGTGAGGATGGCATCTTGTCATTCTGCACACAAGCCAGCAGCAGTGGGATCCTTTGAGAACTGATTTTTGTAATGCCCTTGCACATGCTGGGCTGAGATGGGGAATTAAGTGTATTGCCATCAGAGCAGAGCTTGTGTTTGCTGTTCCTGGGTGTGCTTAATCAACTCTAGCTGCATCCTGAGGCTTTTACTTGTTCTTATGTTGGGTTTTTTTTGAACCCTGCTTCCACGTGGAAGGCTGGATTTGTGTACATAAAATTCCCTGCTGGACTTTGGAGATGAAGCCTGCATGCCTCTGATCACAAATCTTTGGGGTGGAAATGCTCATGTGGCTTATGCTCTGCTTTGCTGCCCTGCTGAGCAGGAGGAGGACAGGAGCAGTGCCTGAGTCTGTTGAGGCTCTGAAACTCATCCTGGCAATGCTATGTTCTGGATCCAGTGCAGGGTTCAAACAGTTCTGTTGCACAGGCAGAGGGAGGGAGGTGCAGGGAGGGGACAGCAGGGTGGTGGATGGAGGCTCCCATTTCTTGGCCAAGTCTGAGATCAGACCTTGTCTAGTCCAGTACAAGTTCCTCACTCAGACTAGCTGTTATAATTATGTATTTTTTATGGCTTCTCTTGAGACAGCTGAAGCTTTTAAATGTGTCTAGCATCTGGTCTCAGAGCAGCAATCATTTTTTCCTTAAGACTTGGTCCTGCTTTGATGATGGTCCTGACTCCTGACACTTGATGGATGCAAACTAGAAGAGGGGAGATTTAGATTAGGCATTAGAAAGTTGTTCTTCACTGTTAGGGTGGTGAGGCTCTGGAGCAGATTGCCCAGAGAGGTTTGTGGAAGCCACATCCTTGGAAGTTTTTAAGGCCAGGCTGGATGGGGCTCTGGGCAACCTGATCTAGTGGGAGGTGTCCCTGCCCATGGCAGAGGGGTTGGAACTAGATGATCTTGAAGGTCCCTTCCAACTCTCACAATTCTATGATTCTGTGATGTCCTGAACTTTTACAAGTGTGTTTTGCTGAGCATGTGACTTGATCTCAGTGGCTGGTGTTAGGTGCTGGGAGGTCTGCAGGGCTGGCTGCAGGGTGTGACCATCCTGGCGTGGCTGAAGCAATCAGATGAATTCATGGCCAGCTCAGTGCTTGTGGATCAGGGAGGCAGAGTTCAGCTGTTCTGGGCTCTTCGTGGTTAGGTAGTGTAATTGTTGCAGAAATATATTGCAATGATCAATTTAATTATACTTGTGAGAAAGCTGCTTAATTACATATTTACTTAGGGGATTAGCCTTTCCTGTAAGCATTCAGTATTGACTTTGGCTGAGACAAATTTTCAAGGTCTGCTTCCTTCAAGAGATGAGTAATATTAGATCACTGAGTGCAGGAAGCTGGTTTTATCAAGTAGCTGTAACTGATCATTTTGAAAGCTCCAGCTTAGTTTTGAGCATCTGTGCTTTTTCTCTCCAAGAGACAAGCTTTTTTCTCCCAGCTCCCCTGAAACTTTCTGTGCTGTGGATGCAATTCCAGACCAAACCTTTTTGTTTTGAGCTGTGTGCATGCAGAAAATCAATGCAAACTAAGAGGAGACTTAATGTTAAGACAACTGATGATTAATTAGTGTATTGAAATGGTTGTCTTTTACTTGGATTACTTAAGAGCCAAATCAGCATTCCCCCTTTCTGCTTTCTGTGCTGCTCAATGCACTGTACAAATGCATTATCACAGTAACTCTTCTCTGTGCAGAAACTCTTAGATACAACTCTTTCCTCCTGAACTAGAGCCAGGCTCCAAACCAAGCTCTTGCCAGTGTGGCAGTGTGGTAAGCCAATTTATGATAGCAGCTTCCAGCACAGCCAGGAGTTGAGATAAAAGTGTAATCCTAGCAAGCATTTAAAGAGTAATCCTCCATCTGCCCAGAAACAAGGAGAACCTGGTCTCTCAAGCTTCTCCAAGTGGGACCTTTCTACTTGTTGGCTGCAGTTGGACATGGACTGCAGAGAAGGTGACAAGGATTGTGGGTGACACAACCTGAGTTAGATCCCTTCCCTTTCATTCCCAAAAGAGTAGTGGAAAAGTCATTCTGTTCTTGTATAGAGGAAAATGTTGAAGTAAATGCTTTCCATGGTGGCTTTGAAACTTGAGTTGGTGAATGCATTTGCTTAGAGTTTTAATTGTGGTTTTTTTTTTTTCAATGGTTGGTGCTTTTTTTTTTTCCCTTGGAATAAGTCTGGAGAGGATTTGAATTATTCCTGCAAAAATCCAGATGTGTTTCTAGTGATCAGTTGTGAAATGGGAAAATCTGCTTTGTCTTGGCCCCAAAGTTAGGGAGGTTTTTAGCTTCATTCTGACTTTTTACAATTCTATCATTCCTGCTTTTCTTTTGTTGTTTTGAATAATTTAATATTTGGGGCATAAGTAGTGCTTTCAGCAAATTATCATGGAGACATCTGGTCTGCTAGTGCCTTGGAAGTGTAGACTGTTACCTGGGCAAAATAAGCGACACATCTTCCTGTTATTTCCTGTAAGTGTGTGGAATTTTCAAGAGTTGAAAGCTGGCTTTTAAACTTCACAAAGTAGTTTTGAAAATCCCTGATTCTTTATGATTGACTAAAATTTAGGACTCTCTCCCTTCTTCCCCTCATTCAACTTCTGAAGCTGTCATAAATCTGGAACAAAAGGAAGCCGAAGTTTAACTCCCACTTGCCAAGATAAAAAACCTTAATTCATTAAGTTTGATTTATGGGGGAGGGGGGAAAAAAAAAGTGTTGCTCTGCCTAAAAGTGTTGCCTCATGTGTTTCTGAACTCAAAAACTGTAACTGTATGAAATTCATTTGGGAGGGCAGAGGAAGGTGAAGAAAAGTAAGGAAAGAGGAGAACTGCTCTAGTCTAAGATCAGCAGTCTTGCAAACTGCAGTTCCTTCCTATCCAGGCTAATGACTCTGAAGCAGATGGTAAATGATTCCAGAAGTTGGTCCATGATTTATATGGTTTGGTAATGTTATTAAAAGCTGCTCTAAGGCTTCTCTAAAGCAGTGACAAAGCCTCTTTTATTATTGTAACTGGTGGAGGCAATAATATCAGGGGAAAACCTGTGCAAAATCTAATTAATTTGGTTTTTCTTTTCCCTCTTTAGGTTTTTAAATATAGCTAAGAAAAAGCACAATGGAGTTTTATGAGTCTACCTACTTCATCATCCTCATTCCTTCTGTGGTGATTACAGTCATCTTCCTCTTCTTCTGGCTCTTCATGAAAGAAACTTTATACGATGAAGTCCTCGCAAAACAGAAACGAGACCTAAAATTTCCACCTGCCAAGGCTGATAAAAAGAAAACAGAGAAGAAGAAGAACAAGAAGAAAGAAGCTCAGAATGGGAACATCCATGAGTCTGACTCTGAAAGTGCACCTCGGGACTTGAAGCTCTCTGATGCCCTGGGTACAGATGAAGAACATGTTGCTCCCGTTCCCCTGAGCATGGCTGAAGCCTCTACCGGCGTCAGAGAACGGAAGAAGAAGGAGAAGAAGCATAAAGCCCTTCAAGATGATCATGTAACTAAGGATTCAGAAGGCTCCAAGTCTTCAGGCAAGAAAGTAGAACCAGTCCCTGTAACAAAACAGCCCACTCCACCATCTGAATCAGCAGCATCTAAGAAGAAGTCTGGGCAGAAGAAGCAGAAAAATGGAATGGGTATCTGATGTTGCATATGCTTCTTGCACAGAACGCCAAACCGTGTTCTGCTTTTGGCAAGGCCACAGAGTGTCTCTCTCTCAGCTCTTCTGCCTGATCTCTCCAGGGCAAAGCTCACTTCTAACCTTTTTCCTTTTTATGAGCTATTGCTTTTTTCCCCACCCTGTTTTTCATCTGGCAGCAATGCTCTGGTTTTCCTCCTCCTGCCCTTGCTTTCTTCTCCTAAAGAGTGTCAAGTGAAACAGAGTAGCTGATACCTGCTTTGCTCTGTGGTTTGGCTACTTTGCTCTCAAGCTCTCCAAATTTCCATTACCTGAAAGAAGTCCTTAGCTGTTTGCTGTGTGCATTCTGATGTCAAGCTCTGAAAAAGTGGAGTCCTAAGAGCAGTTGCTCTGATAAGGAAAGGCATCCAGAGAAACCTCCTAGCAGACTGTGCAAAATAAATCACTGTTTAAGTGGAGGTTTATTGTCCAAAGAGGTGTTTGGTGGCTGATTCATGGAAAGAAGCACTTACAGCTGCTTCCCACCTGCTGCACCTCTCTAACTGAATGGAACTGATGCTAAAAGAAGACTGGGCCAGCTGTTGTAGCCGAAAACATCCAACCTAGAACAGCCCAAAAACTGTAGTCAGAATTGCCTGTGACTGTCCTGACCATATCCTCAGCAGAAGTTGACATGTCTTAGTGTGGTTGTCTATGAATAGAAGTCTCAAAAAACCCCAAAACAATGAAAAGAATCACAATACCCACTTTTAGAAATAAGTGAAACCTGAGGTATTTGCAGATCACCCTCTGACATACAGGTGGAACAGGTTTGCTACAGGGAGTGAGGAAAAAGAATGACATTGCTGCTTGATGTGGTAGATTTTTCTATTTTTCTGCAAAAAGGGAGGAAAAAGACCCCCCCACTGCTACCACCACCACCACCAAAGTATCTAATCTTGTTGGTGGATGGTCTCTGAAAAATCTCTGTGGCATGGTTTAAATGCGGTCTGCAGGCACTGTTCTGAGGACAGCCACAACTAACTCTTCTCTTTGATTACAGGAGCTAACACCATCACCCTGCATTGTGTGTGTCAGCTCTGGCAAGAATATTATATAGGACAGGCTGCCCAGAAAGAGAAACAAGTTCTCATTAGAAACAACTTCTAAAAAGAACAATTCCCTAATGTGAAACACTTCTTTTCTGCTTCTCACAGTCCCAGTAGCTATTGGGGGTGTGTGTGTAAAATAACCAAGTGTGTTCATGGGTGGGGGATAAAATACTTGCTGCAAATGAGAAACTAATATGGGTAACATGTGCTGTCTGCTCTGTCACGGTGAAACCTGGATTGGATTTGTTAAAACTGTTACTTGCATTGCCATATGTTCTGCTTGCAAATAAGATTCCTGTCTTGTCAAAACACTGGGTGCTGTGGCTCTTGATTCTGCTAAACTTTCCTATTCCTTTGGGGTCTCATCTGGTACAGGAGGTGTGTATGTGTGTGAGTGTGTGTGTGTGTGTAAGTATGTGTGGATAAATTTGTGTTCTGATTTAAAATACAGGGGTTTCTCTCTTCTGGGAGTGGACTTTGGGAATTGCTGATTTACTGATTTAAAGGTGATGATGTGAATATACAGAAGAGCATATTGTCTGAATTGTCTGTTACAGATGATCAAGATTCTAAGCCTGATTCTAAGCCTGATTCTGTTGCACCTCCTGCCAAAAAGCAAGACCAAGTGCTGCTCCATCATGAGACAAAGCAAGAAAACGTATCAGGAAAGAAGAAGGTCTCTGCAAAGAAGCAGAAAGTTGATAATGGTGAGAATACAGACTGTTAATAAGCTGACTTAGGTCTTTTTGCCATTCATACTTTAGTTTCTTTTCCATTGGAAAATAAGTTCATAGAAGAATAACTCTTTAAATTTGAAAAAGCAAGAATTCCAGGTAGGAAAGATTCTTCAACCTGAGCTACTGTTCTGTGTTGTGAACAGCTGCTGATGCTGTGAACCTTTCTGACCTCTTTGGGATCCAAACACTAGAATTCAGGAGTAATATGTTGACTTAGAGTGGAAGCTGAGCAGGCTCGAAGTTACTCTGAGCAAGGCAAATGTCTAGAACTGCTGCAGTCATCTGCTCCAAACAAGACTGCAGGTTTTTTTCAGCCAGTTGCTTTGACCACTTTCCTCTCTTATTGTCCTTTTGTTAGCTAGCTGTTGCTCCAGCATAAACTGCTCATCTTTGCTGTCAAGGCCTTTGCTGTTCGTCATCCCTCGTTCTCTGCCAAGATGCTGTTTCTTGTCTCCTCTTGGCTCAGTGTGCCTCTGTGTTTGTGTTTTTCACAATGAATGCTGTTGTGCCTGTGGCTTCTGGGAAAAGCATGACCATGAAGGTCTGTGAGGTCACCTTGTTAGCTTCTCAAAACTCTTCTTTACTGGGACTGCTCTGAAGAAGTTGGCTGCCAGTGGACTACTCGTAGAGTAGATAATATTGATTGCTGTTTTCTTTCTACCTTGGCCAGGTTACCAAGTTCCAGATCAGTTGTGGTCCCTGCTCAGACCAGGGCAGGGTTCCAAATAGTGTAGGGTTCCTGTATGTTAGAACTGAAAAACTTTCAAATCAGCCTGGAAGAAACCTGCTGATGGGGAACCTTTTAGGGATGTTCTTGTGCATTTCCTGATGAATTCATTGCCCTTTTTTTGAGGGGCCATTTTTTGGGCCCCAGACTTGTCTTTATATGGCAAATTAAGTGTCAGTACCAGCTCAGCCAGCGTGAAAGCTAAGCTGTAAGTGCTACACAGGAATAGTTCATGCATTATTTGAGTGCAAGCTGTTTTCTTTTAAAGGCACCTCTCCAAAATGACAGAGCAAAAATCAGCTGCAGTGGACATCCAGGTTAGCCAGGACACTACTGTGGGGATTTCAGATGGTACTGCCACTGCCAGAGGTCTCACTGATGTTAAATAGATTTTGAAAGGAGGGGAATGAGGATGGGAAGTTAATAAGGAGAGGAGAGGAAAAGATGAGGATGGTAACTGAATTAGGTGGTGGATATTTTTGCTAGAGGAGAGCTCTCCTGAGCTTTCAGTGCACCTGCAGGTGTTTGCTCACTGCTTAAGTGGGAAGACTCTAGCAGGTGACATAAAAGGTCCATCTGGCCTATTCTGCTCTGGAACAGCAGCCAGAATACAAAAGCATTTTATAATGGCTCTCTGGCAGCCAGGGATGTGTGTCTGTCTTGCACTGATGCCTGAAACCTTGCATCCCACCCAATTCTTGCTCTCTCTGGTCTGCTGCTTGGCATCTGCTGCCCATTAGCTCTTCATTCTGGCCTGGCTGGGTCAGTGAGCTTTCCTGCTGTGGCATGGCTCTGTGCACAACATCTTGCATACTTCAGCATTGGACCAGCAACTCAGCAGCTGGGCAAACAGCAAATCTAGATCTATTGCTGATTGTATCTGTAGTCCCTGGTCTGTTGCTCTTCCTCTCCCCTCCCCTGCTTTTGTCTTGGCAGTGTGTGCTGAAAAGTTCTTTGGACAGAGGCTGCTCCTCCCCATGTTATAGAGTGCTGGGTGAATGGGACCTGAGGTTGGTCACTACCTCTGGGTACCTCTCCAAATAATGATGCCTAAAGCCTGCTCTGACAGATGAGATCTTCATTAAGTGCTGTTGGGTCTGCATGTGAAATAAGCTTTCTTCCTTATCCCTTCCACATGCCCTGCCTGGATGATTTAGTTGACAGATGATGTAATCTGGGTGAAAGCATGGCAATAAGGTAGCAGCTTTTAACAGAATGGGGACAAAAGACTTTACTCCTAATTGAGGGATGCTGAATGATTTCCTGTGCAGCCACAGGTAAACCAGTCTCATTGATACTGTGTGGAACTTTCACATTGAAGTGAAATGAAAGTCCAACTGTAAAGGTGGTTCTCTGCTACTTGTTAAAATGCTAAAAGGCAGCTTTGGAAATAGGTATTTAATTGAAACTTTTAATTACTATGCATTAGAGACCTTTTATTTAATGAACTAACTTGGAGAGCTGTAATGAGTTAAGCTTTGAAGGATAATAACAACAGAGTCCAACTAGCTGTTGAAGCTGGCTCTGTTTTAATCCAGCTCTCTTAAGATGCTATGCACCTTGTCTAGAAACGTTGATGTGAATGATTATGAAGCTTTAACCCATCCTGTGGACTTTTGGTTACAGTTTTGGTGGATGAACCTCTAATTGAAGCAACTGTTTATATTCCTTTGATGGGCAATTCAGATGCTGGCACTCTGGAAAAGCGAGAGGCGGTGGAAGTAGCAAAGCAAACGGTGAACGAGGGCATCCCCAAGAGCAGTGGCAAGAAGCTGAAGAATGAAACAGATAAAGGTCAGCAACTGATAATCTAGTCTCTCTGGCATAGCCTCCTTGCAAACCTCAAGAGGGAAAAACATGTTGTGTATGTGAGGAGGGGAGTTTTCTTTGCTAGGAAGAAGCGATTTGAGGAGAGCTGTGGCTGCAGGATGCTGTTTGGTCTTGTGTGTGCTGGTTTCTCCCCTGTCTTTGGCACTGTTGAAAGGGCTTTGTGCCATCTGATTCCTTTTAAGGCTGACTGCAGGCTTTTGTGTCCTCACACTGAGCAAATGGGTGATCACAGACCACACAGATGCATGGGAGCTAGTTTTACAGTAGATGGTTCAGGCATTGCTAACAGTGATGGAGCTATCAGCATGGGTTGTTGGAGTCTGCTTGAGAATGGGAGTGCAGGCCTAGGACTACTCATGGAGCTAGCTTAGGCTATGCAGCCAGTGTGTATGTCTTCAATGCAGCACAGTTAGCTGAAGCAAATTGCTGGTGGAGATGGTGGGTAGCAACTTCCAGCAAGACCTGGCATTTTCCTTTCAATGCAGTTGGAATTGGTTGGGACAGGGCAGCTTCCTTCAGGCACTCTTACAGAGCCCTGGCGTGACTCAGGAGCATTGTGTCCCACCCTGAAGCTGTAAATAGGCCACTGACCTACTCAAAGCATGCTGTGAGGTGAGAGCCTCAAATCTGTGGGCAGCCAGAGAAAAGCAGCCAAGTGACTGAGCAGTGATTCCCTGCTCAGGTTTGTGCAAGAGGGCTAGCCTCCAGTATTGCCTGCTTGGTTACTCTCTGTACTCCTTGGAACCTCTCTTTTTAGACTTGTCTTCTAAAATGCCCACTTGAAAGCTCTCTGACAGCAATTTGTGCTATCTGAGTTGGATTCCCACTTGCCTGAGGCTTCTCTTGTGCTTCTAGCTGGATGGTTGCATGTTACTGGCCCTGCAGCATCAAGGCCTCTCACGTGCACCCGTCCCTTCTTGTTTCTTCTGCAAGCTCTAACCTTCTGTATGAGCTCCTAATTATCCTGTGTCAGCTGGGATTTACCCTCCCAATATAGAAATCTTCCCCTATTCTGATTGTAAGCTTCTTGGATGCAAGGGTCACATCTTTCTGTCTTCTAGGAGCAGAGGGTTCAGGCTGGTCCAGGCCAAGCTGCTGTAGATTCCTGGCTAACGAGACTGTGGTCTCAGGCTTTTGACATATTCCTGGTAACAGCATCACTGATGATGTCAGTGCAGCAATGATGTGATCTGAACTCTCTGGCCAAGACTAAGTTGGATTTAGGACTTGCAAAGAGTGTGCTAGAATTTCTCAGCACTTCCTTCTCTCACCTCCCTGCCCTCTTAGTCAGTAGTTTAGTTTAACTTTCAGTAATTTCTCTGAAGGGCTTACAGTCACTACCACTTTCTTGTGAATTTCTTTTTCAGACTCTGGAGAGCTTTGGATTTGTTTACCTTGGTTTCAGTGGCATGTTTAGCACCTCTGGGGATAGACCTGGACCTTTCTCTGTGTGGTTGGGGACACTTTCTGACCCAAACATCACTTTTAAGCTTTTCCTTGTTTCTTGTTGTTGGGTTCCCTTTCCCCCCTTCTTTTTCTTCTTGTGGGTTATTTTGTGTGTGTGGTTTTTTCCTCCAGTTCTTTCACATGCATTATCCACTGGTGAATATTAGAGAGACATGGGGCATACCTTGGGCTTGTACTTCCATATGACCTCTGCTTGTTTTTCATATTAACAATGATTTGGATCCTGTTAGATCTTAGTTCAGTTGAATTGTGTTTCCCTGCTTGTATCTTTTGAAACACTTGACCACTAAGAGGCATCTTACAGATTTATCTTCCTACTGCTGAACTCCTTTTCTGGTTTCCATGTATTGGAATCAGAACTGTGCCAGTTCTTAAATTCATTACCTTGTCATTTGCATATTGCTTTTGGAGCCAGGCTGCCCTTTAGTTTGAGACCTCAGTTTGAATTGCTGTCAGAATACACTAGAAAGAGCTCTTCAATTTTTCACATTAATGCTATTTTTCTTCCCTCTAAAATCTGTCTTCTGCTTTGTTTTCTTGCTAGGAACACTCTAAATGTTACCAACTGTCCAAACAAAGTGGCTGAATTTTTTTTTGTCCCCAAACTCTCAGCTGGCAGATTGTTCTCAGATTTAAATGGAGGAGATGTTGTTTTTGCTGAATGTTCATGACCTCTTCTTGGCATTTCAGACTGAAATGAAACATTATGCATAATGCTACCCTATCAGATACAGTTTGGAGGCAAAAGAAATAATTCTGGCTGGAGTCCAAAGTAAATGTCTCTTCCCTTCTGTGTTGCAGAGAATGCTGAAGTCAAATTTAAAGACTTTGTGATGGGCTTGAAGAACATGATCTTCACTGAAGATGAAGCTCGTTGTGTGGTGGAGGTGTTGAAGGAGAAATCCAGTGCCATTCATGATGTCTTACAAAAGGTGAGAGGGCTGTTGGATAAGCAGAAATGGGAAGAGCTGCTGTCAAATGAGCTGTATCAATGTTCTGTTCTAACTTCTGCACTCTGTCTTTGGAAGACTCTTTGCAGCTGGTGTCTGCTTGCCTTGCACGCAGAGAGCAGTTGTCAAATGTCTGTGTGCTGCCAGCTGCCATCCCCTGGGCTGGCTAGACAGGCTGAGGGCTTTTCACTGCTTGTGAAGAGCAAACATAACCAGGGAGATGAAGGTATAGAATGTGGGACTGCTGCTGCAGGTCTCTTGGCATGGGGGAAGGCTTTCTGGTGACTTTCAGGAGTGATCTTTCACAGAAGTGGACAGGGGATAAACTACAGTGGAAATGAAGGCAAAAAGCTGCTGTGGCTGTGCACTTGGGCAGCTAATTCTGAGTTTTGCAAGTCTCTTCATCTTCTAAGTGTGTACATTTTAGCCTGCTGGCTTCTTTGGCTATTTTTTTGTAGGGTTGTAGGGTGATTCAGATTTGGAAGGGACTTTGGGGGCTTGTAGTCCAGCCTCCTCCTGAAACCTGAGCTGGCTCTGAGGTCAGCACAGGATGCTGAAGGTTTTTTCCAGTCTGGCTTGAAACCATCAGGGACTGAGAGACTGCACAACCCCTGTGGGCAACCTCTGCTCTTCAAGGTTTGTATTGAGACAGAAGAGAATGGTGGCCACCAATATCTCTGCTCCTCCCTCTGTGACTCTTTATGATTGTCACTTTGTGCTTGTAACATCCTGTTTGTCACACTTGAGGTCTTGCAATTCTGGATTCTGCAGCTATGACACCAGACAGAAATGCAGAACTGGGTATGTGTCAGTTCAGTTAACACAACACAGCAGCATATCACACAATTAAGAGTTGGAAGGACTTCAGGAGGTCATGCAGTCCAATTGCCTGCTCAAAACAGGTTCAATATTGAATTTGGAGGAAGTTGCTCAGGGATTTGTCCATCTGGGTCTTGCAGACCTCCAAGGACAGACTTCCCATTCTTTTAGGTCCTTGTTTCAGTGTTTGCCTGAAGAACCTCATAGTGGTTCACTTGCAATGATACTGCCTCTTTTATTAGGAACAGCAGCCAGCTTGCTTGCTGTAGTTTGTTCCTTTTAAAGGAAGGTTTGGTGTTAAAGCTAAATCTCTAAGATCCAAACTCATTTGGATACAACCAAAAAATGTAGGTTTCTATAGATGGCAACAGGAAGATTTTGCTATCAGTAGCTCACCCAAGACACTGCCAGTGTGTTCTGTACTGCATGCACACACACAATAAAACAGGAGAACTTCCAAATAAATTCAGAGGGCATTTATGAGCCTGACACTGCTTTTGATTCTTCAGTTGTTAGACTTCATTGAGTGAAGCCTGAGCAGAAATTTGTAGAGGGTTTCCCTCTTTTACTGCAGTTATTTCATTTTGAAGGCTAGTATACCAGTGGTAGAACAGTGGGGATCTTTCCTCTAGTTTAGTTCCCTGCTGTCTCTGAAACTTTGTGTGTTAGTGTGCCAGCAGAAACCCAGTTATGTCACCTGGAGGCTCTTCTGAGGAGTGGGAAGGGAGAACAGGTCGGTGTTCCCTTTGTAGTGAGCTATTTCAAGAGATTTATTTGTTGGATTGTACATCCTTTGAGTGTGGGTTGGACCAGGTGATCTTGGAAGAGTTTCCAACCTCAATTATTGAATGATTTAGGGTTTCTCTGAGTCTTTTTCCTTTACTTCTCTTAATGGCTGTTCTTTGTTTTCCCCATTGCCACCACAGTGAATCTCTTCCAAGGCAGAAGCACCTTAAGAGCCCATTTATCCTCTTAACTGCTTTCATTGCCTTTAAAAATACATTTCCTTCTCTAATGAAACCGGAGCTTCAGGATCCATTAGCAGCAGAATTGGGCCCTGGTGGTGCCGTGGATGCTTTGAGGGGGGCAGGAGAGGGTGTTTCTTCCTTTCAGGTTTGCTGCCTGCTGCTGTGCTGTGCAAGTCCTGGCATGTATGGTCACTTTGTGGTCCTTTGGCTGCAGGCTAGCAAGGCTGAATCTGCTGCAGCTCTCCATCAACTCCAAGACAAAGAGAAAATGCTGGCTGCCGTGAAGGAGGAGGCTGCTGTTGCAAAGGAGCAGTGCAAGCAGCTCACCCAGGTAAATGGAAAGAGGTTCATGTGTGGAGAGAGCTGTGGGAGAGCAGCAGGGGCTTGGAGAGCTAGCAACAAGCAACTGCTGGTTTACTGAGCTTAGGATAAATTGAAAGGTGGAGGTTTTTTTTCCTTTATACTGGGAAAGCTTACCAAGACATGGTTGCTTTTCTGATGTTATTCATCTATTTATACAGAATTATTTGACAGAGAGTCCCATTTTTCTTTTCCAAAGGTCACTTCAGGAGTATAGGATGGTTTTGGGGATGCAAATATGAAACAGCTTTTCTGCATCCCAGTTTTAATTTGGTATCTACTCCAGCACACATGTTTGTGTTCTTCTAAGCAAAACAATCATCAGTTCTCTTCAAGAAGGAAGCTACAGAAAGGCAAGGCTTGCCTGCTTAGTCCCTTGAGTTGCAGCTCTGATTGCTTTGGACTTACAGGGATGCTGGTGCACCACTCTCAAGATCAGGTTATGAAACTTGACTTCTTTTTTGTTTTGAAGGTTTCAGAGGAAAACAGTTCTGGTAGGACAAATAATGAGGCAGGGATGGAGTGAATTGGAGGATTCTGCTGTTTTGGCTAAAGCACAGGGGCATTATGCTCAGGCAGGTGGTGGTGTGAGATAACAGTTGGAGAGGGAGAGGTGGATGGCTAAAGGTGAGGTCAGAGTGCCCAGTGGACATGGGAGTTGAGAGTTGAGTTGCAGCTGACTTTTGTGTTTGAGGGAGGGGGAAGAGGCATTCTGGCTCAGGATTGCAAGACAAAAGGGGAGAGAGAGCTGCTGGAGAAGGAGAGAGAATGGAAGAAGGAGCCTGGATGTGGGGGAAGCTGGTGTGGTTGGGGGAGAAACCCTTCAAAGTGGTGCTTATGAAGGCAAGGCAGGAGCTGTGGAGAAGTAGGGATCATGGGGGGGGGGTTCCCATCTGGATTGGGGAAGGGAAGGGAGAAGGAGAAATAAATGGGTAGTCCTGAAAGTTGGGAGAAAATGTGTAAAAGGAAAGTTCCTGCAGTGTTTTAAGTGTTAGGATAGACAAAGGGAAAAGCTCAGCTTGGCTGACAAAGGGTTTTTATCTTCCAGTTAAGGTGTTTCTCTGCAAACACTGCTAAGGGCTATAGAGGGACTTGGTGGTGCAGAGACATTCCCCAGGGGTGTTGGGAAAGAGGATAACTGGAGTGGCTAAATGAGAACAAGAGGTGCCTGACCTCAGAGGTATTTGGCAAAACACAAGCTAGGTGACAGTTAATCTTCCCAGGATCTCTGGCACTGCCTTGACAGGGTAGCTGGGTTAGTGAGGACTGCAGATGGATGGTGGAGTTGGTGGAGGGACAAGAAGGAAGCTGCAATATGTCCTGGTGTCCTCCTTTTTGTTGCATCTTAGCAGATGCCTCCATGAACCTGGGCACCTGGGCTTGGGAACTCGTGTCACTTTGTTCAGGGGTGTGGTGGGTTTAAAGGCTCTTCCCAGCCCCCACACAAGGCAGTTAAAGGAGAGACTGGATTGGAAGTTAAAAACTAAAAACTGCTTTAATAATAATAACAGATATAAATGAAACAAATATAAACATGGACAGGACCCAAGATACTGAACCATTCTAATGCCAGCTCCCAGTGGAATCAGCACAAGCAATCCAAAGCAGTGAGAGAGCACATGTGGCTTCCAGCACGGGCAAACAGCATGCAGGTTGGCAAGGGTCACAGCAGAAAGAGCAGAGAGGAGGGCTTCCTCCTGCCCACGAGTTTAACAAAACTCCAGCAGCAAATTCCCAAGGTTCCCCTGGCTTCCCCCTGGGGGGGACACCTGGGGATCTTAGGTTTCTTAAAGGGACAGTCCAGGCAAGGTGTGTGTGTGGGGGGGAAAGCTGATAGTATGTATGTGAATGGAATACCCTTTTTAGAAAGATACAGTTACTGAACAGAATTAATTCTGTTCTAACCCAAACCATAACAAGGAGGAGCAGCCTCCTTGAAGCTCCTGAGTAGGATCTAGAAGAGAATAGCTTGTATTTAAACTAAAATATGGCAAAAGCTGTAATTACTCTGAATTCAGAGCTGGAGAGTGTTCAGGCTAATCATTTAGAGCACTTCAATGATGTGTCAGGGCTCCCTGGCACTGTGAGGAGCTGCCTGCCATGCTGTGTAGCTGGAGGCACCTGAAGCTTAGATGGTATAAATACCTTGTTCTGGGACAGGAGCTTGCTGAAAGCTGAGCTTAAATGCTTGTGCTTACTACAGCAAGTGCTTTTCTATTGCAGAGGAGCAGCTCTCTGGGTTTCTTGGCTGCCTGGGTTGAATTACTGCCTGATAAATGATTAAATAGCAATGTGTATTTCCATTTGACAGCTACAATATGGCATCATGCTGGTGGGATTCAGGGCTTCACTGTTTGTTGCTGGGTACTAATAGCTCATTTCCTCTGGCAAAACAGTTGGCTTTGCAACCTGCTCCAAAGCAATTATTTAGGCTAAAATGCTCTGGGTTTTTCTTGCCACAGTTCTTTACCTACATTATTCTGTTTAGCAAAACTTGGGATGAAAGCTCTGCCCTATGTGATAGCCATGATTTAGAACATCAGGACTTGGGCCAAACTGGATGGAAATAAGACCCCAGCTCTTCTGAGACAGCAGAGGATCAGTGTTTACATCTTTTTAATAGGTGTGAAGTGATGCTGATCCTAAACTCTCCTCAAGCTCCTGGAGGTTTGGCCAGGTCTAACACTGCAGTTTCTCTGAGCACCGATCGATGCTGATTTTGGTTGGATATACACACACTTGCTGTAGCTTTAGTTGTCTTAAAACACTGCCTGCTTGACTCTAGAAAGGAGCAGTGGGTGACTTCTTTCCCTTTTTCCTTTCCTTCCCACCCAAGGAGCTGGTTGCTGAGAAGGAGAGGAACGGTTTGCTGACAGCGAAGATGCGAGAGCGCATCAACACTCTGGAGAAGGAGCACAACACTTTCCAGAGCAAAATACATGTTAGCTACCAAGAATCTCAGCAGATGAAGATCAAGGTAAATGCTTTACCAAAACTCTAGGGGTTGATGTTCATGAACAAGCAGATCAGTTCTGAGAAGCTGTTGCTTTAGCTAGGGTGCAGCATTTGTTGTCTGCTTAGGCAGAAACTGGCTTCTCTTGTTACTTGGAAGGCAGTGTGCTGGTAGCTGGTGGTGTACCAGGTCTAGATGAGGATGGGGAGCTTGGGAAGTTTCCAAAGTTTGGGAAGTCTGGAAGTTTCCTGACTTAAAAGAAGGACAAGGTGTTCTCACAGGTGACTTTTGTAGTCTGGGAAAGATCAGTGCTAGCTAGACAGCCTGGGTCTGATCTAGTTCCTTCCTTGGTGCTGTTCCCTTAAAAGGTTACTCAGTGAAAGTGTCAAGTTTAATGCAAATACTCAGCTTGAGAGAGCCACTAATGCTGCTGATCATTTACCAGCTGATAAATCTCATTTTCAAAATGATGATAGAGTGCCAACATAGCATAATAGACAAGAAATATCATTGCCTGGGAGAGCAATTAGCTGAAAAGATTTGAAGGTCAAGGCTTGGTGGTTTTTTAAGACCCTTGTTACTCTCTCCTCAAGTTGTATCATGCTGGAGTAACCTCAGAACAAGTTTGTTTCATCAGATTAAAAATTTCCCTTAAACCTTCAGGAAAAGTGGCCCCTCCTTGACTAATTTGACTTGTGCTTAGATTCCACGTTCTGTTATTTGTATTTTTCTTTTCCTCTGTGTAAATGTCACAGCATCAAGGTGAACTTTACAGCTTTAACACTGTATCTTCTGTCTCAGCACTTTGGGGGGTAGCATCTCTGCAGCTTTGGAGCAGAACTGGATTCTCCTAAGCAAAGACAACTTCCTTTGAACCGATACAGACAGCTGCATAATGAGAGGGTCTTACTGCTGCTTAGGGAGGGTGAAGGAGGTCTTGGTGGCCTTTGTAAACGCTGCTGTCCAGGCAAAGCTGGAGAAAAGATGTGCAGAGGAAGCAGTGCTCTGGGTCTGCTCCCCCTGCTGCTATGCTGGAGCGTTGCAGAGGAGCTGAAACTTGTCAAAGATTCCTGTGATCAAGGTAGAGGAAGAAAGTGGTGTATCTTTATCTGCTGGAGGGTTTTCAAAACAGGGCTGTAAGACCAGCTGTGCTATTATCTGCCAATGCAGAGTCCATTCTTTTTCCTTTCAATCCTGTCTTGATTTGGTTTGCACTGCTCTGAAGCAGCCCTGGGTTATCAGGGCTCTTTCTGCCTCACTTTGGAACAATGTTGCAAATGAAATCAAAACATATTGCTGCCTAAAGGAAGGATGTGCTTTGAACTCTCGACTTCAGGCTATTAAATGAGCTTTTTGGGGTTTACATGCTATAATCTGGTATCTTATACCTTTTTTTTTACATTGTTTAAAAGCTTTGTGAACTTGTTTTAATTCATAGGATGTTATTTTATTTTCCTTTGGAGAAGTGCTGCATTGTTACCCTAGTTATTGACAAGTTAAGTTCCACAGCTGAGCAGTTGAGATCCTAAGTAACACTCCTGTAGTCTTTTAAACAAAGAAACCAAGGTTGCCTTCATCAATAGGTTGCTAAATTGGCATAAAAGGAAACCAGTGCTTTTACTTGAGCATGAGCTGCACAGTTTGGGAGTGTGAAGTGGATGAAAAGCTGCCCTTCTCCCCCCAAAATCCACTTAGTTTTATTTACTTACACTCTTGTGCTATCTACTGTTAGAAGTTGGGATGTTTGATTGCTCCTGAGTTGAATCTCTGTTAGAATTGCTCATTCTTTCCCCATCAGTTCCAGCAGCTCCGTGAGCAGATGGAGGCAGAAATAAGCCACCTGAAGCAGGAAAATGGGATCCTGAGAGATGCTGTCAGTACTTCCACCAATCAAATGGAGAGCAAGTATGTTAGCAGCTGTGTGTTTTTTAAGCCTTCCCTGAAGAGTTGTTCTGGCTTCTGCTCCTTTTGTTTCCACCTCTTAGGCTGCCTCTGAATTTGGGGTTGAGCTAGGGACACGGATATTTTGGGCTGGGGAGAGAGCTGTTTGGATTTGCATTGAGCCAAGGGTTTCACAAGAGGAAGCTGCCTCTTACCAAGATGAAGGCTGAGCTTTTGGAGAGTGGGTGCTGAGGCTTTAACAGAAAGAAGCATAGAAATGCTCAGCCACAGCTGGTGTTTCTGGCAGGGTTTGTATCCTTTCCCCTGGGGCTTTAGGAGAGGTGCTGATGCTGGCCTCTTGGGAGAACAACAGCTGTAAACTTAGAAATCACTCTTGCAAGAAGAAAAAGCCATCAACACCCTGCAGTTCATGATACTGCTGGGGCAGCACTTGGATATATATCTGCTGGTGTTGCAAATGTTTGGAGAAACAAAAAGGCATCTCAAGGTTTTGTCTTTTGTGAGTTATGACTGAGGCTGTCCCTGAGCTGCCAGAGAGGATTGTATGTCTTGTGGTGAAGTCTGAGCCCCCTGCTAAGGTGTGCAGTCAGATGGGTGAGTTGTTGCTGGTGGGCTTCTGTCTATAGAAAGCAAAATCAACACTTTATATGCTCTCAGAGATTTGTTACTGTAGGAGATTAGGATGTTGAAGCTACTGGCAGGACTTGGAAGGGGCTCAGTGTCTTCCTTGTCTGGCTGTACTGTTCTTGCAGAGATGCTGCTTCTATGGGGGCCTTTCTTTTAGCAGCTTCTGCACTGCTAAGCACAGCTCAGCAAAGGTGTGTTCTGCTCCCTGGGTGTGTCCTCAGCACAGGCTGACCCAAGTGCTTGGAGAAGAGCACTGGTACCCTGAGTTGAGGTATCCTGCTCATAGAAGTGAGGCATCATTACCTCTTAGACAGTTAGCTTGAAAAATCCTTCATTCAGCAAGCTGAAGATAAAACTAAAATGCTTTTTATTTGCTTCAACTACAAGTGGAAGCTTTTAGAAGTCTTCCTTTGAGCTATACAAATGCATCTGCTCTCTCTTGAGTTAATAGATAAGGCCAGGCCAGGAGGCAGTGTCTAGTCCAAAGTGATGTGTGCAGTTAGTAGTCCAGGAGGAGCAGTCTTGAGTAAGTCTGAGATCAAGAATTCTTTATGGGAAGAGGAGAGAAATGTGGATTTCAGTGTGAGACCTTTCCTTCTGCTGAGCCTCTTTAGTTTATCTAAGCCTGTCCAAATGATGCCCATCAGCTTGCAGACACTTGAAAGGAACTGATGCTTGTGGCTTATTGCTGACCTTTGGCTTCTGACTCAGTGCCTTGTAGCTGCTGTGCTGATGACCCCAAGTGCCTGACCCTCATCCCTTTCCTGGGATGAAGCAGTGTGAACCCCCACCTACCCAGGGCAGCCCTTTGGCTGCCAATAGAAGACTTGGTGTTGATGTTTGAGTAGCTGCTGTTCTGGCCTTTGCTTCTGGGGGTGGAGAGGTGGGGGGGGAGAAGAGAAAGCTGTGACAATGTTTGTCTGCAGGCAGTCAGCTGAGCTGAACAAACTGCGCCAGGATTATGCTCGGCTGGTGAACGAGCTGGGAGAGAAGAGCAGTAAGCTGCAGCAAGAGGAGCTCCAGAAGAAGAATGCAGAGCAGGCAGTTGCTCAGCTAAAGGTGATTTGAGTTTCTTCTGCCTGTGGAGTTACACTCCTGTTTCCCTGGTCACTAAATCTCTCTGTCTTGCTGGCTGCAAGTATCTTCTTTTCAGGTAGGCTGAGGCAGCCTATGGGCTTATTTAATGTTTGGATTCAGTCCTCTGGGGTTTGAGTGATTACAGACCTCCCTGTGAAGTGAAACTTGCCCTTCCAAGTAAATATGTCTGGGAAAAAAAAGCCCCCAAACTACCCCTTAACTGGGGGTGTTGAACTTTGCTTTCTGTAAGCAAACAGTTCCAGCAAGGCTTGATGTTTTGGAGTTGTTAATCCAGCTGGCATTGTCCTTGTGTGATTTCCATTTGAGATGACATCATTTTGATGAAATGGATGTTTACATTTTTAAACAGACATGCTTTAAGAGCTCTAGTTTAAGTGGGCTGCCTCTGGATGCAGCTCTTTCCTTTTCTTTCTGAAAAAGGTCTCCTTTATTAACTTATTTTAGAAGAGAAACCTAGTGTGTTGGGCTGAGAATTCCCATCTCAAGCTCATTACTCTTTTCATATTTGCAATTAAGTCTTAGTTACCAGAAGATCTGCCTGCTCCTAGTAGCCCTTGCAGGTGGAGAGTTGCTCTCTCCATTTGAGACACGTTTTAATTACTAGCTGCAGACTTGTATGATGCATGGCTAGTCTGGCTTCTAGTATTAATTCTGAACTTGCAGGGCAAAGATGCTGCACTTTCATATTACAGAAAGCATCCTGTTAAGAGCCCATAATGAAATCCTGCTCAGAATTTGCCTTTCAAATTAATAGGCTAAACTACTCTAGGAGGAGGATTACAGAGCACTTTGTTTCTCTGATGTGCCCTAATGGAAACAAGAAACAATTTCACTTCATTGCCATATGTTTTGGGAATAGCACTGAAGAGATGCACTCTGAATGTTTCCAAACCAAATTAAAGGTTAGATTTATCATCAATTCTCCCTTCCATGTGAAGGTCCAGCAGCAGGAAGCAGAGAGAAGATGGGAAGAAATCCAGGCTTATCTCAGGAAAAGGACAGCAGAACATGAAGCAGCACAACAAGGTAGGTATCACCAAACTCCCAGCTAACACACACTGCAGTCATTTGGCTGTAGCCATCTGTTACTAAAGAAAAAGGCATTATTCAGTGAATTAAATAAAGCTCAGAAGTAGTCAGTACTGCTTCAGCACCCTGGGAAAACAGTATCTTGTGGTACCAGTTAGTCTGAATGCTGCTGAGAGAGCTGAACCTTGGCTTGCTGGAATGAGGCTTCCAAGCAGCCTCCCTTTTTACAGTGAAAATGATTTCCCCTGAAGTTAAATATTTACTTCTGCATTAAAATCCTGACATTTCTGCTACAGATGTGCAGAATAAGCTTGTGGCCAAAGACAATGAAATCCAGAGCTTGCACAGTAAACTTACTGATACAATGGTGTCAAAACAGCAGCTGGAGCAGAGGATGTTGCAGTTAATGGAGGCTGAGCAAAAGAGAGCTACTGCAGAGGACTCCATACAGATGCAGGTGCAGGTAGTATTGCTCAAGTATCTTAAGGGTTTGGGGTGTTTTTCCTCTCACTTTGTAGCTATGGAAACACAGTAACATCCTTGAAATGCTGCTTTAGTAAAGCTTTTCCACTGAATAAAGAGTGAGAAAACTGGGTGCTGGTCTGTTACCTGGCAACTTAGGAAGTGAGACCTTGCCTGTGGTGCTGGGAGCAGGGCTGGGGTCATCTCAGACTTGAGAAACACTCTGGACAAGTCAGGAAAATGTGCTAAGCCAGGCTGTGGAATGATACTATGGTCTGGGGAACACCCTGGAAGAGCAGCCATGTACCTTTGATGTTTGTGTGAGCTCTTCTGGGGTGATCTCTCTCTTTTCCTGGTGGTGTGGACATAGCTCTCGAGGGCTTCAGAGAAACCACGTGGTCTATGGTGGGGCAGGGAATTATGTTTCTCTTGACAGGCAACAGGTTTTTATGCTTCTACTTAACCAGGTTGATCTTAGTGGGGAGAAAACCTGTCTTTGACAAGTGTCTGACATGTAAATGCTCAACTGTTCTTACTAATATAATCATGGCTAAGAGCTAATCCTAGCAAAAGTTGAGTAGCTGCAGATCTCAGCCTGCTTTTCTTTCTGTGCTCTCTTACAAGGAGCTGATAGAGCAGAATGATGCTTTGAATGCTCAGCTTCAGAAGTTTCATTCACAAATGGCAGCCCAGGTACAGCATGTTCTCAGACTTTCTTTTATAGTCATGAATTGTCAACTTCTAATGAAAAGTCAGCCTTTTCTGTTGTAGTTGGATATCTGTCGTGCTGAAAGCAAAGGCTTCTTAGCATCCTCTCTGCTAATATTTCTCAGACTGGTTTAAAAACTTTAGCTTCTGCTCCCCTTTTGGGAGAAAAAGCCCATTTATTTTGTCCTGTAGTGGCTTTCCTTTGTAACTAAAGGGTAGCATAGCTTTCTGAATCTTTGCTTTGCATGTGTACAATTCTCTCTTTGGTCTTTTTGCAGCCCTCCTGTGAACCCTCTGATTATACTTTTCCCTCGTGCATCAGGTTAAGAACCAGTGTTTCTGATAGCTCCCACAGAAAGCTGTGGGGGTTATTCTAAACACCAAAACTCCCTCAAACCTGCACAATGCCTTTCTCAATTCTAGTCAGACTAAAATCTTAGTCTGAGCAAAGATTTCTGTTGTAAACACTGTGTAAAATCTTCTGGTTGCTGTAGTTGCTTCCAGGTAGAGCTAAGCCACAGAAGTCAGCTCAGAAAGGCTGTGACTTCTGTGGGCACAAGTGGAAAGTGGTCCTGTTCAGGTGACTTCTGTGGCTTTAATCATGGACTTGCCTTGATGGAGCTTCAGTAGATGTGATACCAGGCTGAAAATGTGTCACCTGGCTTTGCTTGAAGTGCTTTAACCCACTGGGTGAGGAGAGAAGTGGAAAAAGAGGCACTCTGGGTTTACAGCATATTCATCATCTGCTTCTCTCATCCCAGTCCTTTAAAAGGAGTTGGAAAATAAATCCCTAGGGAAGTTTTAGCCCTGTGATACACAAAGAGGCTGTTGGAAGGAGCTGTGTGCTCTCACCATGTAGTTCCACTGGCCCTAAAAATGCAGGGCCACTCTTCCACCATGAGCAGTGTGGAAATAGCACCGTGGGGAGCAAGGTTGGACTGGACACTGCTCTGACCATCAGGGTTGGTGAAGCTGTTTTGGTCATTAAGGAGACTCTCTGGGGCTGGAACAGTTTGTTCCTATTTATTTATTTATTTTCCCTTATCTCCTGCTGTTATCTATGGCCTGGTCTAGATAAGGCAGTAGAGGAATTGTTATAGGGTCCCATGGGCACAAGCTCTGTGAGGTCCAGGCTTTTGGGGGAGGCTAAGGCTGGATAAGGAGAACCATGTATCTGAAGCACAAGAAAGTTGTGCCAAGCTACTACCAAACTGGATGTGAAACAGCTTCCCAAGGTCCCTTTGGCCCTGAATGACCATGTGATGAGTCTCTACTACCCTGTCGTGGGTGAGCACAGAGGAATAAGCTTTTTCCAGAGGAGAAAAAATACCACTTGCTGATTTTTATGCTGCTGTTTCTGTTCCTAACACAAGTCCTGATCCACTGTGCAGGGTTTACTTTGAAATTTGAGTGTCATTCTGTCAGCAGAATGTCCTGTAAAGCACTTGAGAGTGCTTTTGTCCTTGAGAGACAAGCACTGGTGATCCCTGTGGCTTCTTTGAATCTGGTAAAGGGCAAATAAAATGCTTCATTCTTCCTTTTCTGTTGCCTTATGCCAAAGGGAAAGGGACATTAGTAAGTGCTGGTATTCCTTCAGTGTTCCTTAGCCAGGAAATAGTTGGAAGCATCCTGGACCAGTTTAAAATAACTAGACAAGTCTTACAAATGCTATTTCTGGCTCCCTGCTTCTTTGACATACTTTATATTCAGCTATTTTTATTGCCTTTTTTCCCTCCTTTTGCAGACCTCAGCTTCAGTCCTGGCAGAAGAACTACACAAAGTGTGAGCATTCATTTCCTCTAGTATTTGGGAGGTCTTACTGGTATTTGGTTTGGTTTTGGGTTTGGTTTTTTTAATGCATGCTCCCTCTCCTCCATACCTATGGGAATGACCAGTGAAGGCAATGTTGTTGTCTATGCTTTTAACTTCTCACCAGAAGATTGGATTTGGGGAGCTGCTTCCTGAAACTGCTTCCTGTAGATTTCCCTTCAGGAAAACCTGACCTCAGGTTTGGGATCTGTTGTACCTGGTTCTGTATGCTCCACAGAAAGCAAGGTCTCCTCTCTTGTTCACCCCTGCCTGTGAGCAGGGCTGAGGGCAGCGTGCAGGGATGTGCGTGACCACGAGAACTGTTCATATCTGAGCTGTGTGGCTGTGCCAGGAGAGTTCTCCCTTTGGGAGATGGGCTATTTGTTGTGTTTCAGACCTAAAGAATGTCTCATAAATTTTTGGCAAGCAAAACAGCATTGCAAATGGATGGAAAAGCTTTTGGACCCAAAGTGTAGCATCAGCAGGATTTTAGAATAGGGGCTGGCCTTAAGGGCCAGCATGTATTTTGTGTTGAGCTTGATGCTTCATGTACCATTTTCATCCAAGACCTTGGAATGCTGAGATGTCATCATTTCTTGTTTTGTGCAGGGTTGCAGAAAAGGACAAACAGATAAAGCAGATGGAGGAGTCATTAGGCAATGAACGTGCCAACTTAACCAGCAAGGAGGAAGAGCTCAAGGTATAATAAAAGCATGTGTAAATGCCAGCTGATAGAGGGAGAGGCTCATTGCCTCTGTGTACAAAATGAAGCCTGCAAGGCTGTTGTCTTTGGCTCTAGAAACAGCTCTTCCAGCTACTAGTCTGCTGATTTTGCTCTTCTAGGCAAGCAGGGTGCTTAATGCTGGGAAGCTGTTGGAGAATCCCAGACTGGTGGGGGTTAGACAGGGCCTCTAGGGATCATCTAGTCCAACCTCCCTGCTAAAACAGGGTCACCCAGAGCAGGTTGCACAGGATCATGTCCAAGTGGGTTTGGAATCTTTCCAGAGAAGGAGATTCCTCAGCCTCTCTGGGGAGTCTGGGCCAGGGCTCTGGCAACCTCACAGCAAAGAAGCTTTTTCTCCTGATTAGGTAGAACTTCCTGGGCTGTAGTTTGTGCCCACTGCCCCTTGTCCTTTCACTGGGCATTGCTGAAAAGATTTTGGCTCCAACCTCTTGGCACTCACCCTGTAGATATTTGTAAGCAGACTTACAGGGAAGATAAGAAAACTTGAAGTTTTCAGTTTCTGCTGCCTGTAGAGGCCTTCAGAAAGTAACCTCAGATACTTTGCACTGGAGAGGGAAGGTAGCTGAAAGACTGTCTCTGTGCAAACTGCAAATACATTTCTTTTTCTCCTTCCTTCAGGTCTTACAGAACATGAACCTATCCCTGAAATCAGAAGTGCAGAAGTTACAGGCTCTGACAAATGAACAGGTAAAGTTAATGGTTTCATTGAAGATTTCATTTGACTCTCTTCCCACTCCCTAGTCTGTCAGAAATGCAAATGCAGATCCCTTGGCCTTAAGTGAGCTGTGGGTTAAGCACATTAAAGGTGTGAAGCTACTGAACTGGGCTAATACCTGATTCTCTGCAGTTCTTACAGCTATTGGGAAGCCTACTTCTTGCCCTTCCTTCACCAGCAGAATCTTTTTTACTTAGATATTCGAGTTCCTGAAGCAATTTACTTGGTTGGTTTAGATTTTCAGGCAGGCAGAGAGCAGGATACTTCCTGAGAGCAGGAGTGAACCCAAACTGTGTTTGAATGTGAATTCTGGCATTAGTATAGAAGGGTCACAAGCATCCCCCTAAAATAAACCACCAAAAGCAAGCAACACTCCCCTGCCTCATCATAGATATCCAAAGAAAATGCAGTTCCTCTGTTACTGCTATGTGGCCAGTTCATTACTGAGGTGGAAATGAAGTGTTTAATTAGAGATAATCCTGGTTGGCAAATGAATCTCTTGGGAGATCTTCTTCCCTTTTTTGTAATTGCATGCTTGGTGTTTTCAAAGTGCAGGAAGACAAGCTTTACCCCTTCTACTCTGGCTGGCAAGTCATGTGCTGAGAGGCCAAATGACTTGTTTTAGCTTTTTAATATTGTGGAATGAAAGGTTGATTGAATCATGTGATGTATCCTAAGTCTGTGCTAATCCTCTTTATATCTAGGCTGCTGCTGCACATGAGCTGGAAAGGATGCAGAAAAGGTAAATAGCTCTGGGATTTGATAAACAATGTTTGTCAGTCTTTTATGCTCTTTTGAATCAGTGGGTTTTTGTAAGACTTGGATGAGGAAATGTGTTTAACTGCTCTGCTCTGTCTCAGCATTCACATCAAAGATGACAAAATAAGAACTCTTGAAGATCAGCTGCGAGAAGAACTTGCTCAGACTGCAAACACAAAAGAGGAATTCAAGGTAAGAAACAGAATAGCTCTTCTTGAGCTTCTTTACAGTGAGTTTTCCAGCCTTCAGAGGTTATGGAGCAGTTTATACCATTGTTGATTTGTAAAATTGAGCTGGCTTTTGGGTTTTAAGCTAAATTCCTATTTGCAGGGCAAGAACAATGTCACAGGAGCAGCAACAGATTGTGCAGCAGAGTAAGAGCTGGGGTAACACAAGCTAACTGTGGTGTCTGCAGATGTGCAGAGTGAGGTCTTCTGAAATCTGGGAGAGGAGGTTGTTTAGTAAAAGCTATTGCAGTTTTCCTGCATTCCACCTTCTAAGATGATTTTCAAGGCCTTGATGTGAGCCTTTGTTACTTGGATTATCATCTTGTCAGGTCTTTTATTTTTTTTCCTGTCAAGGTAGGTGTAAAAATGCTTGTTTTTCTCCTGCCATCTTCCAAATTGTTTTCTTCCAAGGCTGCAGCTAAATTGCTGAAACCTTTTTTCTTCTGACATCTGGGGTCTGCACAGCAAAGCTGTTACTTGTTTCTAGATGGTGTGTGCAGAGAACAGCTTAACTCCTCCTTGCTCTCTGCCACCCTAAGCCTTTTCTTCTGATCTTTACCTCTTAGAGGTAGACCTCCTTCCTGAGCAAGGTGATGACTCCATCTTTTAACTCCTTTAAAGCCTATTTTGGGTACTGCTGCTCTTCTGATGTTTCTGGTGAAAGGTCACTCCATCTGAATCTCATAATGTCAGATGGGTAGGTTTGCTAGTGAAGAGCAGAGCAGTTGGGTTATGGCAGAGGCAGTGTGGGTTTCTAGGGGAAGCCATGCTCCAGGAGTCTCCTGGAGCTCTTTGAAGGTGGTAGCAAGCTGATTAATGTATTAAAGTGGCATTTTAAAAGAGTGTTTGTTGAGAGTCCCTTGCAAGGCTCTCTGGTTTCTCTAAGCTGTCAGAGGATAAGAAGGAAATTTGCTTGATTAATACAATAGGAAGCAAGTACAACCTCAGTTGATTTTTATACTGAAGCTATCAACTGAATCTTCAGGTAAGGGTGTATAAAAGGTCTGGAAGGGGGAGTGGGAAGAGGTGGCAGGCTTGAGTAAGTTGGCAAGTCCCAAATTAGTGATGTTCTAAGGGCTTTCAGCATGGTGGAACATTTTAAAGTGGCAGGTGAAGAGGTGAGAATGAATATGAGGAGGAATAATCTGACTGACCTTCCTTTAATGTGGTGGTTTTTGTTGTCACTGTTACCCAGGAAAAAGGCCTTGGAGGTATTGTGGATAGTTATGTGCCAAAGTCAGCTCATTGCTAAGTCATGGCAAAAATCATCTGGAGGCAATTCTAGCAGTTTTTGGGAGGTGAACAGAGAACTGAACTCAGATCATCATCATCACAATACAGTGTAAATACAATCATAGAATTATCAGAGTTGGAAGGGACCTCAAAGATCATCTAGTTCCAACCCCCCTGCCTGCCAGGGACACCTCCCACTAGATCAGGTTACCCAGGGCCCCATCAAGCCTTGTCTTAAAAGCTTCCAGGGATGAGGCTTTCACAACCTCTCTGGGCAACTTGCTCTCAGCATTAATGTTATGTTCTCTTCCAGTCTCTTCTTCCTCCTGTCTTTGATCCCAAAGAGAAGCCAGACAAGCTCTGTACTAAGTGCTTCCACCTGAGGAAGCACTGCTTTTTTTTTCCCCCATGCACATGAAAGAGGGAAAAGCCAGGTTCAAAATGGAGCAGCTCTTTTCATTCTCACCATTGCTGTCCTTCTTGCTTTTGTTGCCACTGTAAAGCTGTGGGTCTGAAGCACAGATCATGTGTAAAGCTCTAAGCAAGCCTTTCAAAAGACTTTGTACAACAAAAAGCAATAATAGAGGAGGATTTGAAAGCACACCTAAGGAATCCAGACAGGTAGCCTGTCTGCTACAGGCTGCTGTGTCTCAACAGAGCAGGAATGCTGGAGGGGAGGCAAAATCCATGCTATAGCTGTTTGTCTTCCCAGTTTGCCTCTCTCCAGCCTGCAGTTTGGACCAAAGTGAACCTCTCTGCTGCTGGACTGCCAGTTCCTTGCTGTGCATCTTCAATGTTAAGGCAGCTGAAGAGAACTAGAGAGGTGATCCTAGACCATTTGCTTTGCCAGCTGAGTGTTTTGTAAGAGGCAGCTATCAAATCTTGATGTGATGCTGATGCTGCTGTAGAAGGAAAATGCATTTTCTCTTGCCTCTCACACCTTGGTACTGTCTGATTCTCTGCCAGGGAGTAAAAGCTGAATTTCTCATGGGAACATAAGGACAGAAAAGCAAGAAAGGAGGAGAAAGGACTCTTTGTAGTCTTGGAGCTTCCAAAGATCACACTGTAAAGCCTTGTGTGCTGTTTAATTACCTGTTGGCCATTATGAAAATGCTGTAGTTAAGGTTTGCAGTTCTGAAGTGATAGAATGTTGAAATTTCCTTCCAGGTTCTCAAGGATCAAAACACAGCTCTGCAAGCTGAAGTTCAGAAGCTGCAGAATCTCCTGTCTGAGCAGGTATATCCAGTGTTCACTGAGGTTCTATCAGTTCCTTTCTGCTCTTTTTAACTTCTTAAGGTTGCTTGGTTGGGATGTTTATTTTGGTTTGATTTTATTGGGATGTGGTGGTTTGGGTTTTTTTGGGTTTGGGGTTTGGATTTGTCCTTAAGCTAGGCCTAGGCTGAGCTGCTTGGTGTCAAAGCCTGTTGCCTTTTAGATGTTTCCTCTTCCATGGAGGGTTCAAGTTAAGGCAGTTGTGACTGTCTTGACCTAGTCAAGAATGTCCAAATAAAATGTGGGTTTATTTCCTCCCCTGAAGAATGTTAGCTTAACACAAGCCAAAACTTAGTTCTGCAACCTCTCCCAATTTTATGGACTAACAAAAATCCCATGAACAACCAGGCCTTCCAGGGGGGAGAGCTCTTACTGAGCTGTGCAGAGAATTGGGTAAGGTCTTTCCCCTACTTGTCTTCTTCCATCCTGGAAGATGAATTCTCAAAGCAGTAATAACCAAAGAAGAAACCCATGGAATGGGGAAGCTTTTTACTTTGTGATGTCTTTTGTGCCTCCTTTTCTGTACCTCCTCTTCATTTTTGCCCATGGCACACTTACTGCTGCCAGTCTGACTGGTGCTCATGCAGGATGCTGCAGGTTCAAAGCTCTTGTGTTGCTCAGCCTCATCTCCTTTGCAAGTGTTGCCTGGGAGAGCAGTTGTGAATGCTGTTGTCTTTGTACCCTTGTGGAATGAGAGGACTTCCTGAAACACTGGAAAGAGACTTGCAGGACAGGAAACTGATTTCCTTTTCTGCACTGCTGGCTTCTAGCTAGCAGCTCCTTGTCTGGAGTTGGCTCCCTTTCTTCTGGTGGAGAACCAGATTTGCAGCCTTATTCCCCTGGGTCTAGCTGGTTTGGTGTCCTGTCAGAAATAGTGGGACTGAGTTTTCTTGGTAGCTCTGGCTCTTGGTTTCTCATGTGGTCTTTCACAATGTGGTGGTGGAAAATCATCTGGTGTTCTGTTGGGTGAGCCTCAGGTAGAGCTTGTGATCTCAATAAATCCCAAAAGAGGCAGATTTCTCAGATACTGAGCTGGCTGCTATAGATGAGATGCCACACAGTGCTTGGCATGCTTGGCACTCCCTAGGATGCTGTGTCCCACAGCATCTTGTTGCCAGAACTCCTGTAGTCCATCAGTGCAAAAATCATCAATGGATCTAGACCTCCCCTGAAAGACTGACTTCTTTCCAGCACCAGTATGAAAAACACATGCCATGAGGACATTCTCCCCCTGCTTTAGTTTCCCTTCTGGATTAGTGTGGTAACTAAGCTTCTGGTTAAGTTGATGCCCTCAGTTACTTCTGCTATTAAAATCCCAGACCATTATTGGCCCAGTTAATGATTACTCTCTTCTGTTTTTTATAGGCAAACAAAGACTTGTTAGACCAGATGGAAAGAAGGTGAGAAACCTGTTTTCTTTTGAATCAGAGGGCAAAATAAAGATTCAGTTTTGTTGGCAGCAAGGTTACTGTTGAGTAAGCTAAGCTGCCTTCCAAGCTTAACACTTTTCCCTAATATTTTTGATTTCTCAGCATGAGAGAGAGAGATGATAAAATCAAGACAGTTGAAGAGCTGCTTGAAGCAGGACTCATCCAGGTGGCTAATAAAGAGGAGGAGCTGAAGGTAAAATCTCTCATATTCTCTTTTTATTGGGCAGTAGAGATTAAGTGTTCTTGTGCAGAGTGTATGTTGGAGTCCTCGTAGGGCAGTCTGAGATCCTTCCCTTTGAACAGGAAAAACATCTGGTGGAGACAAGTTGAAGACCTTTCTGGTAAGATAGGCTAAGCATGAGCTTTGACATTCTCTCTGCTTAGTCTAAAGCAGATTTTGTTAGGATGCATACCTGGGGTCTTTTGAAGTGCAGTAAATACATCTCCAGAGGTGTGTGTTTGGTCTCATCTGCAAGAAGTCTGTCTTTAGGAAAGGCTGTTTTGTAAAGTCTTGACAGTGTGGGACTCTGCCATCTTTTTGCTTAGTTGGTAATCTGAAGGGTTAAATGGTTTGTAAATTGATCATACTTCTGGGATGATACTAAAGGTGTTTCCTTCCTCTTCTCTTTATAAAGAGGACAGTGATGAGAAATCTAGAAAACCAGTTCCAAATTCCCTGTTTTCCTCTGGGTTCTGCTGGGAAACTGTGTCCTGTCTACCTGGACAAAGCCAAGACAATGTTCACTCAATGTCCCTAATTTCCACCTGCATTGCTGATGCCCCTGTACCTGGGAGGGGTTAGCCACTACCACACTGCCAGGTTACTAAAGCTGTGAGCACATCACCTTGATATTCTCCTGCATTCTAGCTTCCTATGGCTTGAAGTCCACGCTCTGTTTTGGCTCTACTGAATAATTAGTTCATTGACTATTTTGGCTCCAGCAGCAGCAGAGGGAGCTTCTTCCAGACTTTTTCAAAGTCTTTTACTTGTTCTGAAAGAAATTCCTTTTCCATCCAGCTTAACACTTTTCTTTCCCCAGCAAATGAGTCTTTCATTCTCTGTGTCTCTGCTTTCAAAGGCACTGCGAACAGAGAACTCATCCTTGAGAAAAGAACTTCAAAGCCTGCAAATTCAGCAATCAGAGCAGGTAGTACTTTTCATCTCCAACTTTCATTACACCTCAACTAAATCTAAAAGAATCTTGCTGTGGTTGCAAAAGTCAAAGGAAAAAGGTGGGAAGTGTCTTTGAAGGCTGTTGGCAAAGTAACCTCTTTTCTTCCAGTGCTGGTCTGGAAGCTGATGCCTCTATCCAATGCTTCCTTTGCAGAAATGTCAGAAACATGACAGATAGAAAGGTTCCCATTCAGCAGTGGTTCTGGGGTTGAGTTTGAGGTTGCCATGCACTGAAATGGCTGTGGATTGATTGTTTTTTAGTCTAGTGCAGCAAGCAAGGCTGATGGGCAGCTCATGCTGCACCAGCTTCATTATGCATACTTGGGCTTTCTAATGTTACTCCAACTGGTGCAGCTGTGACTTAGTCCTCTTCTGTTTATGTCTCTGTTCAGTAACACTGTCATAGTATCATGATTTTTTGATGTGCACTCACTACCCACCTGGGAAATGCCTTTCACTGAGATCCAGCTCTGCTTGGGCAGCTCAGGAAGGCACTTAGTTTCTGGAAAATCATTTATGGGAGAGGAGAAGCACAGTAACTGTGGAGAGGTGGACTGTGGTGCCAGTCTGAAAAGGTTAGCTGATTAAATGGTGATCCTGAACCTCAGCCTCTCCTGGTAAAGACAGTGTGGGTTTGCTTTTGTGCTCCTGGAACTTGCAGCACACTTGGTATTATTAATTTGCCTGGAACTGGAGACCAACAGTTAATTTTCTCAGGAGCAGCCAGCTGGATAAAATTGTTAGGCTGCTACAGAGGAAGCACTGCGTCAGAGTACTCCAGCTCTCTGCTCCTTACCCCTCAACACTTGCAGAATGTTTTGCTCTCTTCTCTTTTTCTAAGTTGAAGCTCTGTTTTGAACAGGTTTCCTTCCAGTCACTGGTGGAAGAACTCCAGAAAGTGTAAGTTACTGTGCAGATTTCATTTCTAATTGTTACTTCTGTCTGTCTTTACTCCATGACTAAAGTGTTTTGCTTCCCTGAAATGATTTGCTTTGAACTGGGTGAAGTGTGTGTGTGGCAGGGAGCACTGTCACTTTGGAAACATGTCATGTGAGATCAGTACCTTCTGAACAGCCAGTTGCTTCTCTGCTAAGCAATTAACCTCAGAAGCCTAACTTGGACTAGACAAGGAATTGCACTGAATTGTCAGGGAGTTGTTTTTCTTCAGCAGGCACTCTGAAAGAGGTGAACTAGTTCACTCTGTGTTCATTTGAAGCTGATGCTTTGCTGGAATGGCCAGTGAAGGCTGGATTCCAGGGTGTCATTCAAGTGTGTGACTAGGGATACTTTGATTTTCATTTTCAGACAGTAACAGTATCTGTTTAGCATTATAGAAAGCCACCTTGTTCTGTACTATTCCTCATCTTTGTTTCTCCTGCTTGGTCTCACTGTGGATCCCAGAGGCTGGTGATGGGATTTGCTGCAGTGGTGGCATTTCCTCAGCCAGCTGATGTTATTCCTCTGCTCTTTTTAAGGATCCATGAGAAGGATGGCAAAATAAAATCAGTGGAAGAACTGCTACAAGCTGAAGTCCTTAAAGTAGCAAGCAAGGAGAAGACTGTTCAGGTATCTCCCTGCAAGACCTGCCTTCCTTTCTGTGTCTCTGCCACTGACTACCATTTCTTTGTTACTGCATGGCATTCTGTAGTGATGAATTTTGTAGTATCCATTTTTTTTTTGTGGCAGTTTTTGTGTTTCCATTGTCCAATCCTGTCTTGTTTTGTCATTGAAAAGGCTTTGACACAGGAAATAGAGGCTCTGAAAGAAGAAGTAGGAAATTCCAAGCTTGAGATGGAAAAACAGGTAAAAGACCTGAGTGCCAGCAGTGTGAACCAGCCTTGCCTTGGATGTGCTGCTCACCCATTTCTGTTCTAGTGTGTTTTCTTTCACTGGGGAATGTCATTGGGGAAGGGAACTTTCTAGGGGTAGAGCTACATTCTTCTTGGGTATAAAGCTGTAAACATGTAGTGTAACTGGTGCTGTCCTCCTGAAGTCACATTCCTCTGGATGCCTGAGCTTTTTGGTTTTTAGTATGAAATTGGGCAAGAATTGCCCTAACCAAAAGCACTGTAGCATTAGCTCTGGCTGGGTATGATACATGCTGTCCCTGGAGTCTACACACAATCACAGAATCATGAAGGTTGGAAGAGACCTCTAAGATCATCAAGTCCAACCATCAACCTGTCACCACCATGCCACTAAACCATGTCCCTAAGTACCACATGGAAATGCTTCTTAAACCCCTCCAGGGATGGTGACTCCACCACCTCCCTGGGCAGCTTGTTCCAATGTCTAATAAATCTTTCAGTGAAGAAATTTTTCCTGCTATCCAATCACAAAATTCTGGGACATCCTTTAAAGCTGGCAACTTGGAAACCTCAAGTGCTGAAGGTCCTTCTCCTTTTGTTGCCCTTTCTCTGTTGCTAGAACAATACACCAGGCCCAAACAGCATCTGGTTTCCAGGTAAAACTAAGACTATTTTCTTTCCAGTGGCCAAAAAAAATGCCTATCATGGCAGAGTAAGTTTTCCTTTAGCTATCAGGAATGCAGAAATGGAGGAGTATTGGCTTTTTTGGCATACTTGCTGTCTAGCATCCAAAACAAGAGGAATATGTGTTTCCTTAGGGAGCCCCTTGTGCAGGCAGCTTAATCCATCCTGCTGTCAGGAAGTTTGTTGCTTGTTTGTGTGGGAGGTTGTGTTTTTTTGGTCTGGACTTAGTCTTTCTAGCTACATTCCAACATGTCACCCCCTCTTCTTGCTGAAGTTTTGTCCTTTTTAGGCAAAGCTTCATAGAATGTGTTACCATCTTGGGCTTTTCCTCCAAAGCCAATTCTCAGGAACTGGAGGAATTCTTTGTTTGTGTTTCCTTCCCTGGAACTGACCCAAAGCCCAGACCAAAATGCAGTTTAGAAAGCTACATATGATGGATGCTTGCTCCAAAGGGGGTTGGACTCAGCACTTTTTTGGTCTCCTGTAAGCAGAAGAAAGGATTTTGGGAATCTCTGAACCTCCTGCCACGTTGTGATAGAGGACTAAACTCTAAGCTAGCTTTTTGGGCAGCCAGTATCTACACAGATAGCCACTGCCAGGCTAATAAACTGAATTTTTATACAAAATTCAAAGGAAATATTCCCACTTCATCTTGTTTCTTCATGTTCAGCCTTAGAGTGTGAATTCAAGGGAGTGCTAACATTGCAGAGAGCTTTAAACAAACAAACAAACAAAGAAAACCCCCAAGAACAAGAAACAAAACTAACTTGCTTGTGCAAAGGTCTCAATGACCAGGGGTATCTCTGATTTGAGCTGCAGTTGCTAGTGAGATGATTTTCATTATCAATGTCTGCTTCTTCCTTTGCTTGTCATGGTTGAAGTGCTCCAGTGGACCTTCTTCTATTCCCATTTGCACTCTTTTCTGCTCTGGAAATCCCATTTTAAATGTGGAGCAAGTAAAGAATAGAGACACTTGGCATCTCATAATTCATTTTCCCACATAGAAAGCAAATAAAATGTATGTTTATGCTTACCTAACTGTAACAAATAGTTTCTATTTCAATAATGTCTAATGGCTTTTCCTTGTTTCTCCTTAGAACAGTTTATAGTATTTATGTGTCTTTTCCCTGTGCATTGAACTGAAGTACTGGTTATTTTCTTTAGGTGTCAGTTGCCTCACAAGTCAAAGAACTTCAGACTCTGTAAGTACAGTTGTTACCATGTCTGATCTGCTCTGTGCAGCCCTCACTTCCCTGCTTCAGTCTCTTTTTAGGTTCAAATGTTCTTTCCTGGTGTCTGCACTTTGCATGAAACAATGCAGGCTATTAACACACTGCTCTTAGTGGTTGGGTGTCCCTGTTAGAAATACCTGGTCCTGTCTGAGACATCCAACAAGGTGAAGTGCTGCTGGGTTTCCTGAGCCCCAGCTGAACTACAAGGGCTTAAATTCAAGTCAGGATGGAAGTTCTTAGGCTCCTACTTCCTTTACTGATACCTTTACTACTTCCTTTAGTAATATCTGTGCTGTAGCTGGGTGGATAAGTGGGAATTGAGCCACCACAGTTGGCAGTCCCTCCTGTCCCTAATTGGGGTAGGAAGTATTTTTAGATGAGAGCACATGTGTGAGATCACTGTAGTATATATCAGTGCAGAATTTGCCTGCTTTCACTTAATGAGCAATCCCAGTGATCAAGGGCATCTCCTGCTAATTCAGACTGAAGTAGAAGTGTTCACACATTGATTTGCAGTGGGTGATTTGTGTTTGTGCCTTTGATCACATAAGCTGCTTTTGTGATGTACTACAAAGCATAGATGGATAAAAGAGCAAAGGTTTATGCTGTGTGTCTGTGTGTGTTTAATGTTATAGGCTGAAGGGGAATGAAAAGCAGGTGAAAACCATGGAGGCCTTATTGGAAGAGAAGGAGAAAGAGATTGTTCAGAAAGGAGAATGGTTGCAGGTAAGCTCCCTGGGTATTGTAAAGAGAAATAAGTTCTGTGGCAGTAGTTCTGGCTGTGGAAAAATAAGGTTTGCACCTCTAAACTTGCCTTCTTTTTTGCCCAAAGGGTCAGAAGGATACCATTGCACAACTAACCAGTAAAGTTCAGGAGTTAGAACAACAGAACCTGCAACAGGTATGACCTGCAGGATGGATGTGGTTTGGGAAGGCTCCTGGGTTGAACTGAAAGATGTTTTTGTCACAGAGGGTTTGTGTTGGCTTCAACCTACAGAGCTATTTTGAATCCTGCTTGACTAAACTGGTAGTCTACAATGCAGAGAGCCCACTAGTTCAACTGTGTTCATCCAGAGCAGGTTCTACATGGATAACAAGTTCTGAGAGCTTTTCTTTCACCTTAGTGATACTATGCAAAATGAGTAGCTTTGATGGTCTGAGCACTTGGAAGCTCATGGACAGACTCATAGGTGTGTCCCAAAGTACCTCCTACAACTGAAGTAGCATCTCTGTAGGGCTGTGGTCATGAAGGAACTCTTGCTGTAAGTTAGCATAGCAGCTCCTCTGGAAGTAGTCAGGCTTTGCTGTGATTCCTTCCTGCCTTTTTACCTGTTGCACAAGTTGGAACTGGCTGGAATATTTTGGCTTTTGATTTCTTGCACTGGCCTTGAAATCAGGCAGCTGGAGATCCTTGGAGCCAGGTGTTACTATGTGGAAGTGTTTTTCCAACAAGGCAATATTTTAGCTCCATTTGGATTTTTGTCAATGGTAAAGGGGACAAAACTGAGTTATTTTGGGTGAATGCCTAGACAGGCATTTATCCCAGGGGAGAGATGGAATGGAGAGAGCTTGGCTGGTGTGAAGTTTGGGATGCTTGGTGTAAGCTGTGCTTCTGAAATCCATTATGTGTTTAGACATTCTTGGAACAATGTCTGATGTCCAATTCCTGGTATTTCTTTAGCAGATACTTTGCAAACTCTGTGGTGCCTTTGCTCATGCAAAAAGTTGCTGTTTACCTTCAAACTTTACTGTGCCATCCAAATGAATCTGGGAATCACTTTGTTTTTCAGGTACCTGCCACATCCCAAGTCCAGAACCTTGAGAGCCTGTGAGTATGTTCAGTAGCAGTTAAAGTGCCTTCTGATAATGTGCATTCAGTGCTGGTGTTTATATCAACTGGACTGTGTGAATTGATTTCAAGAATTTTAGGGGCTTTGCTATAAAATAAGCTGTTGGTGCTGATGGATGTCCAGCAGCCATGGGTAATAGCAGCCAATGCTGCTGCTTCTTGTGTCTAGTGATAACTTCTCCTTCTGGTTAGCATGTATAAAAGAGAGTGGATGTAAGTGCCTATGGCTGAACTGGGAAAAGCAGTGAGCAGATACAGTTGGCCTTTTTCAGGCTGAGCTGCAACAGTCAATTCTCCAGCTCCTGTTTTATGGAGAAATGCTGCCAGACTTTCCTCTGGTTTGACTCTTTGACTGCTCTAGGTCTGAGGAAGGATCTGAGACTGTGCCAAAAAGGGCTCTGCCTTCAATGCAGCTCTCACAGTGCGCTGCCCTCCCAGCAGAGCTCTTCTATAACCAGTACATGGTACCTAAGGCAGGTTCACCTTAAGGAGACAACTGGCCCTGGCACCTTCAGAGGCAGTTGCCTTGCAGGTGATCAGTTGCTTCTCTCCCCCTTGGGCTCTGAATGCTGTTGAGGTCAGCTATGAGTCCATGTGTTTGCTGATTGACATGTGGAATGACTAGCTTGCTTCAGGCCAGTTCTTAGCAGGTAGGTGTGTGGAATACAGGTTGTTCTAGCTGGCATGTTTGTGTTAGGTTTTCTGGTTTGGAGCCATAGTTTAATAGTTTCTTTTCTCAGTGTGCTCTCCTTTTAGGCTGATTATTATATACAGAATATCAAACTTATTTATCTTTTGCTGCTGAAAACTGTCCCAGCTAGAGTGTCTGTCCCTTTTTAGCCTAAACTCTTAACTTTAACTCTTTTCTTACTTCCTGAACCATCTCTGCAGATTGAAAGAGCAAGAAGAACAAATGAAGAAGTTGAAAGCTGTAGTGGAAGAAAAAGAGAGAGAAATTGCAAGCCAATTAAAAGAGTTGCAGGTAAAGTTTAGGGAGTGTTGCAAGGAGTGTGTGTATCCATGTGTATGAATGTAGATATATTGCCTCTTTTCTCTCCACAGGCTGTGCAAAAGGAAAATGAATCTTTTAAAGTTCAAATCCAAGAATTAAAAGAGGAGAACTGCAGAGAGGTACCTGCTTCCACTTGGAGTGTTACTGGGTGAAGTCAAGGAGGGTGGAGATGGCTTCTCTGGATGGCATGGAAAGCCACTAGTTTTACTGACCATGTAAATCCAGGGATAGCTTCAGGGCTGGATTGCACCAAGCCAGCTTTGCTGGCAGTTGCATTATCTCTTCATCCTTCCCCCCTCTCATGTGAGTTTGAAGCCTTGTGCTCTCTCTTCCACCTGCTGTGTTCTTGTCTAGCTTCCCCCCCCCTGTCTTTTCCACACTGTATCTTCTGGCCAAGGGAGGCTGGACAGGACCCTCTCAAAGCCTAACAGTGCAGGTGCTTAGTGTTGCAGCAGTGCCTGGTTACCAAGGCTAATTGTGCTCTCTGCACCAGCCTTTGCTGCTGATCTGCTCCTGCTGAGTTTCTGCTCTGTTTGTAGGCATCTCTGGCTGGCCAGACTGAGGAGCTTCTGCAAGTGTGAGTACTGCCAGAAGTTGAATGCAGTAGATTAGAGCTTCATTTCACTTAGTGCTCAGGAAATTCCAAAGCTGATGTACAGTATCAGCATGTGAGAAGTAGCCAGTGGGAAGAAAGAAAATCTTGACTCTCTAATAAAACTTGAACTGTGAGCTTGTGCTCACCCTAATAATCCTCAGCTGCAATCTTCTGCAGACAGTGTTGGCAAGAACAATGTAAGGAAGTCAGGATTGATTTTAATTTCACATGCATGCCAGCTCAGCTGTATGTCTGAAGAGTTAAATGTTGGTGTTTCAAGCAGAAGTGACAAGCTTTAATTTTTTTTCCTTGAAATTGTTCAGATTATAAAATCACCTGGTGGAAATCCCTTCCTGGGGAGATCTCAGGAGTATCAAAGTGTGCTATCATGTAGAGCTGAAGTGCACTAAAGAACTCTGTGGAAGCTGATGCCATACTGGTTTATATTGTGCTACACAAATTGTCACTCTCACACATTTTTGGCTGGCTGCATTATTTCTCTTTTAAGTTAAATGACTTCTAAACTGTAGGCCAGGTGCTTGAAAAAGAATGCTTTTCTCTCTAGCAGGCAGTGCCTGTTTTGTGGTGTTGTACCAGTGTGGGCTGGCTGACTTAGCCTCATCTAATGTGTTGCTTTTCCTTGCCCTTGATAAATGTGTGCAGATGCCTGTTGTAGGCAAACAACAGCTTTACAATGGGCTTTGCTCTGGCAGCCTGCAGTTCCCAGAGCAGTAGGAAGCAAGTGGTACTGCCAAGTCAGTGAGAGCAGCATTTCAAGGAGAACATGTTGCTGGAAGGGAAGGCAAGTTAGTGGATTTTCAAGGGTGTTACTGCTTCACTTGAGCTTTCTGAGGTGACTCCTGACTTGTTTTGTGATTCTCTCTGCTAATTTAGGGTGGCAGGGAAAGAGAAGGAAATCGCCACACTCCAAACTGAGCTCGCCTCTCAGAGAAATGCTTTTGAGCAACAGAGGAAAAAGAACAATGTAAGGAAATTCTTCCCCCACCCCTAAAAAAACCCTCAAAAACAAACCCAAAACAACCCACCCCAGACCCCAAAGAACAACCAAACCTATGTGTGCAGCACTCCTCAATGCCTAGGGTGTTCTGCTGAGGATATGTTTCTGACAGTTGTCTGCCATACTGTGCCCCCAGGACACTCCTCTCTCCTCGGGAGTGACTCCCTTTTCTGCTCTGAGTTTTGCCAGCTCTTTGACAAGTTGCTGATTTAATGAGAGGGAGGAGACTTGCTGAGGGTCACATCCTACAGCAAGTTCTCAGAGGTGGAGTCAAGCCTTGTTAGCCCTGTTCAGAAACAAATCTTTTGCCAAGGGAAGAAGAAGGGTTTTGGGGAGAGAGAGGGGTGGGAGGATGAAGGGGAATGTGCTCCAACTGAGTTTTGGCCCTTCTGTGGGGACTTGGGAGGAGGCATCACCTTCAGGGCTCTCAGATTGACTAATCCCAATTCTCTGAAGGGAGGCAAAGGACAGTGAGCCTTTACACTAGCTCCTGATGGTGCAGGATAGGTTGGTTGTGGGTGGAAGTAAAGATTGTGTCTTCCATCACAAAGCTGTGAAGTTACCTCCTTTTAATAAATTCCCTGTGCAGGGCAAGAGAATGGCATCCTCTAAGGTAGAGGAAAGAAAGCTGTAAAATACAGGGGGTTTGGCTCACCTCTCTCTCCTTGATAGCCTAGAAAATCCAATGAATAGCATGCAGCAAGCTTTGTGGCTTAAAGTGGGCCAATATAAAGAAGGTGCACAAGGGAAATAGTGAGAATGTGAGCTTTTGAGCAAGCAGTGTTGCTTAAGAGCTGAAATAGAGTCGAGGGAAAGTGACTGGGTGTTCTCAGAAGACAGATGAGCTGGAAAGGCTGAAGATGTGTGCCTGGTTCCTGGGGAATTGCAAGGTTTCAGTATCCTTTGTGGTGCAGGTAGAAATCTGTTTACTCCTAAAGGCAGCCCATGCCTCTAGGTCCTAGCTTTCCACACTGCAATTTGATACAATTTGATTGTGTTTTCATGTCCTGTGAAACAGCCCTTAGGGTAGCAGGCAAATAGAAGTGGTAAAGTAAAAGTGGTGTAGGTACAGGCTAGGATTTGGATGCCACTTTATGTGGTGAATGAACAAAACACAGCCTTTCAAAAACAGCCATTTGCTGAAGCAGATTGCTCTGAGGGTTGAAAAAAGAAAAGACAATCTAAATCCCAAGCACCATAATCTCCTCCCCACAAGGCCCAGCATCCTTCCTAGCTAAGAGCTGTGAGGCTCTTTTCATAAGAGCTCTCAGCCTCCTAACTTTAACTCTAACTCTAACTCAGTTAGAGCTTGCACATTGATGTCTTGTGGAGTACACGTTTGATGACCTCGCCAAGAAAGATGCAGGAGCACAGCATGGTGGTGTTTCTATCTGGACCTGGGATGTGCTTGGCACTGGTGTGAGACCCCAGAACCTCCCAGGAGGGCTGGTGAGCACCAAAGCAGTTTTCCTGGGGTACAGTGGAGAGAGCTGCGTGGGTCCATGCTGCCAAGCGAGGTCCCGAGCTTTGTGTGTTCTAAAAGCAGCCTTGGCTTAGTAGGTTTGGGCTGAGGCTAGAGGATCTACACAGCTAGATCTGGTTGCAAGATCAGGGGCATAAGTGTGTACACCTCCATGTATACTTGGGTCCATGCTGGGTTCTGCAATGCAACATGCCTAACACTCTGTTGTGTAATCTGTGATTTGGTGTCTGTGTTCCTCACTACTTTTGAACACTTCCCTCTTTCTTCTTACAAGTGCAGTCAAAGTCTGGGGTTGCTGTAGCAATAACACACTGCAGTAACACTTGGATCTGGTTTGGACTCTTAAGGGCAGGTTGGGCAGAAATTGGCATTCTTTTTCCCCCCCTCCTTTTCACTGAAAGTCTGAACATCACACTTGTTTTTGCTAGTGTATGTCACCTTACCCTGCCAAAAAAATCATCTTGCAGTAACCAGCATTTAAATGCAAATGGTGGAATGTCATGCAAAGTCTCTCTTTTTGAAGTAAAAGCAGAAACAGTTTGAATATTGGCTGAACTGAAATCATTCTTTCTAAAAATGATTAGGACCTTCGGGAGAAAAACTGGGAAGCAATGGAAGCATTGGCATCAACTGAAAAATTGCTGCAGGACAAAGTGAACAAGACTGCCAAGGTTGTAATGTTAACTGCTAGAAACGATGCATTCAGCTAGAAGCAGATCTGCAGCTGGTTTAGAAATGAGATGGAGGCATTTAACTTTTACTGCAATTTAAATATAGTCTGTTCTGAGTGGTCATTCATTTACTCTCACCTCTGCTTCTTCCTGTTGTCTTAATTCTCTCTCTGATTTTGTTTTTTGTTCCTCCTTATTTGGTGGGCATGCTGAGTTTTGGTTTCTGCTTGCACAATTGTTAGAGTTGTTGTGAATCTGTTGGTTCTTTTTCGTCTTTGTGGGGAGCTCTAGAGTAAAACTGTGCTGGTGAGCAACCTGCTTTCATCTACTGGGCTTTCACTGGGCTTGGAGAAATTGATTGGACCTGGGAAGAGCTAGAACTAGTTTATTATTATCTAAAACAAACCCTGGGAACTTCACAGGAAAATGGTGTCACCACAGCTGTGAATTTCCTCCTTGAAAGGAGCTTGACAGGTCCCATCAGAGCCAGTGTGGATTGCTCTGAAAGGAGCTTGGGTTTGCTCTGAGCTTGATTTGGGTGTTAATTGTCACTATGGACATCTCAGCAAAAACATCCAAGTGACTTTGCAAACAGCAGTCAGGTAGCCAGAAGCAGAGGAACTCTGCTTTGGAATTGTGCCCTCTGTGTTTTGGAGATGGCTCTGCTCCTTGCTCAGCCCCGTGGTGGGAGAAGTTTGTGTCCCTGCTTTCTGCTGTGTGCTAATGCTTGCCTGCTTTCTCTTGCAGTCAGAAGACTTCACCCAGCAGCCATTTGCCACTTCTCAGCAGTTTCTAAATGGCTGAGCACTAACATGCTTAGCACAGCTTCCCAACCTAATGTCTCCTGTCCCTTTCTGTCTCTGAATCTCAACCTACTAATGCCACTGATCTCTTGCAGCACAGGAACTCAGAGCAGCAAGGCACAGTAACACGGAGGGCAGAGTAAAAAGAAACCAACCCCAAACAGTACTGAAAGAGGTTGCTGCCTTCTGCACAGGGATTTAGGCTTTCTGCATTTAAACTTTTAGGGGAGCCTGAGCATCCTGGGGTTAAATGAAACCAGTCTGCCATAAGCATAACAAGAGAATGTCCTGTGGCCCATCTGCTTTTAATGTTAAAGAAATGGAATGATAGATCTGTGGTGCCCTTGGCTCTGTGGATTCACATTTGCAGAGCAATGACAAACTCTGGAGATGGTCACACAGCTCTAAGAATTATTTCCCTTTGCATCCAAGCTTGGGGCAGGAGGATGTAAGGATCTCCCTTCTGAGTACCTGAAAGTAATCTTTAGATGATAGAGTCTTGCTTTCTTGGCCTGGTTCAAATGTGCATTAACACAAAGTTTCCTTATGACTTGGATTCTCTGGGTTTGATGTGGTGACACTAATTTATGGTCACTTCCCCCTTCCCCCCCCTCTAAAAATGTTTAAAATAAGTATGGATTTAAAAGAAAAGAAACCCTGTTACTTGATCAAACTTCTTATTTTTGAGATGGCTCCACTGGAGTGGCAGGGTTGGTGTGATCTGTGGATGGAGTTCCTCAGGGCAGTGTAGTTTGTGTTGTGCTGTTCACCAGTGGGTGATGGTGCAGTTTCTGTACAAACAGGCTGGGTTGGAAGCAAAGCAAAGCTTAAGCACAAACAAATGTGAAGGCCAAATGCTGAAGCAATTCAGTGTTGATTTTTGAAGTCATTTCCTGGCAGTTTTAGAGACTTGAAAAGTGCCTTTCTCACTTTAAGAATGACTTTCTGGGCTTAGTAAGTGACTCTAGGCATAGGAGGGGTAATGACCAGGTCTGTGGAAGGTGTTGCCCAATTTCACATGAGCCTTTCTCTTGGTTTAGGAGAAGCAGCAGCATTTGGAAGCTGTTGAGGTGGAGACACGCCAGCTACTCCAGAAGCTGTTCCCTAAAGTCTCTCTTCCTTCTAACATGGTAAGAGAAAGGAGCTCTCCCTAACCTACTGCTGGGAGCTCTGGTCCTGCTGCACTGGGCAGTCTGGAGCATTTCCCTTCAGTCCTCTCTGCCCCAAAGGGCTCTGCAGTGGGACAGGAGTGTCTTCTGTTGGTAGCACCTGTACTTGCCAGCAGCAGAGAGGCCAAGCTGCAGACAGTCACTTGAAGAAAAATGTTAAAATAAACCAAAACAAGTTACCAGTATCTTACTGTTTGTTTTTTTTCCCCATCTGCCTGTGTAATCTTGTGTCTCCCTGAGTTTTCAGGGTGGATAAGGTCTGCTGTGTGTTTGCTCACTGGCAAGGTGGGGATTTGTATCTTCCCTGGTGGCTGTGCAGATAAAAACTGAGACCCCTCCCACCCCCCACTTTCCAAAGGGGCTGTGCTGTCTCAGTGCCAGTTCATATAATTCAGGAGGTTTTGTTTTGTTCTCCAAGTTCCCTTGAAAACCCTTGATTTCTGGTTTTACATGCTTGGTGGCTCTTGGTTGTCTGCAGAGGAAGTGCACTGGGTTTGGGTGGTTTACATTGTGTGAATGATGTGAAGTGAGGCTGGAAGAATGGCTCTGGCTTTCATTTGTAATGTCTAGAGGTTTTGAATAATCATGTTTACAATCATTCTTAAATGTGCTGAAATTAGTCTCCTGATGAACTAGAAACAGTCTATAAAGGCCATAAACCAACTCTTCCTAGGGAGTTCCCTAGAATCATGTTAGCAAGTGTCTGCTTTACCTGCTCAGGGATGTTGGACAAGATTCCCTTAAGCCTTCAAATCCTTATTGCAGAGCCCTGAAACTTGCAGGGGGTGATCTCTGGCACCTACCTATATTTCAGCACCTCCAAACCCCCATGAACTGTATCTCCTAGCCTCCTTCTCCTGGTGTGCTGCCTGCAGACTCTCAGCTCTGTGTGGGACTAGCTGAACAACTGCTGTCAAGCTGTGTGTTAGCTCCAGAGAATGAGGCTAATGAAACACTGCTCTGTAAGCCTGGGAAGCAAATGTTCTGAAGATAGATTTATTGAGTTTCTTCTCAGCTTTAAGCAAATGCATTTCCCAACAGAGCCACAGTGAATGGATATGTGGATTTGAAAAGATGGCTAAAGAATACTTGAGAGAGGCTTCAGGATCTGAAGATGTCAAGGTAGGCACAAGGAGTGAACACCTTGGGTGTGGCATAGCATGTTTGCTGGCATGAATCTTGCAAAGTCTGCTCTGGATTGTGAAGTTCAAATTAGTGAAGAGGTGACAGGGAAATTGTCCTGTGGATATCTGCATCTTTGGGACAACTGGTCATGAAGGTCAAGATCCCTGTTCCTTCATTTAGGTTAGAATAGACCTTTAAGATCATCAGGGACAACAGGGCCAAGTCACCACTAAAGTGTGTCCCTCAGCACTGCCTCTTCATGCCTTTTAAACCCCTCCAGGGATGGTGACTCCACCACTGCCCTGGGCAGCCTGGGCCAGGGCTTGACACAACCAGTTGTTGGATTGGTTTCCTCTTGCCCTATCACTTCTTACTTGGGAGAAGAGACCAACCCTCACCTCGCTCCAGCCTCCTTTCAGGTGGCTGTAGAGACTGAGAAGGTCTCCCATGAGCCAACTTTTCTAAACAACCTCAGAAGTAATTGGGTTTTTTTTTCAGATGTCTCAGAATTAGTGCACTAACTCACATGAAGTTTGTGATTGAATATTGAGAGTTGTAAGTGAACAATTCACTTGCTGCTGTGTCTCCTGGGTTGGAAAGGGAGACCTGCCAATGTGAATGATACCAGCCTGCTTGTTGAAATAAAACAGATAATAGCATTCAAATCCTTCAGTTGAGATGTGACTCTTCTGGTCTCTTTTCTCCTTTTTCAGGCTATGGAGCAGAAGTTGAAGGAGGCTGAAGAAATGCACATACTGCTGCAACTGGAGTGTGAGAAGTACAAATCAGTCCTGGCAGAGACGGTAAGCAGGGTGCCTGGGCCCTGTGCTGTGTGCAAACTGCCTTTCTTCTGCTGGGAGCTTTCAAACCCTGCTCTCTTCTTAGGAGGGGATTTTGCAAAGACTACAGAGGAGTGTGGAAGAGGAAGAAAGCAAATGGAAGATAAAAGTTGAAGAATCACAGAAGGAACTTAAACAGGTACCTCTGAAGATCCGCTTCTTGTGGCAGCCAGGCAGTTTCTGCTTGAGGGTGTTTGAGCACTGGGAAGGCAGATGGTGACTCCCCCTGGCTGCCTGCTTTGATATGTGTATGTGACCAGTGGATGAAAAAGGTGAGGTGAGTTGTTGATAGTCTTCAGATTTTTGGGGCTACTTCTCTTGCCATCTCTAGAGAAGCAAGAACAAATGAACAGTGCAGGAATAAGGTCCCTGATGGTTCTGACAAGTCTATGTCACAGTCCTTTGCAGGTGATGCAGGAGGCAGCCAAATAGCACATGGTAATATTAATGCTGACAGGCCAGGAAGCCAAAGTCTCATTAGTGTGCCCAGGAATATATATTTTCCTGATCCTGGCAACTCAGACTGTGTTTCTGTTAAGCACCTGTTTGTTTCAAAGTCCATTTGTGAACTGATACAGACTCTTTGTGTGAGGATTTAAGTATCATGGAACAGGTTTTTTGGAAGCTGTTAAAATACTGGTCAACTAATTACAGCTGATACTGCCTGCAAAGCTTTCCTTTTTGGGAAGGCTCTGTTGCTGGCAAAAGTGGGAAGGAAAAAAGCCTTTTCTGTTCCTTTCCTAATCTAGAATTCAAGTAGGTCAAACTGCTTCTTTGAAGGACATTATTTCTAAAGTACTCCTTAGCAAATATGAGTGCCAGAGTTTGAGCCTGGAGCAAAGAGATGATTTATAAACATCTTTGAGGGGCTTACAAAAGGCTGTCAGATCTTGAACTATGCATGTGGTACCATCTGCTGTACTTGTGCAGCCTCTAATAGGGCTAAATATACTGAATTTGGCTACTCCATGGGTTGAGGCAGTCTTCACTGTCTAGGTAAGATACTTCCCTTCCCATGGCTAGTCCTTGTATTCCAAATCCTTCAGGAATCTAGGCTCTAAATATGTCAAACAACTTCCTAAGGTGGGAGAAGACAGGAAGGTTGTTCTAAGGGGGATGATGGATGGAATGATTTGAGTGAGCCTCTTATTTTATTCAGTCACTGTGATTCTTTTTTCACCCTTAGTATGTTTAAATCATAGAAGCAAGCTTGTGTGTGTATCTGGAGAGTTTGTCTTAGAGCAAAGCCAGCTGAAGAGTGTTTTTCTCTCTCCTAACAACTGCAGATGCATTCCTCAGTCGTTTCTCTGGAGCACGAGGTCGAGAGATTAAAGGAAGAAATCAAAGAAGTTGAGACTGTAAGTGCAGGTGTTTGGTGAAGTTTGCTAGTACTGAAACATGTTGTAAGTCAGAGCTTCCCAGAACTTCTCTCCTGCAAGTAGTGCAGCCTGTGCTGCAATTTAAACTGGAGCTTTGGGCCAGTGTTTTCGAAGTAGCTGAGAAGCTAGGTACTGGAAATGGTCCTGGTTTTACTTCTAGGCTCACCCACTGGGGCTCTTTCCTTGGGAGACTGAGCAGTTTGCTGCTTGTTGACAATCTTGGGCTTGATTCTGGGGGTTTTTTTCTATCTTTTTGGTGTGTAAGAGTTTAAATCTGTACTGTGCAGTCACTGGATTTGAAATGCTCTCTAAATGTCACAGAATATGGGATGGAAATATAGAGCTAATTATAATATCAAGAAAATGATACTTGAGAAAGCATTGAAAACATCTATTTTAACTCTGTTTTTCTGTTTCTAGCTTAAAAAAGAGAGAGAACATTTGGAAAGTGAACTAGAAAAGGCAGAAATAGAACGATCTACTTATGTGTCAGAAGTCAGAGAGGTAAACAGAACTGACCAAGTTGTTTTCTTCTCTTTTGGTGACTAGTTGGCTGGCAAACTAATCTAATGCTTTTTAGCCCCTATGGCTGAGGAGTTTATTTGCTTGTGACCTTAGGCTAGAGTGACACACTAATAACTGAGCAGATGAAAAGGGGGCATCCTAAGGAGACAAATCCTAAAACTCTAAACTTCATTTCAGCTCAAAGATCTGTTGACTGAATTGCAGAAAAAACTTGATGATTCATATTCTGAAGCAGTAAGACAGAATGAAGAGTTAAATTTGGTAAGAAGCTCGTTCTCTGCTGGGCACAAACTAGGCTCCCAGCATACTTATGAAGCAGAGACTTATTTCAAATCCTGTCTGTTCTGCTAACCTCTTCAGCTTGATATTTTTGTCCATTGCAATCATTTATGTAGTCTGACTTTTACAATTTGTCTCTTTCTCTGCTCCTAACAATAGCATGTCTGGTTCTTAAGACTTTCATTCCTGGAATTTCTTGAGAATCAGTGTTCTACAGTGTAGGCATATGCAACAGCAAATATCATGTCCTTGGTGCAACTAAAATGGTGCTCTTGTGGCTTTAACTTGAGGATTATTCTCTGGGTTTGCTTTTTTTCCAAAGCTTTTGAGGATGCAACTGTGGTATCCAAGCTCTGACTGTGCAGAACCTTTTCCATCTTCCTCTGCATGTTACAGAAATTGGCCAGAACCAATGTTAGATGGAATTCAGAGGATCCAGCTGTTCAGCAGCTGGCACCCTGATGGGGCTGAATAGCTGTGCTGGCTTGCTGCATGCACTGTTACAATATGTTTGGCTAGACATGCTCTCCAGCTAACAATGCTTCTGTACCAGACTTTCTCAAGAGGAAGTTGAATTAACTGAGGGCAGACTTCACAAAAGATGCATGATTTTCCACTTTGAGCCCTTGTCACTTGTCACTTGTTTCAGTGATGTGGTGGTCAAAGCTACAGGAGCAATCAGATCCTTCTTCTGCTTGTGTTTGAGCAGTGCTAGTTGCTAGCTTTTGAGCCACAGCTGGGGAAGGTTGTCAGTCACCATGGCTTTGTTGGGTTTTAGAGTGGTTGATGGGACAACCTGTCCCTGCAGGCTGAACTGCTGTTCTCAGCAGGGTACTGTCACTAGTGTAACTGGGTTAAAATAGTTGATGGAAACCCCCCCCTCCCCCCAAAACTACCACAATAACAATCTGCTTAAGTTAATAGTATACTTGGCAAGTCTAGTACAGCATTGATTAGCATCCTGCCTCAGCATCCCAAGCCTCTTGGTTTGACAGCAAGGGAAATGGGAATTGAATGCATAGCCTAGAGTTAATCTTGAATATGAGGCAACAATCTATTATGTCTGTATCAACAAAAGCATAAAAAGCTGAGCTCCCTGCAAGAGTAGCTTGACTCTGCAATCTGGTGGTGCTGTGCACCATGGTAGGAGTGTGAGGAGGTGGTGAACAGCTACCTTCATGCAGATGGCTCAGGAATGCTGGCCAGTGTCTGAGTACTTGTGCTTTTTCTGCAGTAGATTGGGGAATAGAAATGATGGGATTCCAAAATGTGTTTCCCATTGGTATATAAGGTGAGCAAGGATGAGAAGCTAAACAGTGCTTCCCCAAAATGTAGAAACCCGGTGTCCACCAGTCCAGGGCACTCCAAAGGGAGAAACCTTCCAAAGGGGAGACAAATACAAGGCATAGGTTTGGAATCAGTGAGGATTCAGGGCCCTGAGTAGCCTATTGTTCACTCCTTTAATCCCCTGCTGGCTCCCCAGAAGGCTGACAGCAGGAATAGTTAACATGAGCACAGTGCACTTCAGAGGCACAAATCCAACCAAATTGGCACTCGAGCTTCTTGTTAGCACTCCTGTTTGAGCCTCAAGCCTTAAGTGCTGTGCCTGGTTCTGTGTGCTGTGTTGAAGAGCAATTGAAATAGTCTTTAAAAAATGTTTATATCCTTTGGAAGGCTGTAGTTTAAGGGCAGCCAGTAGAAAGTAGTCATCCCTCTTGACTGAAACCGTTTTCGCTTTTATGGGTTGAATTTAAACACAAAATCGACAACTTAATACACCCCTGTCAGTGATTCATGCCTTGATGTGACATTAACAGACTGGTTAAGTCAACATAGTTGTAGGAAGTGGGTAAAGCCTTCAAGCCTGCACAATGGTTTTTTTAGGTGAGATACAGTATGCACGGAACTGAACCCACCCTTTAATCCTAAGGTTCATCTGCCAGGGCCGAGCGAGCTTGGATGGTGGCAGTGAGATCCATAGGTGTAGGTTTAATTAGAGTGACCTTCTCTTAGATGGATGGCCTTGTGGGGCTAAGCAAGCTCCATCTGCCCGGGTTTGGAATGAGAGTTGTCCTTCTCCTAGGATGACTGCCAGAAGGCTAACGAGCTCATCCTGCCCATGAATGTATGAAATCTAGTTCTAAGGTTTTGACCTGTCTGGCATGGGTGAGCCTACCGAAGGCATGTACCATCGCCA
>VWZX01000345.1:1766158-1881872 GCA_013399015.1 Galbula dea | reverse complement strand
CGCCTTTCCCCCCCTCCCCCCCCAAACCTGGAACAGCAAACCTCTGTGTGCTTTGGATGCTCCAAAGCTCCCCTCTCCTCTTCCATGTGGGTGCAGTACCCGCCGGCAAGGCTCCCCCTCTTTCTCCTGCCGCAGCCACAGCACCCCGGCCGCTCATGGCTGCAGGAGGGCTGCGCGCGGCGCCACAGCACCGTGGCTGCAGGAGGGCTGCGCGCGGCGCCACAGCACCCCGGCCGCTCTTGGCTGCAGGAGGGCCGCGCGTGGCGCCACAGCACCCGGGCCGCTCGCGGCGCCACAGCACCCCGGCCGCTCATGGCGGCAGGAGGGCTGCGTGTAGTAAGTAGTGCTTTATTAAATGACAAGTAGAGCTTTTTAGTTTATTCAGCAGGAAAGTGACTGTTGAGACTGAATTACAATCTACATTTTGGCGTGTTTGCTGTGAATTAAGTTGAAGTCTGGGCTGACTTTTGTGATAAGAGTGGTGGGGAGGCTTATGGACTGTCAGTATTGCTAATATTCCTCATGGAAGTATAGTTTAACAGTTAAAACCATGTCGTGAAGCTGATGCCAACCATGTCTTTTCTTCTGTAGTTTCCATTCTTTACATTTCTCTTTACAGATGGAATCTGTCTTCCTTGCCTGTCCCTGTAAACCTCATCCTCCATGCTGACTAATCCAGTGTGTGCAATAATTGTTGGTAATCTTGCTCCCTTTGCAGTCAGTGTGCACTGGGTTAATCCATGGGACAGAGAGATGAGATCTGTGTGAGGGGAGACTGATTTCCTCTGGTGCTGTTTTGCAGCTGAAGACGCAGCTGAACGAAACGCTATCGAAACTCAAAGTTGATCAGAATGAGAGGCGGAAGGTGGCTGCTGACTTGCCCAAGGTAAGCAGGGACCTGTGACACTTGCAGGACTAAGTCTTACCAAACCCTGGTGATCTGAGCAGCTTCAGTTTGCCTGCTGAGGTGTCTTAAACCATTCTATATCCTGGGCTGCATCAAGAGAAGCGTGGCCAGCAGGTGGAGGGAGGTGATTCTCCCCCTCTGCTCTGCTCTCCTGAGACCCCACCTGGAATACTGCATCCAGTTCTGGAGCCCCTATTACAAGAGAGATATGGGGGTGCTGGAGCGAGTCCAGAGAAGGGCCAGGAGAATGCTCAGAGGACTGGAGCACCTCTCCTACGAGGACAGACTGAGAGAGTTGGGGTTGTTCAGTCTACAGAGGAGAAGGCTCCGAGGAGACCTTCTTGTGGCCTTCCAGGATCTGAAGGGGGCTACAAGAAAGCTGGGGAGGAACTTTTAAGGAGATCAGACAGTGATAGAACCAGGGGAAATGGGTGTAAGCTAGAGGAGGGGAGATTTAGGTTGGATATTAGGAGGAAGTTCTTCACCATGAGGGTGGTTAGACAGTGGAACAGGTTGCCCAAAGAGGTTGTGGAAGCCTCGTCCCTGCAAGCTTTTAAGACAAGGCTTGGTGGGGCCCTGGGCAACCTGATCTAGTTGGAGGTGTCCCTGGCAGGCAGGGGGGTTGGAACTAGATGATCTTTAAGGTCCCTTCCAACTCTGAAGATTTATGATTCACTGGTTCCTCAAGTGACCTGGGACTGTAAGAGCTCGTGCAGGAGACCTGCATGTGTGTTGAAATGATAATAATGCGACTAAGAGCTCTGCTTCATTATCCTTCTTGAAAGAATCTCATGTTCATTAGAATGTTATGCCAATGGGAACCAAGTGCTGATTTGGGGCTGACAAATCATTAAAGAAACCCAGCTTAGCAAAAAGCCCATCCCACAGCCCTACCCCCCCTGCCATAGCCTGAAGCATTGAAATCCAGTCCCAAATGGCAGTGGGTTACAAGTGGTTTACAAGCCATCTGCCCATTTGCACATGGTTACAAATTGGCCAGAACCCAGGAGACTGCAAATCTTTAAAGTTAGCTCTTTGCAAGCATGATGAGACAAGCAGGTAGGTTTCCTCTGCTCTTCCTCAATGGCTGCTCTTGCAAGATGAATTGGAGTGGGAAATCTTTTAAGTGTGAGAGGTCTCAGTGCTGTCTGTCACCCCAGAAATGAACCTCTTGCAGGAGAATTGATAAATGGAGACAAAAATAGCCTGCAGTGTGGCTGAGCCTCTGGTTCCAGGCTGTATAACACCTTGTTCTTTCTGCAGTAGTTGCATAGGAAGAAAGTTGGGCTGTGTTCTTGCACCACTGGAGTGGGAAAAGCTGTTGGTGGAGCAGGTCTTGCTATGGGACAGAGACAGATGATCACCACAGCACTGGCAGGTGTTGAGAACATAAATAAGTGATGTGATAAGGTGTTTAAAACACTTGACTCAGGACAGTTACGTTGGGTGTGGACATATGAAGTGAGCTGTGCTGCTGGCTGTGGTTCCTGGTGTATGTAAATGCAGTCCTACAGTGATGCTGTTGGAGATCTGCATGCACTGCTACTCTTGCACAAAAAAACCCCCTTGCTGCACATTTTTTACCTAATAGCTTGACATGAGACTATTAAAGCTTCCCAGTAGAATTGCTCTCAAATGCAGGCAGGCTGACATGAACCATGTCAATCTTGGCAAATGTGTTGGTCCCCTGAGAAATTTGACATAAATCAGATTTCCTCCTCAACAGTCATTTCCTGCTCTTGGAGAGAGGGAGGTTTGCTTCCTAGCCTTGGCTAATTGCTGTGTCTCTCTGTTTGGTGTGTTTTCTCCTCTACAGGCCCAGGAGTCTTTGGCATCTCTGGAGAGAGAAATTGGCAAAGTTGTTGGAGATGGCAACGTTATTGAAAACAGCGATGTTTGCACAGAGTCGGTGAGTGGCTCTCTAGGCCTGTGCTCAGGAACAACACATCTCATGCAAAATGTCAACTTTGGAAACTGAGGGCCAGCAAAGGAACAGGATCTGTGCAGCTGATGGCAAATTAAGGCTGGATGAAACTCCCTGTCCCACCACTTGTCAGGGTGGTGTTCTGGAGCTATACAGCTCAAGGGTGCATTGAGAGTTTTGCTGTTGTCTGGATCTTGACCTCTTTCCCGTGGCTCAAATGTGCAAGGAGGAAGGAGAGAGATTCTGGGTGTGACACCTGGGTGACTAGTGGGTGGTTGGTTTGTTTTGGGCAAAAATAAATCCAATAACTAAATGAGCTTCAAATACTAACTGTTGGGTTGGCACTTGCTGACATCTATAATGCAGAAGAAGACAGTCTTGCATGCCCTGTAACACCAAGGCAGAGAGAATGTCTCTTGTCAGAACATTGATCCTTCTGGTCTTCTGCAGCTGTAGCTGACAGCCTGTCCTTAGCCACTGGTAGGTACCAGAATTCAACTTCAGCTGGTCCTGGCTCCTGGGAATCTGTGCTGCCCTTGATGTGCTCCAGGAACATAGTGTTGCTAGCCAGAGCTTCAGTGAGCAGCAGACTTGAGCACTGCCTCGTGCTGTGGGTGGACAGCTCTCCAGACTGATGATGACTGACTGATTCTCCACTAATGGCATTGTAGTTGTGTAGGATCTGGAAGTGGGTGAACTCTTGTCTGGGCTGGCTTGGTTTCCAGGCTTGTTAAACTGCTTGTATAGCTGGTTCTCCCAAGTGGTGGCCCTGAGAAGACACCACCTGTCCCAGTGGTTGAATCACAGCTTTGGAACTGGGCTTCTCCATCTCTAGAAACAAAAGCTTTCACACCAGCTTCAAAATAGCTTCAGAACAGCTTTCTGGAAGGCAGTTGGGAAGAAAAAGGCTAAAGCAGATGCCTTCCCAGCACGTTTTACACAGCTGAATGGTGTCAATGGAACTCATTACCCATTTTCTTCTGATGGATAGAGTAGAAGGAAACACTGTCATTTGAGGGGGAGAAGAGCACTTGCTGATAGGACAAATGATTTAGATTGACTCCTTTTAGCTGCTGAAAGTAAGTAGCTTCATCAGCTGTGAGAGGAAGCTAGGAATCCTCTAAGGAGTGCTGTAGGAAAGCTTTTGCCTTTGTAGTCATTAGCAGAAATGAAGTGGCTTTTGCAGAGTGCTCAGTTGTGGCTGCTGATCAGCCCTTGTGCTGTGGGCTCCCTGTGGCTCAGCCAGCAATGCAGCTGGGGCTGCAAGACCATGGATGTCCCAGCTCTGGGAACTGCTTTCCTGAGTCCTTTCCTGTGTTGCCAGCAGGAGACCAGGCAGTGATGGTCATCAGGTGTTCTGTGTCCCTGTCTGTAGCAGGCTGGAGAAGAAAAGCCCCTCTTGAGCCAGTGCTAAACTGCCTGCTCTCTGCTATGCTTTTAGGGCTTATATGAAGTGATACATTAGAACAGCAATGGCACCAGCCATGACTACTTGTAGCTGGTGACACCAGTGAGCCCTCCTGAGCTGGATGTCATTAGTTGAGCCCTGTGGTGGTCTGAATTTGATTTAATTGCTTTAGCCTTAACCCCTCTGGCTCCTGCCTTGCTCAACTGTAGCTGCATGGGCACTTTGCAGAACCCTAGCCAGGTTTCCTCCAGGGTATCCATGGCTTTGTTCTGAAGGAGTATGGAAAACCAGTCCTAATAAACCTGTAATTAAGCCTTCATTAGTAAAGAAAAATCACTTTAATTGTCTAAACAGTGCTCTTGACAGGTAGCCATTGGCAGAGGCTGGAATTAGAACACTTTCTTTATCTTCCTCCTCCAGCCCTTTTTGCTGCTGCTGTTTGAGAAGGGGAAAAAAAAAAAGAAAGAAACTGTCTCTCCAGAAGCCTAAAAACTCAGCTTAAAATAGCTCTCAGATTAAAAAAGGAAGTCTTCCAGCCACTTCCACCTAGCAACAGTGTCTTTTTTTATTTTTTTTTAAGAAAGACCTGAAAACACATGCTCCAAAATGAGCATATTTGTCCCTTCTGGGTACTGGAACCAACCCACAAAATTGAGAAATGGTGCTTGCAGAAACCCTCAAACACAGTCTGTGTGTTTTCTTTAGACTCCTTTTCTGTTTAAAAATAGACCATTTGGTTTTTTCTAATCAGCTTCCTTGTCACTTCTGAGACTACATGATGACCCCAGGCTGCCTTTTATATGCTTTAAGGAAGTCATTTATATTCAGCAGCTTGCTTAGGCAGTAAACTTATTTGGAGGTTTATGTGCAATCTAATGTGGTTTCCCTCCATTCCCCCCACCCCAAATGTCAGTGTAAAACACTCCATCATTGAAAACTGGGATTGCCATATGTGTAAAGCACAGTGGAGGAGACTCTGTCAGTTCAGAGCCTGTCTTAACTACTGACTCTGTGATCACAGGGGGTTCCCCACTACCATCCTCTTCCTCTCTTCTTCTCCATATCCCAAAGACATGCTTTCCCTTGAGTCATGGAGAGCCTGGGGCTGGAGCACAGCAGCAACTACATAAGGCAACCTTGCACTTCTGGGTTAGCAGAAGCAAAATCTTTGGGCTCTGTTGAGCACAAATCCATTGGGAGCTGATCAAGATTGGCCTCAGGAGGATTTGGGAATATGTCTATAATTCCTCAGTAAACAGTACCTGAGGTCAGCAAAGTCCCAAAATGGAAAGGAGAAGGAGGCAAACAGGGGAGAGAAGAGCTCTTTGCAGTGATGAGGGCTGAGTGACTTGAAAGGCTCCTTCACTGCTGCAGCTCCTGCTGGTTTCTGTGCTAATGCACGTGCACTATCAGTCAGTGCTGCCATTCAGTCATTTGCTGGGCTGCTAATTGCATTTCCCTCTCCACTTCCATCAATCTGTGTGAGATCACTAACCAAAGTCTCAGTCTTGACAGACCTGATTTTCTACTTTAATAAGGGTAAAATAGGTTACAGCTACCCTAATGCAACTTCCCAATGATTTTCTACAGGAGAAAAAATATTTACCAGTTGCACTGAAGTAAGAGCTTTGCAATATATGGCTTTGTTCTCCTGCCTGAGCCCAGACTCCTTTCAGTAATGGTGCAGGTGGTTGAGTTTGATTTACTGCTCACTCTGCATTACAGCAAAGTCTAGCAGCATTTCCAGCCAAGTGGGAGCTGGGGAAGTAGCCCTCTCTGAACTCACTCTAATTTCCCCAGAACTCCAGGGAGAGATTTGCAAGAGCATTATGCATCAGTCTCATTCTGTTAGCAAAACCTCTTTTGGCTGGAGTGGGGCTGGCTGATGCTGAGTGTTTGGGATCACCTCTGTGGTCACATTGAGAACTGGCTTCTTCTGTAGTGCTGACACCAAGGCAGAGCTGCTGCTTTTTTTGCTGTTAAAATGGAAGGCAAAGCTCTCCTACAGGTTATCTGCATTGCCCCTATTATGAGCTGAATCAGGAGCAGTAATGTGTGTTTTAAAGGTGGAGTTCATTGTAGGTCCCTGGAGGAACTGATCAATAAAGGTAATAAAGCAGGGATTATATCACTGTTAGCTCAGCAAGCCTGGCTTTGGGGGAGGAAAGGCAGATAAGAGAGGAAGAGTCCATTCTGAGTTGTGACATTGTTGAACTCCTTTTAAAGAGGACACCATCCCACAGATCCTCATGCAGACAAGTCCTCAGTGGTCCTTGTTGTTACAGCTGTGGGGGTCAGAAGGTCACCCCTCATGCTGGACACACCATCACTGTGGTCAGGAGCCCATGCTACAAACCACCTGGGGTTTTCAGCCAGGCTTGTGGGGACATGGAGTAATAACTTCAGAAGCTGGATCAGTTGTGGTTACAAGCACAGTTCCTGGAAGTAGCAAAGTGAGTGGAGTCCTGGGCAGAGAGGATGAGAGGTGGAGGTCAGTGATGCTCTTGCCAGTGCTTGGTGTATGCAGGTAATTTCCTGGAGCAGAAACCAGTTTCTTGTCTTTGAAACATGTTCTCTTTAAACATAGCCATAACCCTCTGACTTCCAAGAATCATTCCCATCTGCACAAGGAGTTGTAATTTTATACAGAGGATCTAATTCTAGGTTTTCTTAGTAATTAGATTGTAAATGAGTTTTTAATGATCTTTTTTTTTTCCCCCTCCCTCCCCTTCTTCCAGGAATTGACTGATAAAAGACTAAATGTGGCAATGAATCTGAACCAGGATGTAGGTCATCTCAAGAAGCTGCTCTCATCAATAAGCCAAATGCTGTCAAAGGGAAGAGAACACTACCAGCTAGTAGGTAGGGGCAGCTCCTGGTCATCTAGCTGAGCTGATGGGTGGTTGGCAGGAAGGACACTGGTGGGACCCTTGATGAGTGGGGACCCTATTGTGGCCTTCCAGTATTTAAAGGGAGCTTGTAAGAAAGATGGGGACAATCTTTTTAGCAGGGCCTGTTGGGACAGGACAAGGGGTGATGGTTTTAAGCTAAAAGAGGGAGATTTAGACTAGACAAAAAGAAGGAATTTGTTACCCTGAGGGTGGTGAGACAGTGTCCCAGGTTGCCCAGAGAGGTGGGAGATGTCCTCTCCCTGGAACCATTCCAGGTCAGGTTGTTCAGGACTCTGAGCAACTTGTCCTAGTTGCAGATGTCCCTGCTGTGACTGCAGGGGGTTGGACTAGATGACCTTGAAAGGTCCTTTCCAACCCAACCCATTCTATTATTCTATGACCCTATTAGGATTTAAGAAGTCAAGTGTCAAAATCTGAGACTTTTTATGTGTAATTCATCAAAAGCTTCTAGTAGGCACTGGACTTGTTCCTCTCTGGATCCATACTTCACACTTCCAGTCCATACTGGGGCTTCTCTCACATCCCCATGTCCCTCTTTAGCCATATAACTTTATCCCTCCTTTCCTCTACCTGCTACTTTATGCAGCAGGTTCCCAAAATGTCCCTTGTTTCCTTTGTCCCAGCCACAGGAGCAAAATGTCAGCATTTCCCTGCTCTGATTTCTTTGGGACAGAGGGTATACAGTAACCCACTGGGCTTTCACCAAGTGAACAGCAGTGGCTTGCTGTGGTCAGAGGGTTCATGAGTATCTGAACTCTTCATCCAATTATAGACACACAGCCAAAGCTTTTATTTTCATATCCAGCCAATTGGGAAACCTGAGCCTTTGTGGTTGACTGCATCATTCTGGTAAACTTCTGAAATGATCCAAAGTTAGCTGACAGTTGGATGAATTTGAGACACTAAACTTTCTCAGGAAGCTGGTGCAGCTTGTGAACCTCTGCTAGATGTGAGCTGGTGAAGCCAGGTCTGAAGGCAGGTTGTGAACTGCTTGCTTGGGAGGGCAGCAAAACCTTGGCACTGAGTGAGCTGCTGCAGGAAGTGTCAGAACTCCCTCTCATCTTTGGAGGATGGGGACTTGGGTTTGGGTTTTGTTCTTAAAGGCTGAGAGCAGGGTTGTTCTGTTCACAGTGGGGGGGAGCTCAGGCTCCTAGGATGGGCTTGGTACATGTGGGAGTTGCTAGCTGCAAGGTGGCCTCCCCTCTGGGAGAGGCTGCTCTGGCTCAAGCTCCACCACCATGGCTTGTTCCTTTGGGCCAGCACTCCTGCAGTGGCTGCTGTGAGCCACTGGGGAACAGCTTTACTCCAAGACTGCTCAGCTGATGTGGGCTTTTGTGTTTCTCTTGCAGAATGAAGTCACAAGGGAGTCGTTGATGTGAGGATAGCAGAAGGCATTGTATGATATTTTGCCAAATTTCAAGCCTTATTTATGTTTTCACCCTTTTTACTTTGTCAGAAACACTGAAGAGAGTTTTGTCTTTTCTAATCCTTGGTAGACTACTGATCTGAAGAGGAAAAAACAAACCCAACTCTGTAGACACCTCCAGAGTTTAGTTTTATAATAAACCCAAAGCTGTTTTGGATAATTAGACCTTCACATTCCTGGGGAGACAGCAAACACACAAAGCTTTTCTTCTACTCAGTAAAACTTCTTCCCCAAACTCCAAGGTGGTAAAGTCACTGATGGGCTATAACATTTTAATACTGATGGTGTACACTGTTTTACTTAATGACATTTTTGGGATTAGCTGCCTCTGACTTCAGACTCAAGTAAACACTCCTTTTTTTTTTTTGGTTGTTTTGTTTTTGTTTTTTTTTGTTTTGGTTTATTTTTGGTTGCTAATGTAATCAGTTTTTGTAATGGTGGCAGCAAATAAAGGGATGAGATTATTCAAGCTGTTCCTGCTCTCCTTCTTTCAACTGAATGTGGATTACTCAGGTGAGGTTGCCACCTCACCCCCTCCCTGAAAGGAGCATCAAGCTGCACTCAGTGGACTTGGTTTTGGGAAGAGGAGAGGCAAACTGGGGTGCTTGTGAGCTTCAGAGCAAGTCTTCCTTTTAAAGAAAAGGTACTCTGCCCTAGTCAGGCCATAGCTGGAACAGTGTGACCAGTTCAGGGCTCATCAGTTGAAGAGAGACAAGGAACTGCTGGAGAGAGTCCTTTGGAGGCTAGGAAGATGCTGAGGGGACTGGAGCATCTCTGGGAGGAGGAAAGGCTGAGAGCCCTGGGGCTGCTTAGCCTGGAGAAGAGCAGAACCAGATCTGCTCAAGATTTAGCAAAATGTAGAGGGCAGGGGGCAAGAGGCTGGGACCAGATTCTGCTCAGTGGTGCCAAGGGGCACTGGGCACAAACTGGAACCCAGGCTCCTTCTGAACAGGAGGAGAACCTTGTTTGGTGTGAGGGTGGCAGAGCACTGGCCCAGGCTGCCCAGAGAGGTTGTGGAGTCTCCTTGTGTGGAGAGATTCCAAGGCCAGCTGGAGGTGATCCTGGGCAGCCTGCTGTGGGTGCCTCTGCTTTTGCAGGGGCTTGGACTGGATGATCCCCAGAGGTCCCAAACAACCCCCACTAGTCTGATTCTGAAATACTAAGGTGTTAAAAAAAGAACTAGAAGGAATCCCCAGCAAACCAACCTGTGAACTAGGGTTCAGTATCATCTGTCCTCTCTGGGAAAATTTGGGAAGGAGGAGGAGCACAAGAGCTAGAAACATTGGATTGTGTGGGAAAGGCAGCTTTCCTGGAAGCATTGGACAAGTCTGCCTGGCCACCAGCAACATGCAGACTCTCTCCATTTGCCCTGGACCTGCCTTCTGGATGGGAGTCTGGTGCAAGGAGTTTGGGAGGGAGGTGGATGCTGAGTTACTGGGTGCTTCACTGGGAACAAATCTGAGGAGGGTCTTTGATGGGCCAAGGATTCTTCTGGGAGCATGGGGAGAGCAAGTAGCCTTCTTCTGCCTGGAGTTTTTGTGTCTTAGAGGAACCCTTCAGCTGAGGGAGATTTTTCAACTAGCAAGGTGAGATGTTGCTTAGTTGTTGGTAACATTTGGGGACATGACTATCTGAGGCAAGGCAATGAAATGGGCCAAAGTGAACTCACTGTGGAGGTAAAATGGTTCAAACTGCTCACTCTGACCCTTTCACACTCTCCACTTTGTGAGGTCTTCTGTTAATGTTTTGGCCCTTTGTTACCCACCTCCCTGGACCAGATAGAAGGTGAAGAAGTTTCTTCCTTAAATAGACCCAGTGGTTTCCTGGGTGATGCAAATCCTGTTGAGATCCATAGCTCAGAAGAGGGAGAGCAACCTGAGAAACCTTAGTTGCTTCACAAAAGCCACCCTTGAGTTTCAGCTGGAGCCATTAAACTGTCATCTTCCTTGGAGAAGAAACTGTTCATGGACAGAACCCACAAGCTCCAGTGATGGTAGTGAGGGCTGGAGGTGTTGTGGTATTGCCCTGGTTGCAGTCCTGCCCATCTGGAGAGTCCTCATGGCCACCCCAGCTGGGAAGCTGCCCTTTGAAGGTCTCTCAGTAACATGTGTGGTCATGGAGGCAGGTGCTGGCTGTGGTGGTCATGTGGGAGGGCAGGCCTGAATTTCTGCTGTCATGATATCTGCTTTCTGGTGTGCAGCTGAGGGGAAGCTCAACCTTCCCCTGGGTCAGCTACTCTCCTTTTGGCTCCTCCATGATTCTGGGGCTTGGCCCTGCTTTTTGCTCCTTTCCCCTTATGGAAGCAAGCAATGGACAACAGGGAATCTTTACAAGGAGCTGTTTCCCATCCTCCTTGGGCTCAGCAGGTGACTGTTGTCCCAGTATATGTGGGTAACCAGTCTAGAGGTGCTCAGAGCCTTCCCACATGTCTTGCCATGGACAGTGGTGGTTGGAGAGCACCTGGAGATGGGGAGCAGTGGATTTCCTCCTTTGTGAGCCTCCTTCCCCTTGTTCAGCTGGGGCAGCTGCTTGGGAAAACCCTTGGAAGGCTGGTGGTGAGTGAGATGCAAGTTGCACAGGTACCAAGTTGTTGAGGAGCTGCTGTTATTCACCCTGCCTCCTCCTCCAGCAGCCTGGCTGGAGCTTGGCACAGGTCATGTCCCAGCAAGAACTGGCATCTCCAGGTAAAGTGATGCCCATGGTTTCCTCAACAAGATGGTTTTGCAAATGCTGGTGGTTCCTCATTCAAGGAAGAAATGCTCCTGAAAAGGGACAGCAGTGCCTGGAGAGCCCCTGGGTGTAGCCTTTGGACAAGCAAAACCAGGGTGAGCTCTAGGCTCTTGATTTTTCTCTTGGGTTAAGCTGCAGAGCAGGGTGGGAAGTGCTGCAGTGCTTAATTTAAAAGGGCAGAGATTTGCAGCATCATTGCCTTTCTCTCTTGGCAGAAATCCTCCCAGGAGAGCATGTGAGGCTTTTTTGTTTTGAAACCTAGGTGCAGACTTTTCTGTTGCTTGAGGAGATGTAGGGAAGTGTTGAGGGTAGCTGTCAAAAGATCCCCTAAAAAGCCTAGCTAAGCAAACCCAAAGCCCTTTCTGAAGGGTGAAGGGAGGATGGGATGATTCCCCAGGAGCAGTGGATGCTGTTTTAACTTAGTCCTCTACAGCCTTTGACAAAAGGCTGCTGGCAGTCTCTCAAATTTGGAAGGCTTTACCTTGCTGATTTGGTCACTTAGAATTTCCTCCTGCTCCAAGCAACTGCAGGCATAAAATGTGAAGACCAGGAAAAAAAAAAAAATTAGTGTGTATGTGTGGGAAGCTGATTCATCAAAGCAAAGGTAGAGCTGATGCTTGACGTGTTTCCCCAGTCCACCAGGAGCCCCTGGTTCTCAGCAGAGCTTCAGCCCTTGCTCTCCAGGCAGGTCAGGAGCTGCAGCTGCAGCAGGTTGGGCTCTGCCCGCGCTAGAGGGAGACAATAGCTAATGGATATGGAAATGCTGTTCCTGGAAACAGCCCAAACAGGGATGTTCAGATGCAGGCAATGGATGTTTTTTTTTTAGTTTTAAATCCTTTTTTTAATTGTAAGGCTGGGGGTGATATGTGCTGGGAGAAGCTGGGCACTCTAAGCCATGTGCTGGGTGGTGCTGAGAGCTTTCCAGTGTGGTGCTGGCTATGGAGTCTGAGTCTCAGTCATGCACCAGAGTGGCTTCTCTCCCAGTCTAGTCTTTTATCATCTCCTTCAAAATGGAAATGAGAGATGTTCTGAGCTGTCTGTTTGCTTCTGCTGAAGTTGTGCTGCCTCTTCTCCACCCCAAAGAATGAACCTCCCAGCCTTTTTCCCAGCTGCATCCAGTAGGTTGCTCATCTCGTGGCTGCTGTTGGGTTTTTCTCAGGCAGTGACTCACTCAGCTATTTCTTCTTGGGATCAAAAAAACCCAGAAATCTCATGCAACTTCAGTTCAGCCCTCAGTGAATCAAATGATTTTGCCCATGAAACCTCTTTGTGATGCTGCAGCTCTGTCTTCTCCCCAGGGCTGCTGCTGGGCCATGCCACCCTGCTCCTCACATCCACTTGGCTCCAGGAGTGACCTTGGCTGCTTTCTGCAGCCTTTGCAGTGCTGTTAGCAGTCAGCTGTGAATTTCCTTGAATCATTTGCTGGTCACTAAGGCTTCTGCCAGGTTGGTTTTGTCAAGGCTCTGCCCTTCACGTTGCACAGTGGAGTCGTACTGGGGAGCTCTTCTGCATGTTTTGGTGCAGATCTTCTGTGTGCTCACAGCCCAGAAGCCAACTGTATCCTGGGCTGCATCCCCAGCAGCAGGGCAGGGAGGGGATTGTGCCTCTGTTCTGCTCTGGAGAGACCTCACCTGCAGTGCTGGGGCCAGCTCTAGAGTCTTCAGCACAGGAGAGACATGGACCTCGTGGAGCAGCTCCAGAGAAGAGCACAGAAACGATTTGAGGGCTGGAACCTCTCTGCTGTGGAGAGGCTGAGAGAGTTGGGGGTTGTTCAGCCTGGAGAAGGGAAGGCTCCAGGGAGAGCTTACTGCAGCCTTTCAGCACTTAAAGGGCCTAGGAGAAAGATGGGGACAGAGTTTTTAGCAGGGCCTGTTGGGACAGGACAAGGGCTGATGGTTTGGGGCCAAAAGAGGAAGATTCAGACTAGGTATAAGGAAGAAACTTTTGGTGCTGAGGGTAGTGGAAGAGTGGCCCAGCTTGCCCAGAGAGGGAGAGACCTTGGTCCTTCTGAGGTGGGTCAGATGTGGTGATATGGATCTGTACCAAAAAAACCAATTCCTTTCTTTTTTTTTTTTTAAATGATTTTTGATTTGTGAAAATTCTTTTTTAAATTTTTTATTCTCTTTTTTTTTTTTGGCTTCTCTATTTTAAAAAGTTATTTATTTATTTACTTATTAAGTGCTGAGGTCCCTGCTTGAAAGGAACCAACCTGCTTTGATCTCCTCTGGCCCTAGGATAGATACAAGGTTGTGCTTTCTCCTCATACATCCACAGTGCAACCTGCACGTGGTTCCTCAGTGGCTGTCCTCAGCTTCCTGTGGGGATGCTTCTATTTTTGGAGTGGTTGCACCTAAAAATACCTCCTTAGGCTCCTGGGGAGGGTGGCTCTGCATTGGTGAGGAGCTAATTAAACTAGGAAAAACGCAGGCCCTCAAGCAGGGTCTGTTCTGTGTTGCTGAAGATGTTTTCTTTTCCTCCCCCCACCCTTTTTGCAATGATTCATGTTCTTTGTGCACTGCATGGGTAAGGGCCAAGGGTTTGCCCTTCCTCTGGAGGAGAGGAGGGTGCTTGCAGCTCCTCAACCCCTGTGGGCAGCTTCCCCACTCTCCTGTGACCCCATGAGCAGAGTTGGCTGCAGTTCTCTTTGAGTCTGGGCTGAACAAAACCCTTTAGGGAATGTAATATTTCATCCTATTAATTCCTAGACATCTAGGGTTACTATCCAGCTCAGATGTGCTGAGGGGTCCTGGTGGTTTTTTGCTCTCCAGGCTGCCCAGCAGCAACATTTTATATGGCCAAGTGACTGTAAGTTGGAATAGGTTGCCCAGAGAGGTGGGAGATGCCCCATCTCTGGAACCATTCCAGCTCAGGTTGGCTGGGGCTGTGAGCAACCTGCTCTGGTTACAGATGCTAGATGACCTCAAAAGGTTCCTTCCAAGCCACACTAGTCTATGGTTCTATGAGGTCTGGGTCCTGCCTATATTGCTCTGGGACCAAAAGCCATGAGATGGATGGAGGCCTGGGGAGGTTCATGGGCTTTACCCTTGTGATCTTCTGGCAGGACCTGTTTGGATAATACACCCATTACCTCCTCAGCCAGGCTTAAAGCTCAGAGAAGAAATAGCCCAAGACCATTTCAAAGCTTATATTCAGAGCCAGTGGTGTTTCTGCAGTGTTTTAATGCTGCCTGGAGCTATCTGTGCAGACCTGATCTCTTGCTTAAGCAAATAGGCTTAAGCCTAATCCAACCCTATTGAAAAGAACCTGAGCTGCATCAGGTGTGGGATAGAATTCTTTTAAAATCAATAAATATTTCAGGAGCAGAGGGAGCAGGTTGGTATCAGCCATGCCAGTCCTGGGTGGTCATTATTAATTCATTGGATGCAGTTGTAAATTGGCTGAGGAAGCTCAGCAGCCATAATCAGGAGTGCTGCTTCCCCCTTGCCTTGCTGAGCTGCTTTGCTGCCTCTTCAGCAAGTCTGAAGGGGACCAGCAGCCTTCAGCTGGTTTGTTAGACATTGCTATAAACCCAATTGTTCTGCAAATGCCTGGGTCTATGTCCCAGGTGAGAGCAGGACTCTCACCTTCAAACAGTAAGTTGTCCTCTATAGGATGTCTGTCCTGAATCTCCAGCTTTTGGGCTCCTGTGATGGAGTGATAGTCTTGGATTAAGGAGCAACCTACTGGCTGCAGTGGGGTCAGTCCCTGCTCCCAGCTCAGGGAGGCATTTCTTTACAGTAAGCCTCTGGTTTCTCCAGGCAAACTGAGGAGAAGCTGAGACCTCTCTTTCAAAGGGCTTTGGACACCTGAGGAGGAAAAACAGCAAGAGGAACCTGCTGGTGGTGGGGGGGGGGAACCCAGCTCCTCTCTTTAGTGTCTGTAGGGGAAAAAGCCTGAAAATGGGACTTTTGGGGAAGGAAAACTTCTATATATGCCTGTGTGTGTTTGATTTATTATCTATATATTACATATATACTGTATTATAATGGTGCTGATAGGTTGATGGTTGGACTTGGCCTTTGAGGTCTCTTCCAACCTTCATGATTCTGTGATTCTGTGAATATATATTTTATATATTATTATATATATTTATATATTATACATTATATTATCATTTTCAGATATTATAATATATATTTTATATCATGGGGGTTGACTAGATGACCTTTAAAGGTCCCTTCCAACCCCAAACATGATATGATGCTATATATGGGGTTTAAAAAAATATATATACATATATAAAATGTGCACACAGAGGCATACACCCCACCTCCTCTTTCCCCCTGCTCTTCTGGGGAGGGCAGTTGGGTTCTGTGCTGGTTTGGGGTGGACATGGAGCTGGGGTGTAGCTTTGCCACCATGTCCCTGAGTGCCATACAGCAGAGTCCTCTGGGGCTGGCTCTCTGCCTGCTTGGGGAGAGGTGTCATCTGAAGAGCTTTGCAGCAGTGTTGTGAGCACACCTACACTTGTTGCTGTTGAGGGCTGAAAGGGTTGTACAGGCAAGAATGATGAAGCATTCCCAAGTTTTCTTTGCTCTGGGATCCCTGTTGTTGCTGGTCAGGGTGAGTCTGTTGTAAAGCTTGTGGTATTTGATGGGGTTTGGCAAGGTTGTTTCACCAGTGTCTTGCTTCCTTTTGGAAGCTGAAGCAGTTTCATCCCTTAGAAAGAGGTGAATCCCACAGGAGTGAGAGAAGGAGAGGGATTCACCTGTGACTGTGTTTAGCATGGCTTGTGTCAGCTGGGACTCTGATCAGATACATGCACACATCCATGATGCATCTATATAATGTATAGCTGAAGTTGGGAGGGATCCATAAGGATCACCAAGTCCCAACTCCCTGCTTCTCACAGCACTACCTGAAACTAGGTCATAGGATTAAAAGCATCATCCAGATGCTTCCTGAACTCTAACTTCCCTAGGGAACCTGTTCCAGTGCCTGCCCACCCTCTCAGTGAAGAACCTTGTCCTGATGTCCAGTCTGAACTTTCCCTGGCACAGCTTGGTTCTGTTTCCTTGTGTCCTGTTGCAGGTCACCAGACAAGAGAGATCAGCACCTCCCTCTCCACTGCCACCCTTGAGGAAGCTGTAGGCTGTGCTGAGGTCTCCTTCCTTCAGCCTGCTCTTCTCCAAGCTGAACAAGCCAAGGTCTCTGCCTTGATGACACACTCCTGTAGTTTGATCTCCTTCTTCTACTGAGGTGCCCAAACTGCAGCCAGAACTGGAGGTGGGGCTGTACCACTGCCATGCGGAGTGGGACAGTCCCCTCCCTCAGCTACTTAGCAATATATAGACATATTTAACCCATAAAGCTAGGAGCACTCATTCCTAATTTGCAGTTAACATTGCCCAAGGGTGTCTGAATCCAAGGAGGAATTTTCCCCCTTCTCTTCTCCTTCAGACCCACGTTCCAGGCTCCTCTCTTACCCCCGACCATCCCTGCAGCCTTGTTTGCTGCTGACAAAAGCCAGCTGGGGAGGGAGGTTCCTTTGTTAATAAGCTGTGTGTGTGCCCCAGCAGCCACATATTGATGTATTTTTAATAAAATCCTCCCCCTCTTCAAGGGCCACATATGGGTTCTGTGCTAATCTGCTCGTTACAAGATGGCAGGGGAGCTGATGAGGTCGGTGAGCGTGTTGCCTCACCAAGCCCTGTTTCATATTCATTGCTGGGGTGTTAGATCTTGGACCTCCTGAAGGGGAGAGAGGATGAGAGCAAGAGAGCCTAGCTGGGCTCATTATGGTCATCCTTGAAGTTTAGAGGATGGAGGTGCACTGCTTCAGTTAAGAAAAGTGGGGAGCCATAAGCTGGTAATGGAAAAGCCTTTCATGAAGCAGTCCCTCTGGAAATGGGAGGTTCCCCCTCTGCTTCTTCCATCCACTGAGGCCAAACACCAGTGTTGGGATGGAATAATGGTGGGAGAAAGGAGGATGAAGCCTTGGGGGCAAGCTGCAGTGGTGGGACTGAGTCAGCCTCAGAAGTGGGGTGATGTTGGGGAGCAGCTGGTGAAGGCTTGTCCTTGGCAGAAACTCCTCTAGTCCTGGGCATCCCATGCCAGGAGAGATGCAGCAATGAGGACATGGTCCCCCACAATATTCTTCTCTCTAAATGAAAGAGATGGGGATTTGATGAGTGAACTGTTTGGTGGATGAGGAATTGGTTGGAAGGTCACCTCCAGAGGGTAGGGATTAAAGGCCATTCCAGCAGACAAAGATAGGTGGTATGTGGTGTCCCTCAGGGGTCTGTACTGGAACCAGTGCCATTTAATATCTGCATTAATGACATAGATGGCATTGAGGGCATCCTCAGGAAGTTTGCAGATGACATCAAGCTGAGTGGTTGACACACTGGAGGGACAGGATCCATCCAAAGGGACCTGGACAAGCTCGAGAGGTGGGCTTGAGTGAATCTCAGGAGGTGCAATAAGGCCAAGTGAAAGGTCCTGCTCCTGTGTTGGGGCAGCCACTGGCATCAATACAGGTAGTGGGGGGATGAATGGATTGAGAGCAGCCCTGTGGAGAAGGACTTGGAGTGCTGGTGGGTGAGAAGCTGGAGATGAGCCAGCAATGTGTGCTCACAGCCCAGAAGCCCAACCATATGATGTTCCACCACTGCTGAACCTGGGGAGCAGCACGTACCCACCCTGCATGGCTGCAGGGGTGGGGATTTGGCTGCATCTCTGTTTTGTTTTCTCCTCTCAGAGGCAAAGAGGAAGCCTGAGGGGGAAGGATTGTCTCCTGTTCTTTGCTGAGGCTGCTTAGCACTGGAGGAGGAGGTGAGGATGGAAATGAGTCATCAGTCTAGCAGGTCGCTTCTCCCCCTTCAGCACTGCTCCCACGCAAGAAAGTGGTGGTTCTCCTCCTTCCTCATCAGGGGAAACAATGCAGCTGTCCTGGCCCATTGTCTCCTGCAGTGTGAAGCCCCAGTTGCTTTCAGAGATGTCTTTGGTGAGAGTGGGTTGGGACCCTTCAGTGGGGGCACCCTCCAGTGCCATTGCATCCCTCCCAGCCAGATTTAGGGGTTTGTGCTTCATGTAAAGGGACAGCAAAAAGGGTTTTTCAGGCAGGATGAAACCCAAGCCCTCCAAGTTCTTTGCCCCATCTCCAATAGCCACAAGCACAGGGCAGAACCCAGGGCTGGGCAGGGTTACACCAGTGCTCTACCAGCTGCAGATGGTCCGAAGCATGGGAAGTCCTGATCCAGATGTGGTTTCCATATGCTTAGTAGCCACCTATGAGCTTATCTGGTCACCCTCTCACTTTGATGTCCTGAGGCAAGGAGATCCACTGATCCCCTTGTCCACACATGCACTTAGAAGGATCCATTCTGAAATCCTGCACAACTGGCAGTCCTCTCTTTGCAACCCTAAAAGTGAACCAAGCTCCTAAGGCCCACAAGATTTGTTCCAGAAATTCCTAATGTGTTTTAGCAGCTCCTGGGAACTGATTTCACATTTAGTGCAAATGTTTCCCCAGCTCCTGGGAGCAGAAGGCAAGTGAATGGCTCATGGCAGCAGCTGCTGATGCCACAGCTAATTTTAGCCCCAAATTCAGCAGCTCTAAGCAAAAGAGCAGACCTTGCCCAAAGGCTTTCGCTTTGCAGTCACTCCTCCTGCAGCAGGGTTTGGGTTGGGTGTCAGGGTGCTGCTCTTCTCCTTGAGGAGAGCAGATTGTCCTCAGCAGACACTGAGAAATCAAATTTCACATCTTCTCAGGGCTCAATCAGTTGTCCTGGGGAGTATAGGTGTTGGGTGAAGCAGCAAAACCTGGTGGCTTTTCAGAAGCTACTTGGAGAGGTCTCCAATGGGGGAAGAGATGCAATGGGATGGGTGATGCTGCAGCTGGTCTGGTGATGCTTGGCTTTGGGAGAAGCTGAGCCTGTTCTTTTGTGTCTTAAGGACAAGTAGTTGTCACACAAAGTTTTTGGGGAGAGAAGTCTCTCAGAGCTTGGGGGAACTTGGAAGAGAGCAGGGGCTAGAAGGGGAGGCTGGTGGCACTTTCAGGTGCTGCAGCAGTCTGGTTTGGGTTCAGGGAAGGGAAATAAGGTAGGTGTCTGTCCTCCCATGCATGGGAGCAATGAGGAGGGTCATTGCCTTTCCTTCAGATGTTGACTGCTGGTGGTTTTCCTTGTCCTCAACCTGGAATTGGGTAGCACTTTGGTGCCTGGCTGTGACCCATGGCAGAGATGTCATCCATGTGAGACAGGAGGGGTGGGGGGAGGGGGATCATGGGCTCTGCAGAGGGACTGGGACTGCAAGGTGGCTTGATTGAAACATGAGTCACACACAAATCCAGCAAGCCCAGGTGTCTTCTTGCTTAGGATACTGTAAGAGATGCTCTTGGCTGTTGTTTTCCTTTGATTCCTGAGGGTGCCAGAGCATTGGCCCAGGCTGCCCAGAGAGGTTGTGGAGTCTCCTTCTCTGGAGAGATTCCAACCCCACCTAGATGTGATCCTGGGCAACCTCCTATAGGTGACCCTGCTTTAGGGTCTCTCCAGAGGTCCCTTCCAACTCCTCCTGGTCTGTGATTTTCTCAGGAACTTCTTTGGTGTAACCCTAGTTCCATATGATGACAATATTTCTACTCTCAGTGATGGCCTCTCTCATTCAGCCTAGCCCTAAACTTCCCCAGGGCTGGTGCCTCCCACCTTTACCCCCAAGACCTTTGTTTTGGGCAATGGTACATAGAATAGAATCATATCCTGGGGCTCAGCTTGTGGTGGCTGGTAGCAGAAGCTGATGAGTCTTCTGCTGTTTTGTGGGGCCAGGGGATGGAGTGAGGTGAGATGAAGGGGAATCAGCAGGGGATGGGTGTAGGGGGTCTTGGTCCTGCTTGTTGCATGGTGCTCACAGAGGGTCAAGACAAGTGATGTGCCTGGGGAGGGTCTGGAGCAGTATCTGCAGCAGATGTCTGCTTTGGTGCATCAAGGTGGGTGATGCTGGGGACACCCAGTCCTCCTTCTCCTTCTCTTCCTCCTTATCCTCCTCCTCCTTGTACACTAAGGAGCTGACTTCTTCCACCTTCAGACCTCTGCTCCAGTCTGTAACACTGGTGAGAGCAGAGGTTTTGTCAGCAGGATAGAATATACCTATAGCACTTGGATGTGTGGGAACAAACACCCTTCTGGCTGGTTGCTCCAAATCTGGAGTCCTTGGTGACAACTGGGTTTCCTGACTGGTGCTGGAGCTGGGCTCCTGCCCAGTTTGAGGTCTGCAGGAGCTGCTGTCTGCCCATATCTGGCAGTGTCCAAGCTGCCTTTTGGCTCCAGCATGAGGAGACCACTTTGATGGTGACACTTTGGGATTAAAAAGTAACTCTCTGTCCATAGCCAGTGTGACTGAGCCCTAGCAAGACCATGAGAGCACAGGCCATGCTTCCTGCATCCATCCAACATCCATCCATGTGCTCACAGCTCTTCTTCCAGCCCTGGTTGGTACCTGCTGGCCTTTTGGCTCTGTTGTGCTAGGAAAGGTCAGTGCCAATATTGATCTCTAGATTTCTTTGGCTTCTGTCTTTATTTTTGGGTACTATATGCAATGTAGCTGGAGCTAAAAAGCCTATTGTAGCAAATAGTAGGCTTCTTGTGTGGCATCCCTGAATAGGAAGGGTGTTATCCCATCCCCATGGCAACCAGCATTTGAATTAAGAGCCCTCCTCTACGCCAAACAATTTGCAGTCACATGGTGAGGAGAAAACACTTTGAAACCCTTGTAGTCTTTTCAATAGGCTTGATTGTTTGTGTCTCCCAAACTTAATCGTTAACAAGGCTCTGCAACAGATAATTACTGTGCTCTGCAGTTGGTTTTTTTTGCTGCCCCTGCACATGACTGGTGCAGTCCTGAGGCTGCAGGTCACCTTTAGCACTTTCTCCTCTTTCAGGAGGTGGGGGAGACAAGTGGGTGATGGACTTTGGCCAGCCTGAAAAATCCTGCCTTGGATCAGCACTAGTGTGGCCAGAAGGACTGGGGAAGTGATTGTTGCCCTGGACTGGGCACTGGAGGTCACATCTCAAATCCTGGGTTCAGTTTTGGATCTCTCACTTCAGGAAAGACATTGAAGTGCTGGAGTGTGTCCAGAGAAAGGCAACAAAGGTGGTGAAGGACCTAGAATCCAAGTGCTGTGAGGAGCAGCTGAGGGAACTGGAGTTGTTTGGTCTGGAGAAAAGGAGGTTCCAGGGAGACCTTCTCACTTTCTACAAGTCCCTGAGGGGAGGCTGGAGTGAGGTGGGGGTTGGTCTTTTTTCCCCAAGTATCAAGGACAAGAGGGAATGACCTCAAGTTGCTCCAGGGGAGCATTAGTTTAGGCATTAGGAAAAATTTCTTCCCTGAAAGGGTTGTGAAGATCTGGCCCAGGCTGCTCAGGGAAGTGGTGGAGCCACCATGCCTGGAGATATCTGAAAGACATGTAGATGTGTTGCTAAGGGCCATGGTTTAGTGGTGAACTTGGCAGTGCTAGGTTAACAGTTGGACTTAATGATCTTAAAGGTCTCTTCCAACCTACATTATTTAATATTTCTATGATACTATAAATACCTTGTTTGGGTTTGATTTTTTTTCCCCCCCAATGAGTTTTTATCCCCCAGGTGAGGGCACAGTCATTTTGCATCCCATGGAAGGACCACCTGTGGACACAACATGCCTGAATGCAGTGTTCTCCCCCCAGCCACCACAGCCTGATGGGATCATTGGTGCTGCCTTGGTTGAGCTGATGGGCTCCAGGCAGGGTGGGCAGCAGCCAGCTGTGGTGGCCATGGCCCCTTGTCCTGCCTTAATGCCATTTGCATTGTGCAGGAGCAGGTGGCAACAACCTCATTTGCAATTTCTGTGCCTGCCACATGTCCTTTCAGAAGCATCATGTTTTAATAGGGTGTTAAAATAGATGGGGCCCAGCCAGCAGGACTGCTGCCATGAAAAGAACCAGGCTTGAAAGAGCCTTGTGCACCTTCAAAACATGGTGGGTAAGATGTTTCCATCCCTCCTTGGGTAAAGCAAGGGATGCTCAGGAGCATCCCAGGCTCAGCAGGTCAATAACACAATTGACAGCCTCATATGCTGCCATCCATCAAGTGACATCTCCATCAGCTGCAGGTTATAATCTAAATCATGTCACAGTGATAAAAGTGTTTGGAGTATTCCTTTCTTCTGCCTTTGGAAATAAATACCTTGTTCCTTGCTTTGATGGGGACTGAGGGATAGCATTATCCCATGCCAATTGTTGTTGTTAATCCTATTGGATTAAGGAATATTTGTGTATTGTTTTGCCTTTGGAAAGGAAAGCCTGCTTAATTTTTAGGTGGATGTGGGTAGGCACTGCTGGGATGGGTGTTGTGGGTGGTGAGCATCCTGCCCTGTTCTGCTGGAGGTCACTGCCTGAGGTGCTGCAAGGTTTCCCTGGGAAATCTTCTCCCAGTCTTTGTCTTGGGGAAAAAAAAAAATGATTTCCTTGCTTTTGGAAAACCTCAGAAAATAGATGGGAAATAAATGCAGGATGAAGCCATCCTGCCACTCCCAAAGAGGTGAGGAGAGCAAGGCTGGGGCTTGCTCCATTACTGCTGGCTGCTTAGAGAGGTGCTTCAGGAGAGCTGAATTCAACCTAGGAGGTGATAGAAATCAGAGGAATAGTTTCCCCACAAGCTGCCTTTTGCTCTTTAATCTACTAAAGCCCTGCTCCTGTCTTGAGCTGAGCAGTCTAGCTTCATGCCAAGTCTATGGGGAGGCTCAGCTGGCTGAGGAGGGAGGATGGGGGGCTGGGTGTCAGGTTTGGTGAAGCCCGCATACCCACCTCTGCAAGTGGCAAGATGTCCTGGTGTGTGGGGACACATGGTCACAGGCTGTGAAACTACCATCAGTGGCAATGTGCTGGCATGGAAGCAAAGAGATGAATCCTTCAACAGGGGCCTGACTGGAGTTGTGTTGTGTGTTTGAAGGAAGAACAATGGGGGTTTTAGAAGAACACTTCAAAAGAGAAGCAGGGGCACTGCTGAACACCCAGACAACACAGAGAGTGCCTTTTCAGATTCAGTTGCCTAATTTTACAGCTCTTTTGTTCTCCTAAAAAGATCTGTTGTTGCTTTGATTTTTGAATGGACAGCACAGAAGGAAATAAGGGAAAAAACAGGAAAAAAAACCCTCAGAAGACCCAAACCAAGCCCAAACAACCTCCTTGCAACAGACTCCTGAGTCAGGAGCAAACTCTCAGAGTCCTTCACTGTGAGGGATGGGACCATGGCTGGTTCAATGTCCCCAAGGATGCTGCCTGCTGGACCTGAGCTGGCTTTTTTATCTAGAGCAGCAGGTTCTTGTTGGGCTGGGATGGTGCTGCTGGACTGCAATCCAGGGCAGAAGAGCTGACATGAGCCCAAGACCTGCACCAGCAACCAGCCATATGTTTGGTATCTCCAGGGCTCACCATCACCTTTCTCCCCATGCTGGATCCTGTGTTGGTTTGTGGGTTTTTGTGGGTATTTATTTATTTATTTTGATGCCCAGAAGGGCACTAAGTTGTCTTAGCTTTAAACTGTGATGGAATCTCAATGGAGCATCAGATTCAGCCACTGCAGGGGAACTCTGCTGGAGGAAGCTCTCGTGCTCTGCCCTTGGTGTGTTCTTGCTTGTCATGTAAGCACTGGAGTTTGGGGTTTCTTTTCTGAAATAGATGTATTTTTTTTCCCTTCAGGATGGAAAATTCTTGTGGGGTTTGCAGAGGGATGAGAGCTGAATGTGTGGTGGTATTGGGGCTGGAGGTTGGTGCCTGGGGAGGGGAGGATCTAGGATGCCAAGGAAGATGACGTATGATGGTGATGCCTGCCTTAGGGATGCTCAAAACTAACCTCTGCAAAGGTACCTGGGCAGCATCTGCCCTTGGATTGGGTAGATGGAGCAGGACTGTGTCCTAACCCCTGGCTGCCAGGCCCAGTTTCCCTTTAGATATGCCATTGGATCTTGCCTGCTCTAAAAATCCCCAAAGCTGGAAAAGGCAGATTGCTGTGCAAGGTCAGGTGGTTAGGGGTTAACTTGGTTTGATTTTCAAGCCAGGTCTTGCAATTGAGAAGGCAAAGGGACAGGGACTGTGTGCTTCCTTTTAGCATAAGAGTGTGAGGATTCAGTGCATCTTGCTTGTACAGACCTGCAGATGGGGTGCCCTGGCCAGGGAGGGGAGCAAGAACAGCTCCTGGCCCTGGGATGGGGGCACAGGGGGAGTTTAGGCACAGCAGAGTGTGGGGCAGAGATTTATGGCATCAGCAGGAATATTGCTATTGTGCTTTTTCTTTGGAGCTGAGTTTCTGGACATGGACAGAGATTGTGTCTGCACCCACCTGGACCTTTGGTCTCACCCCGTGTTTCCATCTTGGATGGACTTAAATCTTTCTGTAGGTCCAGTCCTAAATACCCAAGGGGGAAACAGCAATGGGTTTGAAGCCAACCATGCAGGAGTGCTCCCCAGAGCAGTATTTTGGGGTAAGAAGGGGGTAGAGGAGGTCTCTTACCCCCTCCTTGGATCAATGTGTAGGACCAGAGGGAGGTTGCTCAAGTCTAGTGGGAGCAGTCACTGCTGCAAACCCTTCCAGGGTTTCACCTGAACCAGGGGCTGGAGATGAAAATTTGGCTAGGGAGAGGGATCAGTCCCTTGGCTTCTGGGTCCACCACCATCTGGTAACTTCCTCCTTTGCTGCTTTGGGCTCTCCAGAGTGGAGAAGAAGCTTGGGTACCACAGCAGCATGAGCATGGAAGGTCTCCCTACAGCTATGAGCAAATCACCTAGCCTCTGGCCAGGCTGCTGCTATGCAATTAAACCCTTTTGCCAGTGAGAGGCTTAATTAACTCTGGCTTTCTAGGGTTAAGCCCACACGTGTATGCTCTGCAGCTAGGTCTTTCTGTTAGATTAAGTGGGGTTTGGCCCTGGCTGCAAGAAATTCCTTGTGGGATTTGCTTGGGTCCTGGCAGCATTTTGCTTGGCTGGTGGGAGAGACACAAACTGTGTGACTGAAGCATTCCCATGGATGGAAGGTGAATGCAATGGGGATGGAATATTTTTAAGGGTCTTGAAACCTATAAATCACCAAGGGTGGTGGGATCACCACCCCCTGGGCAGCCTGGGCCACTGCTGTAGTGATGGGAGGTCTCTGTTTGAGCCTTGGCCATCCACCCTGTCTTCTGATCAGCCTTAGTCCTTCATGTCTTTAGGTAGTCAACACTTCAGTCCTGCAGTTTTCAGGGTGTTTGAAGGTGTCTGGAGGAAAGAAGTGCATCTTGGGTGGGCTGTGGCAGTACTAGATGCCACTGGGTGATTGTAATATTTCTGTAGCTTTCTCTTCCAAGGCACTAACAAGACTTTTCCTTGCCCAGCCTCCTCTCTGTGCTGGTTAGGAGACCACCTTAGGCTCTTCAGTCTAAGCCAGTTTTGAGTTATTAGGGCCACAAAGCTGCTTCTGGAACCCATGACACCCAATAATTTTAAGAGGCTTAGTTGAAAACAAGCTCCCCTTTCCCCTTCAGCTGCTCTTTCATGGCAGTAGGGAAATTTTTAGGGTTGGAAACAGATACCCTTGGGAAGAGCCATAACCCCCTGACCTGGAGGGGATGCAGCTAACGTGCATGAAGCACCCCGCTGCTCCCAGCTGTCAGCAGCAGTTACCCAGGGTCAGCAGCCTGGTATTATTTTTCCCCCAAGCTGATAAGGAAAAGGAAGTTGGTATTTGTGTCCCTGCAACAGCCCTGTTCAATAGGAAAATAACAAAGGGAAGAATAACATGTTTTCAATGGTATCCCTCTTTCCTGGAGCTACAAAATACTCACTTGGGCTCCTCCTGCCAGGCAAGAGCAAGTGTTGCTCATCTTTCTGTGGGAATGTGGCTTTTCCCTGGTGGATGGGCTCTCCACACACCCCAGGAACACCCCAGCACCACTTGGAGACTGGTGCTATCTGCTCTAACAAACTGGTGGTGGGGTGTGGGTCTCACTGGGGAGAGAATGGTCTGTGCTGGCTGTTGTCCTTTGTGCTGTGCCCCCATGGTTTCCTTTGCTCTGTCTCTTCCCTTTCTTCAAACCATGTCCCAGCCCAAGGCTGTTCACACTTCCCTCCATCCTCTAAGTCCTGGGCAGCTCCTCCAGCTACTTCTTCCTGCAGGACTTCACCAGGGAGGCCAGCCTCTGCCATTGCTTGGAAGACTGTAGACACATGAGTGATGGTGTGCACTTGGATCACTCTGGTTTTTGCCCTGCAGAGACTGAAATCTGGCACTAAACTGTGGTCCTTGCAGCTGGAGTAACTCCCTTTGGTCTTGCAGGGGTCTCTATAGACACCAACCACCATAGGAGGAGCTCTCTGGGTACCTGCATGTAAATGGCTCCACGTTTGGCTCATCCCATCAATGAAAGATCAACTTTGGATGGATTCACTGACCCAGTTTGCAGCTCTACCTCAGGAAAAGGTGAGCTGTGTCCTCCCAGCAGCTGTTTCCTCCAGAGCAGGTATGGCCTTGGTGGCTAACACTGGGGCAGAAGTCAACTTTGGATGAGCTTGGTCCCACCTGGATGACCACAGGGAGGGCTCTGGTCTCACTGATTTGAGACTTCTGAGGTTCATGCAGGTTTCCTCCCAAAGGCAAAGCTGCACCATGCACTGTGCTTGGGAGGGTACTTGGGTGATGATCCTTGGAGCCAGGTGTCCAAAGTTCTCTAAAGCAAACCCTGGGCTTGTGTAAAACACAGTCCTGCCTCTCTTTGCTCTGCTGGCTTGTGGATGCCTTCCCCAGGCTGCTGAGGTGTAGTATCCAACATCTGCAGCCATCTGGGAGTAAGAGATGAGAATTCCAGCTGATGCCAGCACCATGGGGGTTGTTAGTGTCCTCTGGCATTTATTTCAGCTGGCCACCTCCACCATCTCACTATTATCTGCATTCTACAGGTAAATGAGCACTTCCAAATAGCCCAAACAAATACTGATTATGGCTTGGGAATCACAGAATGTTGAGGGCTGGAAGGGACCTCTGGAGATCATCTAGTCCAACCACCTGTCAGAGCAGGTTGCACAGGATGGTGTCTAGGTGAGTTTTGAATGTCTCCAGAGACAGACTCCACCACCTCTCTGGGCAGCCTGTTCCAGTGCTCTACCACTCTCAGAGTAAGGAAGTTCCTCCTTATGTTTAAATGGAACTTCTTATATTCAAGCTTGTGCCTGTTACCTCTTGTCCTGTTACTGTGCACTGCTGAAAAAAGCCTGGCCCCATCCTCCTGACACCACCTATTAAGTATTGATAAGCTCTTCCCTGAAGGGAGGGATCAATGTGATGCTTTTTTTCCCCTGGTTGGACCTGTAGGGCTGCTCAGCTGGAGGTTGTCCCAAGTGCCCTCAGTCATATGCCCTCAGACAAATAAGGGCCTATTATATTCTCTTAATGCCAGGCCAATCTGGGAATTAACCAGGGTATTTGGAAGCACCTTAGCTGCTCCTGCTGACACAAGGACCTGAGTTTCTTCTCCTAATCTCTCCCAGATCCCTGCCCTGGATAATGTCTGTAAGCTGGTTCTGGTGAATTTGCATGACTAAGCAAGCAGTTCTGCTCAGCCTGAATGCAACTTCATGAAGTCCTGGCTATAATTTGGGTTTGTTTCTTGCCTGTCCTTTGAAGCCAGCAAAGGAAGATCCTGAGCAACAATTGACTTTGTCTTTGGGGTCACTTGGACCACTCCAGCTCTCTGGGAAGACTTTGCCTCTTTAGAAATGTCTTTTCCTCATTGCCTCTCTCCAGGATCACTCTGTTAAGGTGAATAATTATTGTGGAGAGCTGTATTTATGGAAAAAGGTTAACCTTGCTCAGAGGTGAGATAACAAACTGCTGGTGGGCTGCAGTGGCATGCAATGAATTAATGATGGATGTGCTCTTTGCTGGGGAATAAACTGGCTGCATGGCCAAGCCCAGAGAGTTGTGCTGAATGGAGTTAAATCCAGTTGGCAACCAGTCACAAGTGGTGTTCCCTAGGGCTCAGTTTTGGGGCCAGTTCTGTTTAATACCTTTATCAGTCATGTGGATGAGGGGATTGAGTGCACCCTCACTACAAGAAGGACATTGAAGTGCTGGAGCATGTCTGAAGAAGAGCAAGGAAGCTGGGGAAGGGTCTAGAGCACAAGTGTTGTGAGGAGCAGCTGAGGGAACTGGGGTTGTTTAGCCTGGAGAAGAGGAGGCTCAGGGGAGATCTTCTCACTCTCTACAACTACATGAAAGGAGGTTAGAGCAAGGTGGGGGTTGGTCTCCTCCCAAGTAACAAACAATCTGATGAGAGGAAATGACCTCAAGTTGCTCCAGGGAAGGTTTAGACTGAACAACAAGTAAAATTTCTTCCCTGAAGGGGTTGTCCAAGCTTGGAACAGGCTGCCCAGGGCAGTGGTGGAGTCACCATCCCTGGAGGGATTTAGAAGACATGTAGATGTGGTGCTTAGGGACATGGTTTAGTGATGGAGTTGACAGTGCTGGGTTAACAGTTGGACTTGGTGATCTTAAAGGTCTTTTCCAAACAAAATGATTCTATAAATGGTAGCTCCCTGTCTGGGAGCTCAGTGTAATCTGCCCAACAAAATCTATGCCTGGAAATCAAATTGAGCTGGGCTAGATCCCTGCTGGTGGGGAGGATGTCTGTGGGGGAAGCTGGTGGGATTGGGGTGGTAGTGGGGATGGGGCTGTGGAGCTGCGAGTGGTGGAAATGGGCCAGGGAGTATTGGGAGGCAGGGGATGGTCATCCATGCTTGGGTGGGAGCTGAGGGGGAGCAGGGAGGACAGGATAGTGCCTGGAAAAACTTTCCCACCTTGCACTGTGCTGTCATGAAAATGAGCTATACAAACACAAAACATGAGGAAGCAGGGAGGAGATCCCCAAGGGGACTGAGGGAGCAGTGGTCAGGGTTAGCTCAGGGACACTGGGAACAAATTCACCTCCCTGTAGAACTGCAAATAGAAAGGCTCTTGGTTACAGCATCAGCCAAGCACCACTTTGCTCTCCTGGCTCTTCCCATGCAGCCATGTGTTGTGTTTCCCCTGAGATAGCAAGGTTGGGCTGCACCTTCCCTGGATTAATTAGCTGTCACAGACTGTGGGCTTTGCTCAACCACTCTCTTTCCCAGCCCCACTGGAGCTTCTGGCTCAGGTTAGGTGTCTGCTCAGAGCCACATGTTGCATTTACATTGTGGACCTACCCTGTGCTCCAGCATGAGCATCTACATTGGGTGGGAAAAGCACAGGTCAGGAGAACATCAGTGATTTACCTGGATACAAGCAGCATTGCCTATAAACAAAGCAATAAATACTGCCTGCTTCAGAAATGTGAGCAAGGGCTCCTTGCTTCACAAGAAAATTTATTCCACTGGGCACAAATTGGCCTGGAGAGTCACATGGCAATGGCTTTCAGCCTTGCACCAAGCCCTCCCACTCTCCAGCCAAGGAGGTGCCTCTATGCAATATCTGGAAAGTGTCCTGGCACAAGCAGGGGCAGAAACACCTATTTAATTTTTAGATAGAGCTCAATCACTTAAGAAAAAGGCTCATATTTTTATCTCCCAGGCTCTTGGATATTTGTCCTTGCCTATGCCATATGTGTGAGAAGTTGTTCTGGGAAAACTGACAGAATTCAGGACTTGCCTGAGCTGAGGAGAATCACAGAACCATTCAGAATGAGAATTATTTAGGTTGGGAATGACCTTTAGGATGGTGAAGTCCAACCAGAAAGAAAGGCTGAAGTTTGTCCTTATTTACCCCAGTGTGAGCCTGGACTGGCACTGGTGACTTCAGTCAATGCCTCCAGCAGTGGCTTGCTGGCAGAAGGTGAGATGTCCAATGCCAGTAGGAGCACGGAGGTAAGGGGAGAACCAAATTTGGCTTGGGGTTGGCCAGGGGGCTTTTATTTTGGGAGAGAGAGAGGGGGGTGGGGCCCCGCAAAGATTTGGGAGGTGGGAGGAGGTGGAGGCTGACATCATAGCTGTGCCAGGAGCCCAGCTCCCATCTGGCTTCCTTATCAAGCCCTGCACAGCCTCCCGTGTCACATTGGGATGTAAATCGCATTAATTGAATTCACTTCGGCTGCGCTTTGGGGAGCAGCCGCCGGCCGAGTCGCAGTCTCATTTGCATACTGATAAGGCACGGCTGAAAAACGATGCCTTCTAATGAATAAAATGTGTGTAACTGGTCCAGCTTGATATTAGCATTAAAGTGTTAATCACTTTGGCATACAAGTTTATAGGACTGAGTAAATTTGTCTTCAAAGGGTCCTGAAACAGGGAAAAAAATGATGTTTCTGGACTGCCATAGCAACATAGAGACATCTTCATTGGACTGCTTGGTCAGAAAGCAGGTGCCAGGTTCTAATTAAAGCCTAATTTGCAATTTGTGTCCTATTCACTGTTTTCATGGGAGCTTTGATGGCTGATAAAGAAGTAAGCTATGACCAGCAGCAAGGCTTGGAAGCGGTCATGGAAATTCATCCTCCCCTGGGGCTGCTGGGCTGAGCCAGCAGAGAGGAGAGGGAAGGGGCCAGGGCCAGGTTGTGATGCATGTCCCTCATCCAGGAGGCTGCTCACAGTGAGGTAAGGTGGAACTCATGGCACAAGAGCTGATGCCAGCCTCTCAGGGGTCAGCAGTCATCCTGCTCCAGCCTCCTCAGGGCAGCTCTGGCCTTCTCTCTTCAAAGCAGATGGGAAAGGCTTCTTCCAAAATCCCAATTAAAGGATCCAGATTAACTATGCCCATGGAGGTCTCTTGTTGCACATGTTCTCTCCAGCCTGCCTGCTGCATCTCATGCTTTCTGGCCTTCCCCATGATACCTATTCATCTCCTTTTTCTGCTTCTAATTACAGGCTTACAAACTTTTCACTGCACTAGTATCAAGGGTAATGAGCAGCAGGTCCATGGGTACATGGTTGCATGGTAGAAGGGTGTTCTGCTGGAGCTGGCTGTGCTGGGAGCTGAGTATTTCGAGGTGCATGTTGCTGGAGGATCAGCAACCATCAACAAGAGCTATTGCTGGTGCTAAAGTGATGCTACTCTCCCAGGGCTGTGTTGTCTTGTGCTGGCTTGGGGTTTGGAAAGGGACCTGAGGGGGCTTGAGGATCAGATTCCAGTGAAATTCAATGCTGCTTCAGATTCCTTTCAGTATTGCAGCCTTGGGCACTGGCTGGAGAGCTGTGTCTTCCACAAAACTCGTCCCAGAGGGTAGGGAGTGCTGCTGCATGGTGGCCAGCAGAGATGGAGCAGGACTGCTCAACCACAAGTTCCTCTGAAGCTCTTCCCCAGCTGTAGACACTGAGTGCTTGCAAACCCAGGCTGCACTGGGCTTTCTCAGTGCCCAGCCCCACTCCTTGCACCACTGAAAGCAGGGTGAGAGCTCCTTGGTGTTCTTTGCACCACTCATCAGCTCCTTGGTGGGTTTGTCCCTGATAATTTGTGTAGCAGCAGATGCAAGGGGCAGTGGTCCAGGGCTTGCTGAAGGACCATGAGGGTGCCTGCCTTGACAAGGGGAGAGCTGCCATGGTTGGGCCTCACCAAAGGGAGACCCAGGATGGGTTGCTGGTCTAAGTGTTTTGACAGACCACTCTTGGTAAGGATTTCTGCCTGTGCTTCAGGATGTGCTACCACGTTGGTTTGATGCTGTGAGATGGTTGGGGACAAGATAACAGGGGAGAAGTTCCACTGTGTTGTGTCTTTCAATATAGAACTACACACCCAGAGCCATGGATCACAGCAGTGCTGGTGGAGAGGGACATTTCAGGTAGGTCTCTGATCTGCTCCTTGAAATGGCATTTTGTTGGTTCCTGTTGTCTAGCTGAGCCCTGAAAACCCCTGAAGAGAGAGGTGTCATGCTGAGTCCCTGCTCCAAAGCTGCATCCACTTCTAGCAGAGTTTTTCCATGCCTTTCTGCTGGCTGCTCCTTCCTACCTCAGCTCAGCTTTTCAGCTGTGATAAATCAGCACAGCTCCACCAAAGCCCAATTTTACACCACCTGAGGTTCTAATTCCCAGTGCTCAACCTCCCACCCCACCCCTTCCCACTGAATTGATTCCCACTGTAGGATTTGTGCTTGTCCTATGATTCCTCATGGAATGTTCCTGCTTTTTATAGTAAAAAAGAAAGTCAGTGGCTTAACCTAGGCTGCTTCAGGAGATGGTGTCTCAAATGCATCACATACATGGCTAAATGGGACTGCCAATGTCACATCCTTCTGCCCTCAGCCCCCCAGTTCTCTTCCCCATTCCCTCCTGATTCAGTTACCATACAAAAAGATAAATCACTGCTGGACTGTTTATCATCTGCTAATCTCCTTCCTGAGGGATTTGGGGGCTCCCTAGGCAGGCCTATAACCCCTGCCATCCTGGAAGTGAGATCATCTCCTAATAAGCATATTCTCCTGATTGTCTTACAGCTTAATTATACCTTGTATGGTCTCCTGAGTAGTGTGATATGGTTAAGATGCTGCAGCACCTTGCTGAGACCTGATTGTAGACCTGACCTCTCCCTTTGGCTTATCTCCTGCAACCCCATTAGCAGCCTTGATTGTCCCTGAGAGCTGGCATGGGAAAAGTAGGATGGTTCTAGGAGGAGTCTGAGTGATGCTCTGTGCTTTCTGTTAGGCTCAGAAGCCCAGCAGCAGTTAGAAGTTACAAATTAGAAGTACAGGTGAAGGAAGGCAAGTGAAAGGATTGTAGAATCATAGAATGGGTTGGGTTGGAAGGGGTTTTTCAAGGTCAGCTAGCCCAAACCCTTTGCAGTCAGCAGGGACATCTGCAACTAGAGCAGGTTGCTCAGAGACCCAAACAACCTGACCTGGAATGGTTGCAGGGATGGAACATCTCCCACCTCTCTGGGTGACCTGGGACAGGGCCTCACCACCCTCAGCATAAAAATTTCTTCCTTCTATCTAGTCTAAGTCTCCCTCTTTTAGCTTTAAACCATCAGCCCTTGTCCTGTCACAACAGGCCCTGCTAAAAAGATTGTCCCCATGTTTCCTATAGGCCCTTTTCAGTATGGAAAGGTCACAACAAGATCTCCCTGGAGCCTTCTCTTCTCCAGGCTGAACAACCCCAACTCTCTCAGCTTGTCCTTGCAGCAGAGGGGTCTCAGCCCTTGAATCATTTTTGTGACTTCCTCTGGACCCACTCCAACAAGTCCATGTCCTTCTTTGGCTGATTTGCCTACAACTACCTGATGCTGTTCATGGCCCTGGGTGTGAATCCCTAAACACTGACATGGGGAAAAAAAAGGGGGGGAAATATGCCTAGTTGTTTACTTGACCTAGGATTTCAGCTGACACTGTTTTATTTGGTGTTATTTCCTCCACCACATGGAGCTATGCTGATATCTTTGCTGGGAGCCCTTTCTAACCAGTGAGTATTTTTCAAGCAGTGTAAAAATCATCCTGGGCTGCTGCAGGTGCTCAAGCAGACATGGATGCATCACACATCCTGAAGCCAGGGTGAAAACCTCAATAAATAGGTGTGGCCCACTCAGATGTTCCACTGACTCAACAAAATAAATCTGGAATGCCTGAGAGGAGTGGAATAAAACTGGGAAAAAAAAGAACAAGTAAAGAGATGAAACCCACCTAAAACTTTGCTGACATAACAGGAAAGCAATAGCCCAGGGCTCTGGCCACTTATTTTTATCAGTGAGTGGAAAACACTGCTCCAGGAATCTGCCTCTTTCCTGCTTGCTGGTAGATGTAGATGCAAGTGCTCCCTGCAGGGAGTATCCTGTTTATCCCAATTCCCACTTCCCACCAGCAAGCTGCACGTTCCAACAGGCACTGCTGCCAGTTGAGTGACATCTCCTAGGGAGCTGGAGTGGTTTTCTTAATGAAGAATTGATTAATAGAAGGCTTTTTGGCAAAGTACTGGCAGGATCAGAGGGCTAGGGAATGGCTGCAGCCCCTGGAGTAGCAGTATCTGCTCTAGGTGAGCAGGGTGGTTGGATTCCAGGATGGCTTTTTGAAGCCAGCATCTCCTCTCCATCCTGCTCAGTGCCTGCTCAAGGCAATGCAACCTGTTCCTAATGGATGATTCCCCAGGGCTCTGTGCAAATCCTCCTGGGAAGCCCTTTGCTTGGGTACAGGCTGCAATAGCTTTACAACATCTGGCTTTAAGCCTCCTTGGCTTTCTGGGGTATTATGTGCCTAAGTCATTTAGGCCACTCAAAAAGCTTTTCCCAAAGGGCTCAGCACTGCTACCCACCACTGAGGATGGTCTGGGGAGCATGCAATGGAGAGAGGAGTTATTTGGCTTCTGGAGTTTCTTCCAGCTGGGTTATGGCTTGTTCTAGTTCAGACATTCCCTAACCACATGATAAATATTATCAGGGCTATTAAAATATTCTACTGGAGCCAGAAATGTTGGGAAAAAAATCTGTTACAGGCCAAGCATTTTAATGCAGCATTAGGAACAGAGTCTCTCTGTTCTCTGCCATGGATGGGGATGTGCTGGTGCACAGTGGACCTGGGCCAACCCTGCCAGAGGGTCCATGATGGCAGAGGTGAGGTCCTCTGTGAGTCCTTCCCCAGCTCCCTGTGGTTCATATTTTGGGCTGGAGTACTTTGCAGGTCTGAATGTAACTGGAAGGGCAAAGGAGCTGCTGTTTTCTCTTTGTCTGTCCAGCTGGAAACATGGTTTCAAAAGCCAGAGGATGGGGTTGTTCCCATCTTGTGCCATGGTCTCCTGGTTGAAAGGTCCCATGCCTCTCTTCAGCCACCTCAGGGTGCAATCCTGTGTCATGGCACTGTCCTGAAATGCCTGTGACATGCTGGTGAACAGTGGTGGTGTTCTGGATGCAGGAGAACAAGGCTTGGCACTGGAGTGGGAGCCTAGGAGCTACACCCATGGACCCCCTGCAGGTTTGCTGTTCTAGAGGCTTAGGCTCACCTCTCTGTGTCTTCCAGTCCTCTTCAGCTTCCTAATCCAGCACCATTCAAGGTGGTAAGAGGTTGTTTTTTCCCCTCTCTCCCTCCATTAGTGTCCCACCCATTGTTAAGGGATGTAGGGTCAGATATCTCATGTGCAACGATGTGCTTTTTCCACCAGTGCCAAATACTGGTGAGGGCTGATCCCCTGCCTTGGTGAAAGGCAAAAAGTGATGGGGAACACCTCTGTCCTATCCAAATTTTGCTGTCCAAAGTGGTGTCCCAAAACAAATTCCTCTTTTAATGAGACCCTCCAAATTTGGAAGCTCAGTTTCGAACTTAGTTGAAGATTAGGTAGTAGAGACTACTAAACTCCCCTGGAGAGCACAAAGGGTGGCCATGCAGGTAGAGAAGAACTGGGGCTGCCCAGATTTTAGCAGAAATAGGTAAAGGTGGAAGGCTGAGCCCAAATATCCAGACTTTGTCAAACAGCACTGGCCAAGGATGAGCTGATTTCTCCCCTGTGTCTGTGGAGACGTTCAGGTTGGTTTTGGTTTCAACCTGAGGTACTCTGTCTGTTTGGAAAGGGGTGGCTAGGGGAGTGCTGTGGGGAAAAGGAAGCCACTGACCCTCTGTGACAGACAAATCAGGGTAATTTGACTTTCAGTATTGTTCTTATCTAGCTTATGGGCCAAGCTGTCCCTAAAATCCAGGTGGGTTTGGTTTGGAGTTTGTACTCAGATCAATCACTGCTTTAGTTTGAACTCCAGGTTTTAGGAACTGGATTCAGACACAGCTTATTCTAAAATCTGGGCAAGTCTTTCTGGTTTTAGCTTATTTCCAGTTCTAGTGCTGGTTTTACTTGGAGAAGAACTAAAGGTCTGGTCCAATGCCCACTGAAGTCTGATGGAGCTTTGAATTGGCTGGCATGTGGATGGACAGTCTTCCAGCAGATCCAAGCCCAGTTCTGCTCTCAAATACCCCTCTGTAAAGCCAAAATTGAGCCAAGAGAAAAACAGACCTGTGGACACAGAGCCTTCTCCAGGGACAGGATTTGGCAGGCTGTAAATAGACAGCACATCCAAACCCCTCCTAGGGGAGTGAGTGATGTTACAGCCACACTCTATAGACTCCAGCTGCAGCCTCAATTACTTTACACACCTTCTCAGGCACTTGTATTGTCATCTTGGTGTCTTATTCAACCCTGACAAACAAAATTCCTTCTTTCCAAGTCACAGGGGAGGCTTCAAGTGAAGGGGTAGTTGTCTCCACTGGAGAAAGGCACTTTTATGGCACATTTTTGTTGCTGTAAAACCAGTCTAAAATAATCAGACTCGTGAAAGGATATGACCTGAGCTATAAAATGCAGTTATTTAAGTTGTATGATAAATCAGGGAGGGACATGTTTGCCTCTTCCTAAGGAACTGCACATAGCTGGAGGAGATATGGAGCCCAGGCAGGCTGTTTTCTGGTGTGTGGCTCTCTCCCAGCTGGGAGGGAAGAGTTAGTGCAGGTCAAATTGCTCACAAACCTCTGTCAAGGAATATATATGTCCAGCCTAAATGTCAGGCTAGAAGAAAGAAAACCTGAGCTCTGTGGTCCAGCTCCATCCTAGCAAGGGTGATTTCATTAGTTGTATCTTTGCTCTTGTGTCTGGATGCTGCAGTTTTGCTTTTTCTTTTCCCTCCCTAAGAAACCATGTGATAGGCCTTCAGCAAAATCCTCTCTTGTCATGTTAGATACCCCAGCCCAAAGCTGTCAAGAGACCTTTAAGATCATCAAGGCCAGCCATTGACCAGCACTGCCAAATCACCATGAAACCATCACCCTCAGCACCACATGTCTGGGTCTTTGAAACCCCTCCAGGGATGGTGACTCCACCACTGCCCTGGGCAGCCTGGGCCAATGCTTTTATGACCCTTTTGGGGAAAGAAATTTTCTTAATAGCTAACCTAAACATCCCCTGGCATAACTTGGGGCCATTTTCTCTTGTCTATTGCTTCTTACTTGGGAGAGGAGACCAACCTGGTGGGTTTTCCACCTCTGTTTCCAACATCAATGTTGGTCCATTCAGTTCTGCCTTAAGGAGTACTAGAAGTGCATGGACCAGGTCTGGAGAGTAACTAAAGCAGAATGATCTGCTCAAGATGAGACAAGGCAGTTTGTTAGAACCGACTTTGGTTTTCACTGGTCTTGCACTCACATTCCCATTCTCACTGGACAGGGAACAGCTGCCTGTTGGGTGGGCTGGAGGATCCAGGGTGTTGGTGGTGTTGATAGCCTTCTCCCTGGGTGATTAACTGCATCAGGAGAACAATAGGGGGAAAAAAAGAGCNCTCTCTCTCCCTTTCTCTCTCTCTCCCTTTCTCTCTCTCTTTCTCTCTCTCCCTTTCCCCCTTCTTCTTTTTCCTTTCCCCCTCCTAAAAAAATGTTCTCATTCTTCAGATGCTTGGGAATCCTTTTAACCCACTCAAATGATTTATTCTTCTGCAGGAGGTCTGGCTGAAGAGGAGGCTCCCAGATTAACTTTCACTAACAGTAAGCTGTAACGGGGAGCAAAGCAAGAAATGTTGTTGAGGAGCTGAGGGATGCTACAGCTCCTGTAGTCTGAAGACTAAGAGAGGTAAAGGTAAAGCAGTTTGTTCATGGATATGGATGGATTGGGCAAATTTATCTCAAATCCCAGTTCCCAAAGCACCAAAACATCACCAAACTAAGCTCACATCCCTGCAAGGGTTGAGGCTGAGCCCTCCTGCCTGTGCAGGGCTTATGTCAGGGCTAGTTAAGGGGCAGGGGTTGCACCTTCCCCCTTCAATTCCTCGTGGCACTAAGACTTCTCAGTTCTTAGCTGCCAGGTGATTTTCTTTTGGGTAATGCAATAGCACATGGAAGAGCCTATTATTTGCCAGTAGCAAGAGACTCAGCAAGCACTAATTGGACAAATGAGGCTCCAGGGATTTAAAGACTAAGCAGATGAATATGCAATTGGGGGGAAAAAAGGCAAACAAGGCTTCGAGCAACCCTGAAGGGCCCCGGGGGTGATGCTTTGCTCCTGGAAGTGAAGGGCTGTGGTGGCATTAGGGACTGTTCTGTCTGGAGAGGTCCTTCCTCCCTCCTAAACTGTCTCCCACTGCTGCTTTCTCAGGAGCATCTCTGATGAGCAGATTTGGTTTACTCCAGGGACGCACAGACCACACTGTGCAGGAGGTATTTGGAAACACTTCCCAGGCTTCTGGCATCCTTCCCAGCTCCTGTTACCCACAGGGACAGGCCACCAGCAGTTCTCAGTGTTGGGTACTGTGCTGGGGGAAGACTTTCTAGCTTTTCAGCTGTTCCCAGCCTAAAAGCTCCCCTTTGAAAAGCAAGGAGGGAAAGTGTAAGAAAGCAAAGGTCATTATGGGGGGAAATGAAGGTTATTTTTTTCCTTTTTCTTTCTTTTTTGCCCTCTAATATTCCATTGGAAAGAATATCCTGAAATGTGTCAGGCTCCAGTGGGTTTTTGGGAAGCTATTCCTTGCAGCTAGGGGACATCAGCCAGCTCCTGGGTCTTGAAGGAAGGGACAAATCCCCAAAATGTGCTGCATTGCAGCCTGTGAAGGCTGCAGGCCAGTGGGGGGTGGTCTGCAACCTGGTCTAGAAGAAGGTGTCCCTGCCCATGGCAGAGGGTTTAGAACTAGATGGTCTTTAAGGTCCCTTCCAACCCAAACCATCCTATGATGTGCAGGCATCTTGGCATGGGACCAGATTTGGGATTGTTTTATATCTCAGGGGAGGCTAACAACAGCATCTCAATAGCTGCTGCCTGTCCTGACCATACATGGGCTTGGGCTCACCAGCCAGACAAGGGGCTGCAATAAGGCAGCAGAGCAGAGTTGAGGTTCTTTGCTAAGCCATGGGGCTAGCACAGGATTTGGAGCTGAGGGAGAAGACAAGAAGAGCAGGAGGAAGGGGATGAGATGGCAGTGATGGATGTTTCCTTCTTAAGTCCACATGAGTAACTCCTCCTTTGGGGGCACAGTTTTATCTCTCTGCTTCCAGGGCTCATGTGATGTTGATCTCCCACTTGGTCTGTGCAGGAAAACAGATTAGACTGTGACTTCCAATACACATGGCACAAAGCAGTGGAATGGCTTCAAACCATTGCTTTTTGCTTCCAGACATAATTCATTACCAGTTCACTTTTCCTTCCTTTACTGCTGCCCTTTCCAGAAACCCCTCTGTAGGGAGGAGCATTTATTGCACCACCATCAAAAATGCAGCATATCCTCAAACCACAGAGTCTCTGGGCATCAGGTCTGCTGTTCTTCAAGGCTAGGTCTTGCTCCATGACTTGGGCACCAAGCTCCTGCTGTAAAATGAATAATCAGCTGTTGTGTTCAATCAGCTTCTGGGGCTGGATGCTCCTGGTCCTACAGCACTTGGACCTAACAGCCCCTGAGAGAAAGCCAAGAAATGACTGATGGTGTTGACTAAGGTTTTGCAAACTCTTCTGATAGTAAAAAGTGGTTGGAGTTTGGGTGATAGATCACTGCTCTTTTCTGTGGTTTTGGGTAGTTCATTAGCACTTGATCTCAGAGGTCAGGCCAGAAAATAACCTTCTCCCTCTTAATTGACATGCAAACTGACTGCTGGGTATGAATGTGGATTGGGGCTGAGCTTGGAGCAGCAGTGCTAAGATCAGGAAAAAATTAAATGGAGATTGGTAAATCTGCACTAAATTGCTTGGGTATTTCTAGGCTCTCAGATATGAAACATTTCTTTATTTATATAAAAAAGAAAGAGTAAATCATAGTCCACAGGCTGGGCTGGTTTTCTGCCAGCAGCCAGGGTCAGAAGGTCCACAGCCCAGGCTGGGAGAAGCAGGAAATGTGGCATGGCTTTAACCACCTGGAGATCTCACCAAACTGAGAGTTATGGCTGTTGTCTGCATTCTCCTGGCTTTAGAAAGGAATGGGTTGGTTTCTCTGTGAGAATGATCAGAGAAGAGAAGAACTACTGAGGCTGGGAGTTATGCTGGGTGGTGACTGGAGGACCTTGATGCTCTTTACCTTCTTGTAGTTAGAGCAGAAATTAGCCAGGTGAGACTTTGCTTTTAAATTCTTTTCCCTCTGTTTGAGCCTTTGCTTGCATCTAGCTGATGTTTTTATGCTTCCTTCTGCAGTCCTGATGGACAGAAATGTTAGGAAAAGATGATGTCTTCTCCCCACAACCCCAAATGATAGATCACCCACAAAGAACCCCTGAGTGCTTGTGTGGCACTTGGGAGGTACAGATGAATGTCCCTTCAGTTTTGGGGACCACCTCCTTGTTTTTGTGGGACAGCAGGGCTGTAGGTGCTGGAGATCACAAGAAAAGCCCCCAAACTTGGGAGATCTGTTATCACTGATGTCTCCTTCTCTGAGGCTTTTCATTTCAGATAGGACCTGCGAGCTAACCCAAAGTGCAAAACTTCTTGATGAAGGTGAGATGACTGCATACAGTGTAAAGAAATGATGTGATCACCCCTTAGCCTTCAGTCTGCCTTCACAATTACCCAGCCTTCTCAACAAAAGCCTTCCAGATCCTCTCCACAAGCCACAAACCTCAAGAACTGTCTGGCTTCATTTTGGCATGAGTAGAGGAGCTCTTCATTACATCTTCTAAAATAATGGGAGAAGTCATAATGAGAAAACCATAAAGAAAAGGGCTGGTGTAAACATAGCTGTGTCTCCCTGCAGGTCTCTCTAGTTAGCTGCTCTCATTAATCACCACTGTATCCAAGGGCTTATGAATTCCAACAATTATTTTCTTTGTGTGTTTTTGTTAGGAGGAGGACAATGATTAATTGGTCCTGGACTTCCTTACTGTTCCTGGGTACCACAGAAGGTAACAGCATGCCTCTGAGTAGGCTGTGTGAGGGCACAGGTTTGCACAGGGTGAGGCTGTACAAGCATCTGTTGCAATGAGAAAGGAGAGGACCTTCACCTCTGGGGTTGAGGATGTGCTTGAACCAGGAATCTAGGAGGTCTTCACCTCTTTGGGAGTGGGAATATGCTGAAGTTGATCTTGAGGGAGAGATGTCATGGATCTCTCTTTAGCCTTCAGAAATGCTCTTCCCATCCAAGACATCTCTGGATGCCCAAGACCTGAAGCATGGCTGTTTACTTGACCTATTATTCTACTTATGACCTATTTGGTTATTTTTCTCACTCAGGTCACTTGTCACTCTGACCACATTGAGTGTGAGACACATCATGACCTACAGCACAGAGTGAGGGCTGTAGCACTCTGCAGACACCACCATCACCCTAGTTCTTCCTTCTCCCCTTCCCCTATTGTAATGAAAGCAGGAAGCCTGACTGTGGCTTGCTCAGTGTGGTAGCACACACACTCCTGCAGCCTGCTCCTGTTGGTAAACAAGACTGCTACAAAGAGTTGTTCCCAACAGGCTTTTCCTGGAGAAAAACAGTCTGATTGCCTTTCCCTGCCCAGACACAATCTGTGCAGCATGTAGAGTGCATTTCAGGTATCTCCAGCTATATTAGAGCCTGCACAGCACCAGGCTGATTAGTAATAACAACAGCCACAGTAATAACAATAGCAACAACAAACATAAATGTTACACATATGAAAATGATTAATATCATTATAACAATAAGAAAGATAGGAACAGTCTCTTTAGCAGGGCTTGCTGTGACAGGACAAGGGGTGATGGTTTGAAACTAAAAGAGGAGAGATTTAGACTACATAGAAAACAAAAATTATGCTGAAGGTACTGAAACACTGTCCCAGGTTGCCCAGAGAGGTGGTAGGTGTCCTCTCCCTGGAACTATTCCAGGTCAGGTTGTTCAGGACTTTGAACAACTTGCTCTAGCTGCAGATGTTCCTTCTGACAGCAGGGGATTGAACTAGATGACCTTGAAAGGTGCCTTCCAACCCACACCATTCTATGATGCTATGATTCTCCTTCTTATTATTATTATACCATCATACCTTATTATTATTATACCAGTCATTCCTATGGGCAAAACATATTCCTGACCTCAGGACAAGCTGTAGTCAATTTAAGCCTGAGCACAGAGCACAAACAGGTTGCTGCAGCAGTGAGCAGATGCTGGGCTGGGGGAGGGTGCATTGGCTTGTGCCTTGATGATCTTAGAGGTCTTTTCAAACCTGATTCTATGATTTTATGATTCACCACAGAAACTTGGATTGTTGCCATGTCCTAGGATGTGTCATTAATGAGCCCTGAGTTCATGGTGGCTGAACAGCATAGGGCAGGCACTCCCAGCCTCCTGCCTCTGTCCTGTGGGATGCCTGGTTTTTTGATGAAGCCCCAAGGTTTGACTTTTCATGGTGACTGTGGCTCCCAGCTAGTGACCAGGCAAACCCAGCTGCCCTGGAGACCCCATGATTCATCACAGGTAAGGTGCAGGGGGTGCAGTTGGGCTGGGTGGGATGTTATGGGACCTGATGTGCATTGATTATCTCTCATGCTGGACAATTCAGATGATCAATCAGCTGATGTTGAAAGGAGATCTGTGCTCAACCTCAGTAAGCCAGGACATTGCCCAGTATCTATTTAACAGGTTGGTTTGACTGATTGAACTTCTATTTAGACAAAAGCACTTGTAGAAGTGACCAGAAGGAAGGCAACCCACCCCATGGTCATGATGCAGCCTTGGTCTGGCCCACATTTCATTTTTTAATGTGATGCAAACCATTGTTGTGGAAGATCTCCAATCTCTGCCAATGCTCTGCTGGGGTGTGTCCAAAAAAGGGCAATGAAGCTGGTGAAGGGTCTAGAGCACAAGTCTTGAGAGGAGATGCTGAGGGAACTGGGTTTCTTTAATTTAGTCTAGAGAAAAGGAGTCTCAGGAGAGACTTTCTGGCTCTCTGCACCTCCCTGAAGGGAGGCTGGAGCAAGGTTGGGAATGATGGTCTTCTCCCAAGTGACAAGCAACAGGATGAGAGGAAATGACCTCAAGTTGTGCTAGGGAAGGTTTAGACTGAACAATAGGAACAAATTCTTCCCAGAAAGAGTTGTCAAAGCCTGGAGCAGGCTGCCCAGGGCAGTGGTGGAGTCACCATCCCCAGAGGCATTTAGAAGACATGTAGATGTGGTGCTTAGGGACATGGTTTAGTGATGGAGTTAATGGTTGGACTTGATCTTCAAGGTCTTTTCCAACCAAGATGATTCTATGACTAACACCTGTTGCCTCCACCCCCAGCCTGAGTAGTTTTTGATCTGGACCTCTAGGTTGTGGTGAGTTTGTGCAGTAGGTTTCTGTTGTTGTTTGGCTGGCACAGAGAAGGACTCTATCATTTTCCCTTGGAGAATCCTGCCAGGACATGACAGAGCATTTTAGAAGACAATATTTAATTAAAACACCAACAACTGGAATTTCTGGAAAAACCTCAAAGTTTCTCATAAATGATCCCAGTCTCCCATCTTTCCCACTTTTTGTTCAGTCCATATTATTTTGGACTGTGTTTCAGGGTAATACTTCTGGGCAAAACACATTCCTAGCTGAGACTGAGACAGACTTACAAATTACCCTTTAATCAGCAGCTTTGATATTAGTTAATCATTCATAGACTGCTCTTAGGATAAAATTGCATAATAATGTCTTTGATGCAGCCCAAAGTGTCCATTGTAGATGGCATAAAATGTTAATTAGCAGGAAAATGCAGTTAGGAGAAAACTCTTTTAATTATATAATAGGCCTCATTACAATGGTAATCAACAGCCCTTCCAAATTAGCCCACTGACAGGATTTATCTATACACAGCAAATAAACTTTTGTTTGCAGCAAATACATCTGAACAGTCAGCTTCTTAATTGCTTTCAGACAGTGTTGAACTCCTAGCAGCCCCCACCAGTGCTCCATCAAGGAACACACTCCTCAGCTCAACAGGCCATAGGAGAATAACATGGGGGAAATTGTTCACTAATATTTCTTCAGACAGGCAAGCAAATTTCAGTTTGACCTTTGATAGGGCCCTCATCTGAATGCTGGAGTGTTTTGCTGATGGTGGTGCCCAGAGAAAAATGTAAGGCATGGGTGCATGAATATCTCTTGAGTTTCAGGTGGTGCATCAGGTCACCCAACAGACACTTAGTTGAGGAGTGGCATAAATCCCCCAGTTGGGCAACTGCAAACCAGGTCCTGTGGCCAATATGACCTGAGAGTGTGCACATAAAGCTTGGTTGGAAGCTACTTAGAAATGCAGCTTTCCTTGTGTAGGGAAATAAGAAGGAGATCACCAAGCAGATGTCTCATTTGTAATCTCTGTCCCCAGCTGACTTGTCTAAAGCAGAGCCTGGTGAAAGGAAGACTTTTGTTCCAGGATGGTTGAAATGAGTCAATTCACCCAAAGTCAATGCCATATCTAGGTTTGCACCTTGAAGTATTTTGTTGTTTCTACCTTGATTTTGAGACTTATCTGGGCTTCTTCAGGGGAGTCTGCAATCCTTATTTCTCTTCAAACTCAGCCAAATCTAGGACTTTTCTAAGTTCCATATACAGATGTGATTCACCTGCATCCAGCTCAGACCTTTTGGACAGTGATAATAGATTCATCACAGAATGTTAGGGGTTGGAAGGGACCTCTGGATATCATCTAGTCCAACCCCTCTGTCAGAGAGGGTTCACCTAGAGCAGGTTGCACAGGATGGCATCCAGGCAGGTTTTGAATGCCTCCAGAGAAGGAGACTCCCCCACTTCTCTGGGCAGCCTGTTCCAGTGCCCCACCACCCTCAAAGTAAAGAAGTTCCTCCTGAGGTTTGGATGAAAATTCCTATGTTCATGTTTGTGCCTGTTCCCTCTTGCCCTGTCACTGGGCACCACTAAGAGAAAGACTGTCATGTCACACCCTTCATCCAGGCCAGCAAATCTTCACCTCTCACTGCAAATAATTAACATTGGTAACAATAATACCTTGCAGTCAGTTGCTAAGCAGAACTAATGGCTGCTGATCTTCCTCCAAGGGATAGCATGAATCCTCAGGATACAGTGACCTTTACTTGTTCTCTGTGGTCCTGCTTGTAATTCTCCTTTTAATACTGTACAGCACCAATAGCCCAAGTTTATCCATATTGTTGGACAGACAGATACTCTATTATTAGATTTGTGCTTGCAGACATCTAGGTCTATTGGCCCAATGTAATTTATAGCCTCTAAAATCTGAGGACACAGATTTCTGCCTCCTTCAGTGTCTGGTCATTTCAATTCATTTCATCTCTGGAATCTCATGTAATAAAATTATAAAAGGCTCTAACTTCTCAGCATTTAATCAGCTTAGTATGAGAGAATTACATCAGCAGCCCTTAGGTGTACTTTATCCTGCAAAGGAAATCTCACATTAGGAGACAATCTCATTATTTTGACTGCTGAGGATAGCATGAATTTCTTAACAGCTACCAAGAATACAGAAGACTTGAGTTAGGCTGAGACTTTATTTATAGTAGATAAAGAGCAGGAGGGGTTTGCTTTGCCAGCAAGGCAAAATGGAGGTGTAGCCTGGATCCAGAACCAGTATCCTGGATCCTTTACTAAGATCTCCATATGATCCAGAGCCCTAGATAGGATAGTATTTAGGGGTGGGTAGCAACTTGGTAGAAACTGTTCAAGGCACTTTCCACAGTTACAAGAACAGCTCTAGATGAAACCTGTGTTCAGCAGAGGCTTTAGCAAGGGCTTTAGAACCTACTAACTTAGAGATCCTTTCTTCTTTGTTAAAGAGATGGTGGTGCCTCCTCTCTCCTCTGCTTCTTGATCTCAGTTTCTAGAAAACCTCCTCCTGGGATATATCCAACCCACACATGTGGATTTCTCACCCTGAAAGGATTAAGCTATTTCTGGAAAGCTACCTATGCCCTGCACAGGTCCATGTTGTCTCTCCTTCCTGAGCCCAGCTCTGGCTGTGTACTGCTTAAGTCAGTGTACTGGCTTGTAGGGCATTGGTGGGGCAATTCTTTGCCTCCATTAGATTTGGAGGAATCATAACTTTTACTTTATTGGGTTTTTTCCTCACATCCATTTTATTTCACCTTGCAAAAGTTCAGCAGCCAAGGCAATAACGTGGACAAAGAGATGGTGCTGCCATCTCCACACAAGGGAACAGATTCTCCAAAGGGTGATGTGTCATGAGCATCTGCCCAGGCTTGCACAGAAACTGTGGTGAAGCAGGAGACTAAACCTGGGTCTTCTCTGAGTTAGGTTACTGCCAAGCCACCATGGCCCACATCTGCTCCCCAGCCCTGCCTGTGGGTGGCTGAAGTTGGGTGAGAACAGGATTTCCGAGACTATTTTGGTGCATCCAGATGTAGGCTTGGCTGAGAGGTGGAAGGAAAGGAGGAGGCAGAAAGGGAGAGAAAGAAGGTTTTTAATGGAACACTTGGATTACAGGAGTTTCACTCTCTGGGTGTGTTGAGGTCAGGGTTGTCTAGACCTGTCCTTCTCTCTCACCTCACGGATCCATGTGGTCCTGATCCCATGGGATGGCGATTCTGCCTCTCTGTGGGCACCAGTGTTCTGTTCAAAGAAGACAGCTTGCTTCTTTTCCAGCCCAAGCTGGCTCAGCCAAGCTCAGCCCCTCTAACCACAGTCTGGGCATTTATTTTTGTCCTCCAGACCTTCTGAGGCATTTCTTGGGGTTGTTTGTCTGGTTCTTGCTGGGAATGATGGAACAGGATAAAAATAGAGAGGAGTCCCAGGCCTGAGTTCATTCACAGTGAAAGCTAACACAAAGCTCAGGACACCCAGGCAGGGTCTCATTGCTGGAGCAGGATACCTGAGTGGAGTCACCATCCCTGGAGGTTTTTAAGAAGAGGATAGATGTGTTTCTTCAGGGGATGATTTAGGGGTAAGAGTAGTGTAGGGCTATCAGTTGGACTAGATGATCTTGAGGGTCCTTTCCAGCCGTAATGATTCTGTGATTCTATGAAGCTGTCCATGGGGCCCAGTGGTTGAATACAGCTCTTTAGGGTGGCTTCCAGCTTGCCCTTGGACTTGACTTCAAAATATAGATTTGTTAAAATATTTAACAAACTATGTCTTCAACTCCAGTGCAGGCAGCAGAGGCTACACTGGGTTGAAATGTAAAGAGTGGAGCCATCTCCAGCATCAGGTTGACTTCAGAACCTGGGGCTTTAATTAAAAAATTAACCATGATGAGACTTGAGCCCCAGTTGGAGGGTAGGCAACACTGAGTCCTGTTCCCCCAACACCTTCATCAGTGTCAGTGTGTGAAGGGAGAGCATTGGACTGTCAGAGCCCAGGCTTCATTTCACAGGCTGGTGCACCACACCGGAGTGTCTCCACATCGTGCCTGGAGCCAGGTGGAGAGCATCTGCCTTGTCGTGTTATCCTCTCCTCTGGGAGCCAGTTGAGCAGCAGCTCATGTTGTTTTGTCTCTGTTAATTTGAGAATGTGTTGTTTTGTCTTGCCAAGGTAAGCAAAATGCCCTTTGCACGCGATGGGGAGGTCTGTGATGGTTCCTGGAGGAGTTCATCCCCACTGCCAACCACCCCCCTGAGAAAGTGCTGCTAATGCACAGCTGAGCTCTGCCCTTCTCACAGCAACACCATTGACAACCAATTTAGCTTGTTACTGGTTTATTCAGCTGGTGTGGAGCCTGACCATGGGGGGCTTCAAAGATTAAGATAGTTACTCTGAATCTCCAGGGGAAGAAAGCACTGAGAGGTGGACAGGACATGAGCTGTAACATCCCCAGCTCCCTGGGGTTTCTAACTTGATAATGGCTTGGACTTGGGTCTGTGCCACAGCTGCAATTCAGCCCCGAGCTGACAAGTAGTTTGCCTAAGGGCAGGTCATTGTCTGCCTGTCTGGGCAGGGTGATTGCTCATCAGGATGATGGGAACCATCACAGGGTGCTGCCATGGTGGCTGAGTTCATTATCAGGAGCCTGACACCCTGACTGTGCAAATGGCTGCAGGCTTTTTCTCCCCGGGAACTGCTCCATCTAGGGCTACATGGTGCAAATGTTTCCACCAGGAAATAGCTTCTGGGCAGGTTTTGAGCCTTTCTAAATATTCAGTGGAGTTTTGCATTAGTAGTGAGAACCTACAAGAGCACTGCAAGGCTGCTGTATGGCCAGAAACCCTGGATGTGTCTGGGTATGTTTCAGCTACATAGCATCTAGAGAAGAAGACTGATGCTGTGGCCAGCTCAGACTTCTGAGGAGCCCTGGGTGGGACAGCAGTGGATATAGCTCACATGCACCTTCCAGCCATGCTGTTTGAGATATGCCATATCTCTTCCATGCTGGCTACAGAGCACACATACTTCGTGGATATCCAGGGACCAAAATGATCTCTGCTCCTCAGATTTACCTTCAGACAGATATTCTTCACGCAGGAGCTGATAGTCTTTCACTGGCTGCCTTGGGCATAGTGACAGGCTGAATGATGGTGAGCAGGTCAAGCACTGGAGTAGGCTGAGCATTTCATCTGGAAGCATGGGAATCCCTTCAGTGCAATGCTTGGAAAAAAATGCACCAGGACAGGTAAGGCAACTTTGACATGGATATGCAGGGGAAAACGATTTCTCTCACTGGTGGACAGGAAGCAACCATGATGCAACTGGTTGTGCTGTTTGGTAGCTTTGAAGGAAGCTCTTGAGAGGCAGGTTTGGGGCATGTCTTTAGGGTCTGAACTCCCTGGGACCTCGTTGTTGCTTCAGGGCTAATCATAATGCATCTTTTCTTGGTCCTGTGTAGCTTGTCTTTGCAGAGCCATAATTCAAAGCAGCATTATTATGATCTGCTGACTGTTGCCTCCAGCATTTTTCCTTCTGGAAGTTGCAGCAGAGCCCTGGTGCCATTATTTTTGAATGTCCTTTAAGCAGAACTGTTCACACCTCTTGATTCAATTCACTGAGAGTCTCTTAGCATTCCCATCCCTTATCTAAACAGATCACATTTCAAGGTTTATTTCGTGGTCATAAAAATTTCCTGTTGGCATTCAAAATAAAACTCTTTGCTGGATCTCAGCCTAGTAACAAATGTGTTGGATTGGGTTAGGCTGGAAGAAAAAGGGCTTGAGGTGTTTATGAGAAATGGCTCTCCAAACTGGAAGGCTTTAAGCTGATCTCCCAGGTTTACCAGTTCTGACAAAATAAACCCAGCCTGCAGCACTCTTCCTGGCAAACTTCTCCTGTGGAGCTGCAGAGGCTGTGCAGGGCCAGCCTGGGGCCTTTAAGTACCTTTTAATGAAGACACTTGAGGCACTGATTGATTGGAAGTTGCCCTCTGTTCATCTCTACAAGAAGGGGAATGCTAAAGGCAAGGGATCCCCTGCAGCACCCCTTGTGCAAGGGAATCCTTCTAGATTTTGGTCTAAAGCCCTGAAGCACCACTTCCAGAAACTGGAGTTTGGAGAGCAGAAATATAATTGCAGAGGGACTAAGTGATGCCAGGGAGACTACAGGTTGTCCCAGGCTAACCTCTCCTCATCCTGCCTCCTTGATGGCCACAGAAAGCCAGCCCAAACTGGGCTAGAAAGCCCCCAGCCTTTGCACTGAAAGGGATCTGGTGGCTGGAAAAGGGATAAAATTGGGAGTGGGTTTGACAGACAGACAGATAGGATCCCAGACATGTCTGTAAACCCATGGATAAGTTGTGTAGAGCAGCTGGAAAGGAGGAGATGTTCTGGGAACAACATCCATGACAAGCAAATACAGAACTGTGGTGGGTGCAGGACAGCCCTGGTGGGTGCAGGGCTCCCTGCCATGAAGGTTGTGGGGATGCACACCTTTGAGGAGGGACATCACATGCCTGGAAGCACAGAGGTGAGGAGAGGGCAAACCAAGGTGGTCTCAGCACCATACTTCCAGAAGGACTTCTTTTCTTGGAAATCAGAGTTTCTTCTCCCCTTTCACTTTATTCCTGCTTTCCTTCATTGCTGCTGTGGTGCAGGGGAAGACACCAGGGATGTGCAATAGCTCTGAATGCTGCACTGTAGGAAACCTTTGGGCATAAATCTCATCCACTGCTGCTTCCTTGGACATTCTGTTGGGATGGGGAGGAGGTGAGGTGGTTTTGGAGTCTGCATTTGTCTCCTGATGGTCTCCAGTAAATAACTGCTATTAAGGACATACTTCCTTGGAAAATATGCAATCTAATGGGGGACTCAACTCCACAGGTTGTGTCAGCTGAAAGGCTGTTGCCTACTGAGTTCCTGTCTTTACCTGTGTGATGAAGATGTGTGTGAATGAATGAAGACTGATATCCCATAATGTGACCATCAGTTTGCAACCATTTGTTTTGCACATCCACTGCTGTGCCTGCTATAGGCTCTTGGTTTGCAAATCCAGGATTTGGAGTGGTTACAGCACAAGGCTAGTGATGGTGGGATCTAGTCTAAATCTTCTCTTTTAGTTTCAAACCACCATCCCTTGTCCTGTCACAAAAGGCCCTGCTAAAACCACTGGTAAGTGGTAACAACCCCAGCTTGTCCTCACAGCAGAGGGGTTCCAACCCTCTGATCATTTCTGTGGCCTCTTCTAAGCCTGCTCCAGCAGGTCTATGTCTCTCCTATGCTTGAGGACTCCAAAGATGGACCTAGCACTGCAGGTGAGGTCTCCCCAGAGCAGAGGTGCAGAATCTCCTCCCTCAGTTAGAGTTTCTATGAGATGTTGGAGCAACACTGATTTGCCTGTTCTGCAGCAGCAAAACAAGAACAGCAAGGAGAAGTTTGCAAAGTGGGCTGAAGGCTTTATAGTGCCTCCAGGCTGGGTGGAAGGAGCTCCAGATGTGGTGAGATGGTTGTTCTTATCTTGCAAATGTTTCTTTGAATGGACTGCAGAAGATGAACTTCCAGTTACATGTGAGAAAGTGGCACAATGGTTCTGGGAGATCTGCTAAGGCTCTGCACAGATTTACATCCCTGGGAAAACCAGAAGGGTGGAAAGCACAGTACCAGGATGAAGGGACTGGACAAAATGAGGGAAAAGCCTCAGGAAAGGGTGTTCTCTGAACAACAGCAAACATTGGATGTGGTCAAGGGATCCCCTCCCTCTTTTATCAAAGCATAGGCAAAGCTGGGTATGTGCTTGGCAGCCTGGCAGGCAGGATATTGCAAATTCCAGCCTGATTCCCAGGGAGTGCAGACTGTGCTCTTGGCAGGCAGATGCTGCCTTTGCTGCAGGTAGGCAGCAGATGTAACCTTTGCCAAGCTGCAGCTCAATTTTCTGCTGGTTTTCAAGGCAGTGTCTAAAGGGGAAGGCAGCCATTGTTCAAACAGATTGAATGGTAGCAAGGAAAGAGAACTGCCATGCTGGGTCAGAGCCCTGTCTTACACCTACAGCTCTCAGCTCTTCTCACTGATTAATCCCTGCTTGCAAAGTCTTTTCTCTCAGCTCAAAGATTGCCCCATAGCCTTAAGGACTTTGCAACCCAGTTAAGCATTCCTGGGGTGAAACTGGCCTGGGATCTGATTCAAGTCAATGAAAAGTGCCTCTGGACTCCAACAGATCAAGCCTGCTCCAATGCTCATGCTCACACCACAAATACCCTTTTATCCCTCCCTCATTCCCAAAGGAATCAGTGGTGAAATGTATGCAAATGGTAGTTCTTTATCAGCTGGATCTAAGGCAGATCTCTTTCTCCAGGGATGTTTTCCACTAGGAAAACATGTCACCAGGGATGTTTCTTTTCCATAGGTGAAATGGTTGGCTTTGAGCCTGCTGGCAGAGCACTCTTACAGCCAACCTGCTCAACATTTCATGTATGCCTGATTTTTCCATCTCTCTCTTTCCTTGCCACCCTAGCTCAGCTCTTTGACTCAGCTGGGATGTGGGTGGCACTTGTGAATGTGTATCTGCACTCTGTGCATCCTTAAAAACAAGGTCTAGCATGTCTAAATGTCTGGCCTGGTTGCAGAAACGATGCTAGCAGAGCTGGTGGTGATCCAAGCTGTTAGCTTCTCTTTATCACATTGGCTCTGTGACTCTTTCTGGAGCATCTTGGCTGCTCAGGAAGGATAGAATCATAGAGACATAGACTCATAGAATCAGAAAGTGTTTTGGGTTGGCAGGGACCTTTAAAGGTCATCTAGACTAAATCCCCTGCAGTCAGCAGGAACATCTGCAACTAGAGCAGGTTGCTCAGGGCCCCAGACAACCTGACCTGGAATAGCTCAAGGGATGAGGTAACTACCACCTCTCTGGCCAATCTGGGCCAGTGTCTCACCACCCTCAGCCTAAAAATGTCTTCCTTCTATATAGTTTAAATCTCTCCTCATTTAGTTTAAAACCATCAGCCCTTGTCCTGTCACAACAGGTCCTGCTCAACAGTCCATCCCTATCTTTCTTCTGAGGCTCTTTTAAGTCCTGCAAGGCTGCAAGAAGGTCTCCCTGGAGCCTTCTCTTCTCCAGGCTGAACAACCCCAACTCTCTCAGCCTGTCTTCACAGCAGAGGGGTTCCAGCCCTTGGATCATTTCTGTGGTTCTCTCTGGACCCTCTCCAACAGGTCTATATCTATTTTATTCTGACAATGCAGCAGACAAGGAGGAACAGGGATGGGGGCAGAGCCATGGGGATCTGCCATCCACAATCTGTTTCTGAGGTAGAATTGTTTTAATACTTGCAAGTTTCTGCCCAGTCTCTGCCTCTAATACCCACAAGTAAGGATGTGAGGTTTGCTCTGGTCTTGGAGCAACAAACCCAGGGAAAGGGCAGGAGGAGAGAGGAAATGTTCAGTCAGTGAGCTCTCTGCACCTTGCAAAGACAAGGATTCACTCTTGCCCTTGTTACCTGGAAATCTGTAAGACACTTGGGTGATTAATTTTAGATTTGCTCACATCAGCCTTTTTCTCATCCAGGCTGTGAAAAGCAAAGCAAAGAAGTGAGAACAACTTTTGGAAACTCATTAATGATCAGGGATATATGGCTCTGCTTTCACAGCCTGCCTTTAAAATGGTGCAATGACAAGTGCTGCAGCCTGCTGCCCCACAAAGAAAATGTCCAATAAAAGATTATTTTAAGACAATACCATGAAGCTTTACCAATTACAGCCAGAGTTCATTGAGCCCTCAGGGAGAGGATTCTGCTATAAAGCTACCAAGGTCACCTGTTTTTGCAGCCCCCCTGGTTTCCCTCTAGGAAAAGGAGGTTATAGTCTTTCTTTCCTCCTTGCCTTCAGTGCAGGGGTCAGCCTTTTCCAGCATGACTGGACACCAGTTTCTGGGCCTCTAGATGCTTCTGTGGTGTAAATACCTGCATTGATTAGCTCAGATACCTGGTTTAGCACACAGTGCAGATGTTATGCTGCAGATGGTTTTGCAATAGATGGCTTTGGATTGCACCCAGTGCCACAAGCAGAGACATATATGGGAGGGAGGGGAGAAAATGGGGTGGACATCCCTGAGGCTTCTGCCTTGAAAACTAGAGTTGACCAGGGACAAAAAGCTCCCAGTCCTCAGTAATGCATGGGACAGTTTCTTTTCCAACCAGCTGGCTGTGGGGATAGTTTGGAGCTCACTGTGGAGCCTTGGGTAAGTCCTTGTACAGAAATACTTTTGCCCTGGAGCTGAAGGAAATGCTGCTTGCTCTTCCCAGGCTTTCACCCACTAAACTGAATCAGTCTGACTCAGGCATCCTTCATGTTCAGCCCTGAACAGGTTATTTAAATCCCAGTGGTAAATAAATGGTGAATCAGAAACAGCCTGGTAGGCTGCTTAACCCTTGCCCAATTCAACCCACACTATTTATTTTTCTCCTTTTCATCACTGAGCTGGAAACAAAATCCTCTCCTCTTTAGCCAGACAGAGCACAGCTCTTGGCTGCCCTGTTACTGCAGGGGGAGCAGCTCTGTGAGCAGCTCCTGAAGCCATTTCTGGTCTGGCAATGCTTCACCTTGATCAGCTGTTCTTGTCTCCCTGGCCATCAGCTCTACACCTGCCACTTCAGCTGCTGACTCACATATAAGTTTTGCTGAACCTCCCTCCCTTGCTGAGCAGCTTCCTTCACATTCAAGAGATGTTTATGCTGCTGATGGGAACATCTCTTTGAGGGTAGACTTAGATCAGATGTAAAGAAGTTCTTCACTGTGAGGGTGGGGAGATACTGGACATGTTGCCTAGAGAGCTTGTGGATGTCCCATCCCTGGAAGTGTTCAAGGCCAGGTTGGATGGAGCTTTGAGCAACCTGGGCTTAGTGGAAGGTGTCACTGCCCAGGGCAGGGAGCTGGAACTGGATGATCTTTAATGTCTTCTCCAACTCAAACCATTCTATGATCTTTTAGTTGTTGACCAAGATGTTTCAGACTGGCAGTTTCTGGCTCTTGTGACATCTGCTTTCTGAGAGAAGCTGAGCAGGGTGTTTCAGAGGGCAGACTGTGCTTTTCTTTTTCAACAGCTCCAGGAAATTGCCTTGGGATCAATAAGAAGCCTGGAGGTGGAGTGGCTGGTCAGCAACTAGAAGTCCCCTTTAGCTGGAACATCCTCCCAAGCAGGGTGCAAGTCAGGCTCATGAGAGATACTGAGCCACTGAGACAGACCAAATGGGCTTCTTGGGTCTTAGGAAAAGGTTCTTTACCCAGAGAGTGGTGGAGCATTGGAGCAGGCTCCCCAGGGAGGCTGTCATGGCACCAACTCTCCTGGAGCTTAAGAAGCACTTGGACAATGCACTTTGACCCATAGTGTGACTTTGGGGTTGTCCTGTACCTAAATAGGAGTTGGACTTGATGATCCCTGGTGTGTCCCTTCCAGCTCAGGATATTCTGTGATTCTCCTCTGCCTGACCCATCATTGGAAGCTGATGGAAGTTAATCTCTTGAGTTTGTCCTCTGGATGTTTCTGCAGGGACTCTGAGAGATATCAAGCCTGCTTTCACTATCTTTGGTTCTTAAATTGATGAAAACCTGAAAGGCTAATCAGCCAACCCTGTCTGCAGCTGATGGAGGATGTAATTTCAGCACTATCTGCACTTGTTAACATTTAAGCATTTCATTTAATCCAGGGAGAGGTGGTCTGAGGTAGAAAAAAAAAGCCCATCCAAGCAAAAAAATGCTAACTCCTGCATCATCAAAAAGACCAAACCAGATCATTGCTTTTCCCCTGAGGCAAGCTCAACCTTCTTGGACCTCCTCTCCTGGCTTGTGGGGAGGAGGAGCATGGAGCCCTCTCGTTGTGGTGGAGCTCAGCTCCCAGCAAACAACATGTTCACACATGAATGCTGTTTTGTGGTGGGAAAAAATAGACATCTCCAGCCAGCAGTTGTCCCTGAGGAGGAGCTGAGCAGGCATGGGCTGTGCTAATTACAGCCACATCTTCCTAACGAGAAGCACTACGGGGGAGCAAGAGCAAGGCAGAGGTGGGTTGATTTCTCAGGCCTTGTAGAGTGGGGTATGGCCAAAGCAGACCTCTCCTGTGGGCCTGACAGGGCAGATGGAGGAAGCAAACTGGGCTCCATCATCTCTGCATTTCTTGTTAGCCTCTGAAGCTGCTGCATCTCCACAAGCTGCTCCCCATTGCTCATCCCCTAGGCTCTATTTAAGGCTTTGGCAGTGATATGTTTGTCCAGCCACTGGCAGCAAAACAGTTTTGGGTTTTTTTTTTTTTTCCAGTCTGGGACATCTTATTTTAGGTTAAGGAAAACAACAAGGAAAGGAAGAGCAAATATAACTGCCCAGGAGACAGCAAGTTCACTGTGTGTGCCTCAGCAGGGACCTGTGCCATGAATGTCTACAAAACTCAAACCACCAATGTCCTGTGGAGGAGACAAGTCAACAACTCTCTATGGCCATGCAGCCTACAAGGAAGGGAAGTTCAAAAGAAACATTAGCCAAGGACAGGACTGGGATCTGACACTGCTTCTCCAGTCCTGACTCAGCAGAGCTGCAAGGTGACTAGAAACAAGACTGGTTGTCCTCCAGCATGTCTGGTTCCCACCCTGCTCTTTGGTTGTTTGAACCAAAAGCTTTCCTGGCCTGTGGCACTGGCTCACTGAACATAGCTCCACACACTTACAGAGGGCAGAACAACCCCAAATGTTCTGTGATTCTGTGTGAAATGGCTGGGTTTGTTCTGTAGTGTGACTCAATGCTAGGAAAGATCCTGCTCAGCTCCAGAGTTTTGGGTTACAGACACTTGGCATCTGTGGCAAAGTGGGGGAAAAACTGGCTTTCCTTTGGAATCAGGTCATTACTTGGTTCATCTCTAATAAGGCTGATGGAGAACTCAAGGTATGGATGAGGATGTTTGGAGGTCCTTCCTTTCCCTGAAATGGAGAACATGGGAATTTGCTCTGAAGAGATGGGAAAATAGGAGCTCAAACAGCAGTAAAAGAGAAGTAAAAAGAAACACAGGAATGAGGAGAACTTAGACATTTTCTAAGGTGTATTAAATTGGAGGATGTTTGTTTATCAAGCTACAAAGCCTGGAATGCATCAGCTTTGAGGATGTTTGCTCTGGAAACATAGCAGTCTCCTCATCTGTCTTCCTGATGCTCCACTGCCAACTGGGAGGGCAGGCAAAGAGTTTGATCACCTCATGCAACCCTTGGGGAACAACAGGAGCAGAGCATCATTGCAGTACTCAGAAAACCTGAGGTCCTGGAGAAGTTGGTGCCCCATCTGCTGAAATGGCTGTGCTGCAAAGGAACTTCCCACCCAGCTGCTGTGGTTAAATGCAAGGGGCAAGAGTTGTCCTCTGGCACCAAGAATTGTTGTGCTACCACAGAATTCCAGGGTGATGGAGGTTGGAAGGGACTTCTGGGGATCATCAGGTCCAACCCCCCTGCTTAAAAGAGGGTCACCCAAAGCAGGTTGCCCAGGACTGCATGAAGGTGGGTTTGGAATCTCTGCAGAGAAGGAGTCTCCACACCCTCTCTGAAAAGCATGGCTCCCCTCTTCCCTCCTTTCCTCTGCTCCCCATTTCTCTCTGTCATCCTTGGCCAGGACTCACCTGAGGACAGACTTGCTGTAGATTCCCATGTTCATACAATGTCTCAAGTAATGATTTTCAGGGCACTACAGGGCTGGATATTCAAGTACTTGGTGCTCACTGACATTTCAGGAGAGTCCAGGTCTCATGTAAACCTCTCATAAGGCTGAGGGGGAATTGGACCAGAGCACTAACAGCAGCAGCAATCATTAATATGATGGTGGCCTCCTCCCTGATGGCTTTTTCCCCATTTTCTTTCTCTGGTACATTGACAAACTTCAGCAGCAAAAGCCTTGTAAGTGCATAGGCTTGTGGTGCTGGCTTTGCTTGGCCTTGTCCAGCAGGTGTAGCTGCTTGTGTCTGACAGCCCAGGAACACCATGAGGCTCTCTCCCCAGGGTGGCATCTGTAATATCTTTCTCTTTGGCTCCAGGCTGGCTTCCCAGAGAGGACATAGATCTCATGATGCACCTGGGTCTGGGCAAATCCTTTGTAACAATACAGGCTGTGGGATGATGGGATGGAGAGCAGGTCTGTGGAGAAAGACTTGGGGGTTCTTGTGGGTGAAAAGCTGGGCATGAGCTGGCAATGTGTGCTCACAGCCCAGAAAGCCAAAGGTATTCTGGGCTGCATCCAAAGCAGCATGGCCAGAAGGTCAAGGGAGGGGATTCTGTTCCTCTGCTCTGCTCTGGGGAGACCTCACCTGGGTCCAGCTTGAGTCCTCAGCATAGTTGAGAGCAAGGTGTTGGAGCAGGTCCAGAGGAGGCCAAAAAAATTATCAGAGGTCTGGAGCCCCTCTGCTGTGAAGACAGGTTAATAGAGTTGGGGTTGTTCAGCCTGGAGAAGAGGAGGCTCCAGGGAAACCTTATGGCATCCTTTCAGTATTTAGGGGGACCTATAAGAAAGGTGGGGATAATCTGTTATGCAGGACCTGTTGTGAGAGGACAAGGGGTGATGGTTTGAAACTAAAAGAAGGAGATTTTGGCTAGATATAAGGAAGGAATTTTTCACACTGGGGGTGGTGAAACACTGGCCCAGGTTGCCCAGACAGGTGGTAGATGTCCCATCCCCAGAACCATTGCAGGTCAGGTTGTCTGGGGCTCTGAGCAGCCTGCTCTAGCTGCAAATGTTCCTGCTAACTGCAGGGGGTTGGACTACATGACCTTGAAAGATCCCTTCCAACCCAACCCATTCTGTGATATTATAATTCTGTGATGAGCTGAGCTATTTTTTGAAGAGGAGGTTTCTGTGTCCATGACTTCCCTGGCTCACACCTCCAGCCCCCCAGAAACTACTCTACTCCTGACTCTGTGGGTGCTTCAGTTGTGGTGCCTCTCACACAGCTGTGCACATCTGCCTGGGGGGGGTTGGGGAGAGTTCTGCATGCATGGGAAGGGGGTTCAGGGTGGCACAGCCATGCCTCCTGGGGCCAGGGGTGTCCGTACAATAGGGAGCCTGGGGCATCTTGCATAGAGGTGCCAGTGTGAGCTGCAACAGAGGCTGCATTCAGGCTGCTGAGGGGCTCTCCCAGAGTGGCACTTTGGTCCCTGCTGATCCCAGGGTGGTTAGATAAAATGCTGTGGATAAAAACCCCAAACCAACAAAACCAAAACCCAAACTCAAACCTCCATGTCTGACCCAGGTCCAGGCAGCCTGGTGTTTTCTGGCTAAGGTAAGAGGAGGCTTGTGGTGGTCACCCAATGTTAAGTGTCACAGCCACCTTGTGGATTTATGGCAGCAATCTGAAAAATGCAGCATCTTGTAACTGCTGGAGCTGGAAGGAATCCCCACCTGTGGTAGGTAGATCTACCTTGGTAATGCTGCTTATTCCTGAGCTCCCTAAAATGCTGAATTTGCCTTGTGTCTGCACATGAAAGGATCTCCCAGCTGTGTAACTTGAGTTCACCTTTGAGCTCCAGCCCTCTGGGGCTCTGCATGCCCTGACCTGCTCTGGCTTGTTGGCCTGTGATGGGACCAGTCCCCTTTTCTGAGCAGAAGCACCCTGTGGTTCTTGGTGGGCACAGGGAAAGCAATGGAGAAGCCAAAATAAGGGAAAACAACTTTCTTCTCAGCACCTTCTCTCTTGCAAGTCCTTCCCTTCCAGAAGCTTTCCAGGCTTACAGCAGTTTCTGAAGTGCTTTGAGCTCCTTTTTCTACCTTGGTGGCACTGTGCACTTTATTGTCTTCCTTCAGAATTCATGGTAACTATGCAGGGAATGTTTTTGAAGCAGCAATTTCTCCCCAGGAAGCAGAGAGCTGCTGTCTGGCCGTAGCAGAGACACAAACTGTATACAAACACATGGAGAGACACAATTTCAAGCCATGAATTCAACCCAAGTGTGAGGAACAAATGTTTTTATGAAGGAACCATTGTGCAATTGCAAGTCCCAGATGTAAACAACAGCAGTGTGCAGCACTCAGGAAAGGTTACAAAACCTGAGGACATGGTTGTTGAAGCCTTTGAATGATCCAGCAAAGAATGAACTCCAAAAATGTTCTGAAGCTCAAAACTAGGGGAGCTGGGAAAGGCTGCATGGTGTAAAAAGTTGATCAGAGAGGACTTGGAGAAGTTAAGTGAATTGGGCAAGAAGGCAGAGGAGTATGGAGACTGTTTCCTGATGGCCATGCTGCTGGTTTTGATAAGCAACATTAATAACATCAATATGTAGGTTAGAAACTGGTGACATGCAGGGAAATCACCTGCTGTGTGGACAGGGATGATGCTTGAAGTGTAGGTGTGAAAGCAGATTGAGCAGGGTCTGGCCCACTCCTTCTTTTGAATCCCTCTAGACATGGGGACTCCACCACTTCCCTGGACAACCTGTTCCAGGGCTTGACAAGCTTTCCAGAGAAGAAATTTTTCCTGATGTCCAACCTAAACCTCCCCTGGCACAACTTAAGACAGTTTCCCCTTGTCCTGTTGCTTGTTACTTGAGAGAACAGCCCAACCCCTGAATAGGTAACAACATTTGCAGCAAATAGATACCTCAACAAAAAAGACTGCAGAGTTTTAGGTGTCCACTACTGCAAATGTTTGGGCTGGGCACTTTGGAGATGTACCCAGCTCTGGGTCTGCTTCCAGGAGTGCTTCTTCACCAGTGCTGGTTTGGGGAAAAGGAAGAATTTGAATTGTCTGCTTGGGGAGGAAGGTCCAGTGTAAAATCTGCACTATTGGTCTGGTCTTCTGTGAGCTGTGGTTGTGCAGCCCAGAAACCCTCTAGAGATGGGTGTAGAGGTTTCTTCCTTCTGTCTGGTCTGAATCTCCCTCTTTTAGTTCCAAACCATCAGCCCTTGTCCTGTCACAACAGGTCCTGTTAGAGCATGAAGGGATCTGGGACCTTAATTAGTGCCTCAAGCCACTTCTATGATATTAATATTAAGAAATGATGATGAAGATACTAATAAAACCAGCAGGAATGACAGCAGTGCATGAGGCAGGAGATGCCTCCTGGGGGAGAGTGGAAAGGCAGCAGACAGCTGGAGGAAACAGGCATCTAACAGTTTTGGGAGGGCCAGCTTGGAAAGAACCTTTCCTACACCATTTGCCAGCTGATGAGCACAGAAGGATTTAACAATATTATCTCATTAAGGCTGACAGTGTCCTGGGAGTGTGAAAACAACGGGGGCATCCTTTCATTTCCATCTCCATGGCTTTTCTTCTGAGTGTTTTCAGGTGATGGAGAGAGGCTGAGAGGTTCTGTAGCTGTTGCTTTGCCTCCTCCACGGTTTGCTCCTTTGCCAGGCAGGCTGTGGCTGCTGCAGAAGTTTTCTGTTGGTGCTGCAGATCGTGTGGCTGTAGCTTTTTGTGCATGGGAGATAAAACTCCACTGTCTAGCAACTCATTAGCTCTCCTTCAACAGCATTAGTGGTTAACAGTGTAATTAGTTTCAGTGGTAAAAGGAGATTCTGCAGACCCAGGAGAGACTCTTAATCTTCTGCCATTTCAGACAGCAGCAAAAAGTAGCAAGTGGCTTGCTGGGAACCATGGTGAAATATTGCTTCACAGAATCCCAGAATATCCCAAGTTGGAAGGGACCCACAAGGATCACCAAGTCCAACTCCTGCTCATACACAGGATAACCCCAAAGTCACACCATGTGTCTAAGAGCATTGTCCAAATGCTTCTGGAATTCCATGAGAATAGGTGCCATGACTTCATCCCTGAGGAGGCTGTTCCAATGCTCCACCACCCTCTGAGTGAAGAACCTTTCCTTAATATCCAACCTGAACCTCCTCTGGCACAGCTTCATGCCATTCCCTTGGGTCCTGTCCCTGGTTACCAGAGAGAAGAGATCAGCTCTTGTCCCTCCTTCATCACTGGTGAGGAGGTTATAAACTGCAATGAGGTCTCCCCTCAGTCTCCTCATCTCCAGGCTGAACAGACCAAGTGATTTCTGATGTTCCTTATATGGCTTCTCCTCCAGACCCTTCACCATCTTTGTGGCCCTCCTCTGATGAGAGTGCATTACCCTGGACTGTTGTGTCCCAACACTTGGCAGAAGAAGAAGAGACACCTTGGATCTAGATGATGCCTCCAGAAACATGTCCATTGCTGAACAATGTGATGTCTGTTAGCACTAGGGCTCAAATACCTTGACCCCTTAGAGGAAATGATCCTTACACCCTATTCATCATCTTGTGTCTGAGTACACCTCTGTCCCCCTGGAGCAATTTTGGCACCATACATAACAGTGTGTGCACTATTCCTGGAAGCACATGGAAGACTGGTTCATTATTTGAAGATGGAAGGTGACTTTGTTCTTGCAGAAGCAAGCTATGGATGCAAAGGTAGCCTTGGGGTTTGGTGTAGGCTCAGAGTGGTGCTTCTGGCTTTTGAGGGGTTTTGACTCTCTTTTGGCCCTTTTCCTTTTGTTCTGAAGGCTTCAGTCCCTCAGAATCAGAGAGCAGAATTAGAAGCTATTTAAAGGTTATCCTTTGTTTGCTGTGTGCTTTTACAGATGTGTGTGCAAATACCAAAAGATCAACAGAAACAAGGAAAAGGAGGAAAAACAGAGCGGGGTTTGCATTTCTGCAGGATCCTTGCAGGGCAGAGTGGGAGATGCCCAGCAGTATGTGACATAGGTGCTCAGAACCTGGAAGTCTGAGTGCTGGGGACCAGCCCTTCTGGCAGCAGCCCCTGCTCAGCCTGGCATGCTGCATCCCAGCTGATTTCGGGATCCTTGGCCACCATCGCTTGCAGCTCTGCAGGAAAACTGTGCTGCATCTGGCCTTGCAATCTGATCCCCGAGCTTGGTGAAGCATGGCTAGCATGTGACCAAATGTTCTCATCCCACCCAGAAAGGGGGTATAGAGATGAGGGGAGGAGGGAAGATGAAATATGGGAAGTGAAAAGCCCTTTCTGATGGGCCCCATTTCCTGCTTTTCCGCTCAGAAGCAGTGTGCAGGGAAGGGTGCAGCAGTATTTCCCACCAGCTCCTTTCTGGTAGCTATAGAAACTTAAAACACAGCCACAGGAACACAAATCCATCTCTTTGCTGGAGCTTCCTTCCTTTGTGGGCTGTGGCTTTTCCCTGACATGAGCCCCCCCCCAACCCTACAATACTCCAGGGAGCCTTACCTGGAATCTGAAATGTCTTTTTGCCAGTTGGAAAGGAGCAGTGTCATTTTATTAGTTAGAAATGGAGAGGTGTGGAGACAGAGCAGGAAATATCAGGAGCTAACAGACATTGACCCAGGGAGGAGATCTGGTCCTAAACCTTGCTTTTGTGATAGCAGTGATATCAGCATGGCTACCAGTTTGTTACCAAATTGATGGATATGTTGAAGCAGAAAGGCTGCTGGGAGGACAGGGATGCCCGAGAGGGGTGGATGCCAGAAGCAGCTTGTTGGCAGAGTCCTGGTGGCACCCTCCTGCCTGCAGGTCTGTGAGGCTGCTTTCTGGCTCAGATCTGTGTGGCTTCATGCCATGCTGTGGGCATCTGAATGGCTTTCAGGCTTTGCTGCACACCATGGGGCTGGGTGACCGGCTTGGGGCAAGGAGGGGTTCTCTCCATCATGCCTGATGGGTTGAGATATCTTCTGAAGTGATCAGCAAGGATATAGGTGAAGGAGAAGGGATTCTTTTCTTTTTGCTATTTTCTAGCTTTTTAGGAAGTGTGTGCTCATTGCAGGAAGGGTGGTGGGTGGCAGAACCTCCTGAGACATCTAGCTCAATGCACATTTCCACACTCAGATGTGCCCTACAGCTCAGTATCCCACTTTTGTCCCAGAGTAGGGGCAACAGGGCCAAGAGGCATGTCAAAAGTGCCAGGTGAACATGATACTCCATTGTTTGATTTCACCTTGCCCCAGCAAATAAATAACCAAAGCCCATTGGACTTGTGAGCCACCCACCTGCCAGTAGATTACTCTGCTCTTGATCTCACCTGCTGCTATGTGCCAAAGTGTGGTGGCCCTTTCACAATCCCCTTGTTGGGAGTTGCCTTCAGCTGCTTGGACAGGCTCTGCAGCAGCAGGCAGGAGGTCAGCACGGCACCCTGTTTTCTTCACCTGAGTGTTATTCAGTAGTTTAGTTTAAAGGGAGCTTACAGCTTTATGGGTCAGTTGGTTGTTTGCTTTTCCAGGGCTTGGAGAAAAAAAAAAAGGATTATTTTGCCCTTGTAAGGGAATAACAGGTGGCTTTCCCATTAGCATGGACCCCCTCCAGGTGGATGATGCTTGGGTGGCCTTCAGAGCAGACCTTGCAAGCACGTTCCTGTGCTGCTGCCAGTAAAGAGGCAGTGCCAGTGGTGGTGAGCTTGCAGAAGATCACAGAATCATTAGGGTTGGAAGAGACCCCTAAGACCTCACCATGCAGCTTCTCCTGCCAAGTGCTGTTCACAAGGGAAGGTGAAACATTTGCCCTCATGCCTCATCCACCTTGATGCCTTGCAAAAGGCTCTGCCCTTCTCCCAGCCCTTCAGAAAGGTGCACCACTTTCTAAACCTTTAGAAGAATGCTGAGAGTTATGAGTCCCCAAGGTCAGGGTGAGACCCTGGAGCATGGTGCTGTCAGAGGAGGACTGATGCAGAGACTCCAGAAGAGGTAATATGATGGAATAGAAAGAGAGAGGAATCCTGTAAACCAGCTTGGGAGAGGATCAGGCGTGGAGCACAGAGGATGAGGTGACAACATTGCAGGAGCTTGCATATGGAGAGTACCTCCTATGAGGCTGTCTCTTAAAAATATGGCTGTTCCCACAGCTGCCTGTGGTGTCTGTTCCCATGCATGGCTACACCATTGCCAGGAAGCTTTGCCTAATAATTTTCCTGATTGATGTCTTTCTGTGCTTCAGATAAAGCTGATTTCCTCCTCTCATAGCTGCAGCGGATGCAGAGAACAATAGGTACCATGTCTGTGCTGCCTACCCTGCATGATTGGGACTCTTAACCTGCTTCCTTAGTGCTGATGCCCAGACTGGGAATGAAGCAGCTTCAGAGAACCTACTAAAAAAAAAAAGCTACTCCAAAGAAGTGATTTGGCAAAGAAGTTTGCAAAAGCAGTAGAAAGCAGCAGCTGGGGTGCATGAAGAAGAGTGTGACCAGCAGGTCCAGGGAGGTTCTCCTCCCAATCTACTCTGCCCTAGTCAGGCCACAGATGGAGTACTGTGTCCAGTTCTGGGCTCCCCAGTTGAAGAGAGACAAGGAACTACTGGAGAGAGTCCAGCAGAGGCTAGGAAGATGCTGAGGGAATTGGAGCATCTCTGGGAGGAGGAAAGGATGAGAGAGCCCTGGGGCAGCTTAGCCTGGAGAAGAGCAGTCTCAGACAGGATCTGCTCAATGCTGAGCAAGAGCTGAAGGGTAGCAGCAAGAGGCTAGGGCCAGACTCTGCTCAGTGGTGCCCAGGGCCAGGCCAAGGGGCACTGGGCACAAACTGGAACCCAGGAGGTTCCATCTGAACAGGAGAAACTTGTTTGGTGTGAGGGTGGCAGAGCCCTGGCCCAGGCTGCCCAGGGAGGTTGTGGAATCTCCTTCTGTGGAGAGATTCCAACCCCAGCTGGAGGTGATCCTGGGCAAGCTGCTCTAGGTGACCCTGCCTTTGCAAAGGGATTGGACTAGGTGATCCCCAGAGGTCCCTTCCAGTCTGTGATTCTGTGAACTGAGTGAAGAATAATGTCTACAGTTCTTCCAGGACAGGAACAGCAAAAGACACAGAGGTATCCACAGTGTAACTTTTAAAACTACAAATAAATCTCATCACAGGCATTTCTGTGAGTTTCAGGAGTTAAGAAACAACCAAGAGTGACCAGCATGATGGAGGAAAATCATGACCAAGCTGTGTTGCACTGCTGCAATAAGAAGGTGCTGCTCAGGGAAACAGCATGGCAGAGACCTGCTTTGGAGATCCAACCACTGCTGTAAAACTGCTTATTGTGAAATATGTAGCTGAATGTATCCAATTATCACTCTGTCTCTGGGTAAAGCAGGCAAAACCTGAGCTTGTTTGTTGTTTTGGGTTTTTTTTTCCCCACCTTCTTTTAAAATAGCAGATGGTGAAAAAGTCTGCAGCTCCCAATTCTTTAATCCTTTCTGTGTTGTCTGTTGCTTCCAGACCATGTCTGGTTGCTCTTTCCTGGACTGGCTCCAGCTCATCTGTATTATCCTTAAGCTGTAGAGCATTGCAGTGAGTCAAAGCATTGTGCACAAGGAGAGATGTCATGTCCCAGGGATGTGCCCACGTGTGGCCCTTGTGCCTGCCCTTTCCCTCCTGAGCAACATCCCAAGCTGGATCTCATCACAACCTCCTGAGCTATTTTTCGGGGGAGTTATAGACTTCTCTAAAAGCTATTCCCCAGCTTGGATTTGGGTGTCAGTTATCCACCCAATCCACAGCTCTTTACTTCTCTCTTCTCACTTGAAATAAATGTCATGAATTTATTAAGATTTTTCTTCTAATTATCTCCCTTCCAAACACCTTGCAGTTCTCACAGCCCAGAGTTATCCACGCACTGTATAGCACACTTCTTAGTCTATCATCTGGCTTCCTAATGTAAATATTGAATATATGGGGATGAGGTGCCCCTTCAGATCTCCTCACAGCCTGGCAGGGAGTGTCTGATAACAGCTTGCAGAGCACAGGTTTTCTCCCCTCTCTTGTGCCCTCCCTTTATAACCTCACCTGGATCAGGTTTCCCTTGTTTGTTTGCAGAGTTGTCAGCCAAGACAGTTCCAGGATCCTCCCTGGAGTGAGGATCTGTCACAGCTACGGCTTCTTTCCATCAGCCTGGCTGCTTTTCTTGTCAAAGAGTAGAAAGGATTGACAGGAATTTGCTCTTGAAAAGTCCCTGTTGGTAATTTCTCTTCCCCTGTTTTCCCTTTGATCTAATACTACTAAATTGCTTAACAATTTGTACTGATAGCTTTCAGGATGCTGAGATCCAGGTCATGGCTGTGATGCTCTGGGCACTGCCCAAATACAGCCTCTCACCTGGCTCTTGTATTGCTGATTCCCAAACTGAAATCAGTCTGGCACATCTGATTCACCAGTTCTTTAGTCAGTGAAGTCTGAAGGACACAAGAGATGTTTGCTTCCTGTGCAGGCTGCTTCAACACCTATAGGTTTGTTCTGACCCTGGAGAGCAACACCTCACCATGGAGGCAGTGCCCTCTGAGGGTATCTGAGAGAAGCTCCCTGCTCTTTGAGGATGGAGAAGAGCCTTTCAATGCAATGTCAGAGGTTCATTGTGTTTAGGTATGTGTTGATTGGCAACATTTATGAAGGACAGAGAAATCATAAGGGATGGGAGTATGTTCTCAAATGCTCCATAACCATGTCAGCCCAGGAAGATTTACATAGGAGCTGGAGCATATGGCTTGCTTTATCACAGCAATCATCTGCCAGGACATGTGCCATCACCTAATTACAATTACACACCCACATTTTGTCTTCTCTGCTTTACATCTTGCCTTATTTCCTGCAGAGGCATCAGCCATGGGGTTTTTAGCTGGAGCACTGAGTGGTGCTGGGACATCCTCAACAAGGACAGCAGGAAGAGGTTTCCCTGCAGGGATCTCCTAGGTTTGGTCTCCACTCATGCTGGTTGGTGTCTGAGAGCTTGCTGAGGAGCTAAAGCACCTTTTATCTCCCATGTGGCTAAAATCCAGCTGGACTGACTCCTAGGGAGATAAAAACCAGAGGATAAGTGCAATCAGAGAAAATAGATAGCTATTTAACACATTGCCTGTTCCAAGGTGACACTCTGTTCTACAACCTTCCCACATGCTTGTCTAACCTGTTCTTAAAGATTTCCAGTGATGTAGATTCCTTTGCTTCCCCAGCTAATCCATACCCTTGCTTAATTAACCTTGTCATTAGAAAGATTTCCTCAAGTCACACCTGAATGTGCTGCTCTTTAATTCATCACTTCTTGTCCTACTTGCAATGGACATGGAGAACAGTCTCCAAAGGGCTGTTATACCTCTGGGGACTGTTGAGAGGTCTCCCCTCAGTCTTTTTTCCCCATTTCCTTCAGACCTTAAGTTTTCTTGAATTCTGATCATATTTGTTTCATCCTTTTGGGCTCTGCCTGATTTGTTCACATCTTCCTGCTATGGCATTTTCACGGTGGGACTTTTAACTGCCTGCAGCTGTGACCTTCTGGTAAGGGGGAAAAAAGCTTTTCCAAAGTGGGGAAAAAAAAGTAAAAATCTGTCCTGATCCAAATGTTTTGCATTTGGAGTTTGATTTCAGTGATATTTGCAGACCTGCTTTTTTTTTAGCATGTCTTGTTTTGCAAGGATGAGAACATTTTGTGCTGATGAAATTGTTTGGCTTAATTGTGTGCTAAAAACATGTTGATGTTTATATTATGTGAGTATTAATTTTAATCTCCAGTATTAATCAGCAGCAATGTAAACAATGTATTGAGAATTATCTTTGCCAGGTTGTATTTGTATATAATTTAGTACTTACAACAGGTTTTTAATATTTTATATTGTGTGTTAATGCTTCTCTGTTATTGTTCAGCAGGGACAGGGAAAGAAATAAAAGCTTTAAACAGCAGCAAGAGAGTTTGGATTAAACATCAGGAACAGTTTTTCTTAGGGGAAGGGCAGTGAAGCACTCCAGCACTTTGCTGGGGTTGGTGAGGAACTGCCAGGACCTCATTGTCCCCAGCCCATGCTGCTGCCTCAAGCCATCACCCCAAGTCCCTTTTGTCCCCATTTTCCCCAGGGGAAGGGAAAATCCAGAAGTGGCAGCCTGAATTATCCCTGAAAACTCATAGATCTGATGACTCTAGGGAACCATTTTCTTTCTTTTGCAGAAAATAAAGAAGATTCATTCATGAGGAAAAACTTCTTTCCTGTGAGGATGCCAGAGCACTGGCACAGGCTTCTCAGAGAGGTTGTAGAGTTTCCTTCTCTGGAGAGACTCCAACCCCAGCTGGAGGTGATCCTGGGCAACCTGTTGTAGGTGATCCTGCTTTAGCAGGGGAGTTGGACTAGGTGATCTCCAGAGGTCTCTTCTAACTCCTACCATTTCTGTGTCTCTGTGATTCCATGAATGAAAGCAAGATCTAGACTAGCTAAACTTTCCTTTCACTGGGACATTGAAGAAGCTTATAAATTAGACCAGAAACCCATGGTCCAGTTTCTCCTGCTCCTAGAATCACCTAAAATTTAGGCAACATCTCCTTGTCTGGACTGAATTTAACATACAAGATGCTTCATATCCTGCAGGAACTTGGTTTTTGCTTTCCAAAGGGCACTGGCCATTAGGTAGTGGTGGCAAGGGAAGGATGAGATCGTGCCAGTGTCCATGGAGTAGGGAATGGTGTCACAGGCTACATGTTGTGAGACCTGTGGGTGTAAAAGCAGCAAAGGTGTATTTCTCCATCCTCTTGTCTCAGTGAAGGTGCCTAACATCAGTGGTGATCTTGTAGACCTCAGGGAAGTGTCCATAGCTTCAATAACATCTAGATTACCAAGAGCCAAATTACTTTTGAGAAAGCCAAGTCCCTTTCTCAGCTCTTTGAGCACTTCTAGAAGTTATTCCCACTGTTGCCTTACCTGCTGTGTCTCTCCTGAAGAGACACCAGAAGATCACATGAAGCTGAGGAAACCTGGGCTTTATTTCTGCTGTGTCCTCTAACACTCAGAGCTATGGCAGGGCAATTTCCCTGGATCTGACTCCTGATTCCCAGCACTGAAAGAAGGGTTATCCACCTTATCTTTTTCAAAAGTGATTTTGGGATCTCATGGAAAGAGTTCTATAATTATATATATATATGTTTTTCATAGCTTAACTACACTTTTGACATTTTCTTGGCTTTTAAACTAGAAAGGTTTGGGTTTTAAAAAATTATTATTATTATTTTCCAGGAAGCCATTTAGTTAAATTCTATTTTAACAGTGTTTCAACAGACTTCAGTACAGGAACTAAACTAGGCACAAGTTCTGCACCTAAGCACTGATTTGCATTATATTTCCCCACAAAAGAGATATCTATATGTTCATTGTTGCTATGAAACCAGGAGTTTTGCTTCCATCATTGTGTTCTCACGTCATGGTTAAAGGAACTGAATGAACAATGCACAGCTACTGGGTTTCACTTTAACATCTACTTAAAGAAACCTTTCCCCTCCCACACTTTCCAAACAAATAAGGCCTTAATAACTGGCAAGTTGAGTGCTCCTGACAGTGGCTTCTGCAGCATGGGTGGGAGGGGCAGAGAGAGGGGTGCTGGGGCTGGGTGTTGGCTTGGCAATTTGAGTTTTGCAATGATTTGTGCCTTGGTTAAGTTGAGGAGTGGTTTTTACTTATGCACTGCTTCCCTCTTTCAATAGTTGGGAGCTCTGAGGGTCTCTCCTGCTCCACAGTCCTGAGCCCTGGTGTGAGTCCCTGGCACCAGGGTGTTGGTGATGAGAATATGATTTTCAGCTGAATAACTTTTTCTGGTTGCCTTTTTGAAGAAGGCTGTGGTTGTGAAAGATTCACTTGACTCCTGGAGCTGGATCTTTAAGGGTGCAAAATGCACAGAGAGGTGAAATGCTGAAATAAAATTGCCTTTGAGGGAGGATGGGTCTGGTCTTGGGCAAGGCAAAGAGGTTCTCTGTTTCTTTTGGCTGCTTGTGTGTATGTACAGTGTGCATGTAACTATATCTCTGTATCTATCTATTCTATATCTATATGCTTATCTATATACTTAATATTTTATGTATCTACATCTGTATCCATATCTATACATTCTATATCTGTATCTATATCTATATCTATATCTCTATATCTGTATCTGTATCTATATCTATATCTATCATTATTATTCAGTGGTGCCCAGTGACAGGACAAGGGACACAGGCACCAACTGGATCACAGGAGGTTCCAGTTCCTGAATATGAGGAAATCAACCTTGCTGTGAGGGTGCAGAGCCCTGGCCCAGGCTGCCCAGAGAGATTGTGGAGTCTCCTTCTCTGGAGAGATTCCAGACCCAGCTGGAGGTGATCCTGGGCAAGCTGCTGTGGGTGACCCTGCTTTAGCAGGGGGGGGGTTGAACTAGATGATCCCCAGAGGTCCCTTCCAACACCTACCAGTATGAGATTCTATGATCATCTATATCAATACATATATAAAAATATGTATTTGTACATGTTGTATATGTACACTGAATAGCTTTAACAAAAATCCTTGAATATGTGATTATATAGATGTATGTGTGCCTCTGTGTGTATATATATATATGTGTACTTGTCTATATATATAATACATTAAAAAATGGTTTTTTTAATATATATATATATACAGACACATAAGCATATTCCTGAACAAGGACTCAAAGAGAGAAAGTTTCTTTGCTCCTCTCCTCATTTGTTCCTAAATGTGAATGATGGATTGCACTTTTATGGTTTCCTCTCATCTCTTCTGTTTAATACAAATATACCTCTGTAAGAATCCTTTGGAAGAGCTGTGGGCAGAAAGCTAATTTAGCCTCACTACTGATTCATATTCCTTCCCCACTGCAGACATAACAGTGATGGGTTTGTAAAAGGCTGTGTTTGCAGCCCTCCCCCTCCCCCCCACCTCAGTTTCAGGGAGCAAATCTGGGGTGTCTCATGAACCCTCATCTTTCCCTGTTATCAACAGGAGGGTGGCTGGAAGAATAGTGCCTGTGTAACAGCCCCAGCATGGGAAAGGAGGTGCAGCAGCCAAAATGGGAATGAAAGTCTCTTTTTAGCTGCTAAACAGAAGATAGGAGTTAAAATATGCAAGCCTGTGACAGAGCCAGGAAAATGTGCTCTTTGTTAAAATTAACTAGTGAGGGCTGTTCTCCATCCTTCCTCCTCTGCCTCCACAGTAAACACCACGGCTCCTCTCCAAACAGGAGCTTCTTTTGGGGTTCACCTTGTGCAAGCTTCCACCTTGTCATCCTGATTCTGTGTTGCAGGCACTGGGTGCCACTAGCTTGCACAAAACTGGCCAGGTGTGGAGATACAAAAATATCTATATCTATATACACACACACATATATATATAGTGTATATATGCATAAAATATACAATATATATAATCAAATAGATATAGATTATATAGAATATATATTATATATAATCAAATAGATATAGATTATATAGAATATATATTATATATAGTGTATCTGATATATTAATTTATATTTATATAAAAAATATAGATCATAAAGGTATTTGGGGGAAGTTGGTCTAGATGGTCTCCAGAGGTCCCTTCCAACCCCTAATATTCTGTGATTCTGTGGTAGAAGTATATTATATACTTGTATATTACCTAATGTGTATATCTATATAAAATATAGATATGTAACATTTATTACATGCATATTGTATGTAATATGTATGTTATACACAAGTATATTCTTGTATATATTTATACACAGTATACAAGTCTGCAGCTGCACTGTTTGCAAAATGAACTAAAAATAAAAGTGATCTAGAAGGAACTAAAAAAAAAGATGCAAGAAAGTCAGCAGTGGGTAAACCTTAAGTTATTTGGAGCAGAGTGATACTCTCTGTAAAGTCAAAATGTTTCTCAGGCTCCTTTTTGCTGATGCAGCTGTGGCATAGCAGGAATTGTCTGCTTCCCTAGTGCAGCACTGGTGGCAAATGTACTTTTAGGCTGAGAGTGCAGGGAGCCTGAGAGAACAACCCCCAATATTAATCCGGTTTCTACCTCTGTTTCTATCAAAAGGAGCATCATTAACCACTATGTAGCTCATTAGAGCAGGGATGAAAGCAGAGAACAGCTCAGAGTGAGGGGAATTAACCCAGCAGGGAGCAGGGTGAGGGATGGAGATGAAGGGGGATGTAGTGTCCAACATGCCGATTGGTATGAGACATTTAGAGGTAGCCTTCAATATTTTGGGAGATGCTTTTTCTACTCATGCAGCAGGATTTTCCAATGGGAGCAGCTACCTGTGAGTAATTTGGGATAAGCCTCATGCAATACATAAGCCACAAATCCAGTCCAAATGGATTTGTTTCAGGCTCTTTGCAAACTCTGGCATTAGACTTCCCAGTAGTCACACTGGCTAAACCAGTGGTCTTGGGTAGATACAGAGAAGAGAGCTGAAGGTAAGGTGTCATCTTTCCTTTCATCCTCAAAGATAAATCCCCATCAGAAGATGTCCTCAGCTTTTGGGGCAGGAAAGGAGCAAGACCCATGTCTCTAGCTTTGAAACCTGTGCTAATTCTTGGATGGTTTGGGTGGGAGCAGGAGGGGGTGTTAGAGGATGCACAAACTGTGGTTGTTGTGATCAAAAGGAGCTTTTGGGTTTGTCACACTGGGGTGCAATCCACAGCATGGCTGTTTATACCTCCACTAGGTTAAATTAGCATCATTATCCCTTAACGGATGAGTAGATATTATCATGCTGCCTCCTAAAAAAAAAAGTAATTACTGTATCTATTGGGCAGTGCATTAAATGACACCATTTAATTACAGCCTAATTTATCTCTGAATGAAAAATATTTAAAATGACTGTAGAGTATTTTATTCCATTCAATTACTGCAAATCTCTGCCCGTTTGCTGCCACAGATGAGCTCAGTTGGCAAGCTGGATGCACGCACCAGTGAGTGCTTGGCTCTTTCTCTCCTGTGCCTGGTGAATCAGCTCCAAATCAGCCCCAGCAGCCTGATTTCTGTCATTGAGGACCTTTCTGAGCTTTAGTGAAGGTGAGATGTTTGTCAACCATCCCTGAACAACCAGGGATGACTTCAGGATCACTGTTGTTGAGCCCTCCTGAGAAGTTGCATTTCCATTGGTGCCTAAGCCCTTTGGAGGGGTGATGCCAAATGGGACACCTCATGCTTGGGAAAGCTCTTAACATGTTTCCATAGTAGGCACTACAGGAGGTCTGCTTTGGGGACATAAGAATCCCAAATCAAGCTGATGCAGGATTCAGGAAGAGGTTGGAACATCTTTAAGGGACAAGGGATGATTGAGGTGTTATTTAACCTGGAGAAAAGGAGGCTCAAGGGAGAACCTATTGCTCTTGACAGCTCCCTGAAAGAAGGTTGGAGTGAGGTGGGGGTTTTTCTCTTCTCTCAGGTAACAAGCAATAGGACAAGAGGAAATGGCCTCAGGTTGTACCAGGGGAGGTTTAGGTTGGACATTAGGAAAAGTAATTGTCATTGAAAGGGTTGTCAAGCCCTGGAACAGGCTTCCCAGGGATGTGGTGGAGTCATCAACTCTAGAAGTGTGAAACAATGTGTAGACATGGCCCTGTGCAAGATGGTTTAGTGGAGTGGTGGGGTTGGGTTGATGGTTGGACTTGATGAACTTAGAGGTTTTTTCCAACTTTAATGATTTTATGATTCCATGATATCCTAATCCTACTGAGGTCAAAGGGGAATTGATGACCATGTTCCTGGGGTTAGGGTTTTTCCTGTAGCCTCTGATGAGGTCTCCAAGGTTAACCTGAAGAGAAGCCAAGCTGAAATCCAACAGTGGTTTATCCTTGTAGTCCTTCTAGCAGAGTTCCATCATATTCCAAAAGTTTACATTTCACAGATTTCCTTGTGTTTTCAGCCACAGAAGCTCAACAAATGAAATAATCATGGCAAGATTTGCCAGTTTGGCATTCATTTGGGCAGAAAGAGCTGTCACTGCTAGCCAAGGACAGACAATTTGCTGTCCATGCTGCTAACCAGTAACAAGAAATGTGCCTGTTTTATGTGTGTGTGACTAATGGACCAGTAAAATAGAGCTTTAAAATAAATAAATACAATAGCTATGCCTCTGGCCATATAGTCTGGGTTGGTGTTATGTCACCTCCCATTTAGCCATGCCACTTTTGAAAGCAGGGGCAGGAGGAGTGCAGGAGACACTGGGGAAGTACTCTGGGCATGGTGCAGCAAAATTCTTGGGGAGTTTAAGAAAGCCTTTCTTCATCTGAAAAGAAGGGAGAGAGAGAAGATGAAATGATGACATTGAACCTACAATGTCATTTCTGGCAAGGTCTGCTGTGGGAAAGGGCAGGCATGGGTGTGGTTGTGTGCTACCATCTGATGATGCTGTCTGTCCAAAGGCAGCTATTGCCCATTGCCCCTTGGGCTGGGGACATACCCCCAGCTCTCCCCCTGGTTTGTTTAAGCCTACCAGAAGAGAAAAGTGCCTGCAAAGCATTTTTCCATCAGCTTTAAGAGCTGGCATAGGTGCTAAGTGCCCCTAGCAGGCAATGTTGGTGACTGCTGTCCTGTTTGCACAGAGCTGTGGGAAGCAGGAGAGAGGATTCCATGGCTTTGGGAATACAAAGGGCAAACCCTCTTGAAAGAATAACACTTTTGTGCAGCAAACCAGAAAATACACAGCTGCCCACTGGAAGCCTTTTAAATATATGATGGCCATTAAAGATACAGTCACAGTCCTGTGAAGTGCAGTGTGAGAGGGAGGTTATTATAATTATTATTATTACTACTACTACTATTATTATTATTATTATTTTCTGTGTATTAGCAACTTCTGGGCAGCCTGGAATTGGGCAGGAGGTTTAGGGAAGGCTGGGAAATGGATACAGGATGCATTCCCACTGCTTTTGCCTTGAGCTACAAACCTGCCTGTGTTAAAGATTATTTCTTCATCCCAGGGCTAGAAAATATTTAGGCATTGTGTTGTGGAGGGGAGGGAAAAAAAAACCCCTTTCCAGGGGCTTCTCTGTGGCAGTAGAAGCCTAGAGCTCCTGGCTCTAGAGCATGGATTTGGGCATACCCCAGTGATTTCAGCTCCTGAGTGCTCTGCTCAACAGGTTTGCCTTAACTATATATTTAAGGTTAAGCATTTTCCAGCTTGGGACCTGGCACTGATGGACACATCAGCACCTGGTAAAGGGCTTTTCTCCCCAGGCTCACAGTGCTTCACAAGAGGGGGATGAGCTGCTTTGAGTAAAGGGTGAAGAAAAGGAGAAAGAAGGAAAGAAAGTTTAAAAAGTAAAAGAAAAAGGAAAAAAGAAAAAGAGAGAAAAGGAAGACTGATGGTAGATTAGATGCTTTTGCTTGATGCTGCTTTCATGGTTGGTTGGCAGATCTGAAACCTGTTGGTAATGGAAAGACCAAGCTCTAAAGCTTTAGGGCTCACTTACCCTCACAAACTAACTTGGGATTGTGGTCAGGTGTGAATTAGGAGCCCAGAATCCACTTAGTTCACACTCAGAGCCACTCAGAAACAGCCTGGAAATGCAATTCTGGACCCCAAATCCTTCTCCATCTGTGGAGAAGATGTTGTGCATCCCCACATGGGCTAAGCTCTGGTACCAGCAGCTCCCTGCTTGTAACCACCTCTGAACTCCTCTCCTTGCAAACACCAAATATGTTTTCTTTCTAGATTAAGCAGCATTGTTTCTTTTTCTTCAGCCTCCCAGTTTCTTTTTCATTATGGGTGGGAAAAGGGAACTGAAATACAGGCACAGGAGAAACCTGACAGCATTTAGCTTAATAGGGAATCTGGGGTAGTATTTTGCACTTAGATCTGTACTGCAACTCTTCTCTTTATTAGAGAGGTTGACAACTGAGCTTATTTCTCTGTGAGATAAACCTACTGTAGTAAAAGGCTGTTCCCAGATGGTAATAGCTGGTGTTTGGGAGTTATTCACATATATAAGCAAAACATCAGTAGCCCCAACAGGAACTGTCAGCAGGCTGGTCCAAAATTCTTCAGTTTTAATGGTGTGTGAAATGTCACTTGAAGTGTATTCACTCAAAAAAAAAAAGAAAAAGGAAACCAGAAAAATCTCAGGGAATGTTGTTTTCAGATGAACTCTTAATTAAGATTTCTTTAGTCTAAAAGTCTCACTTGGTCCTGGAACAGTGAACAAAGCCAACACAGCCAATCTTAAGAATGCAAAAGAAGAATATTGGAAAACTGGGGAATGGTGGGTGAGAGAATTTAGGTTGTAAAATGCTAATTAACTTCTGGGATTGCAAAATCATTTGTCTGGTTTTTTTTTTTTTTTTTTTTTTTTTCTCCAAATACATTTACCATGAAGATTTAACTGCATTCAACCTGGAGAAAATCAGGCTAGATGCTGAGGACATACTTGAGGAGGAGGTGGGATGAGCTCTTTGCTCCCCCAGGGCACAGACATGAAGCTGTCACAGCTGCAACCTATCTCTCAAAGCAGGTTAAATCTCCTACTCTTCATTACCCTGTGGTCATTAGCAAAGTGTTGGTGTTAGTTCACTTGCTTGGCATTGCTCCTGTTCACACCCTGCATGAGAGGTGAGTAGGGCTGGCAAGTTGCTCTGTGTCTTCCTCTTCTTTCCTCTTGCCATGACTGGCAAACTGCATCTAGCTGCCAATCTAACAAAGCACAAACCCTGTCCATTTTGCAAAGCCTTTAACTGAAAATGCTCTCTGTAAATCTAATCAGCTTTATTTAGCCATGGACCTTTTTTTTAAGTTATATTTACTGCTTTGGCAATTCTTTTTCCCCTGGGGTTTCTGATTTGGACCCCTCAGACCTGTGGGCAGAGTTTGCTGTAGGGACCACATCTGCTCTCTCCCTTCTACTTTTGTACTCCTTCCCTACACAAGTCCTTCCACACAGCCACAGAAATGTGCTATATATTGCCTATATACTATATATTGCTATATACACTGTATATTGTCTGTCTGCTATCTATGATCTGTGTGCTATTATGGTCTATGTGCTATAGAGCTACACATTATAGTTCCAAGTACATTTGCATACCCTAGTTACAATATGGCCTAGCAGTTTTTGCCTAGAATCACCCAGCTTTGTCTTCTTTTATGAAGGCAGCTCCCTAAATGTGTCTTTAAGGACACACCAACCCTCCACCTGCAGAAGAGTGAGTTGTTTTTTGGAGGAAACCAGTTCAATATCCACCCTGGCTCCTGCTCAGAATGTATTAGTGTATGGGTTATATGGAATGCAACCCATCCTACCAGTGCAGTCTGGATTACAGCCTGATAAACTCAGTGTAAGCATGAAGCTTTGGAAAGACAAAGCTGTCTTTAGCAGCCCTTGAGGGGTTGTTCCCAATGGCAGGATGCTGGCACAAGGAGTATGAGAGGCTCAGGCCCTGTGGGGTTTAGCTTTCCATCTCCAGTAACTCCTGGAGTTGAGTTTCCAGCCCTCCCACCCCAGGGTTGCAGCTCAGTATGGGATACCCATAGCTCAGGGAGAGGGATTTGGGGTGTTTTGGCTCCTGAGGAGTGTTCTGGTGGGGATAGAATCATTAAGGTTGGAAAAGAGATCTGAGATCATCAAGAACAATCATTGACCCAACCCCACTGTGCCACTGAACCATGTCCCTCAGCACCACATCTACATGTTTTCTGAACACCTCCAGGGCTGGTGACTCCACCACTGCCCTGGGCAGCCTGGGCCAATGCTTAACCACTCTTTCAGTGAAGGCAATTTTCCTTATGTCTGACCCAAACCTCCCCTGGCACAACTTGAGGCTATTTCCTCTTGTTCTATGGTGTGTTACTTGAGGTGGGGGTCTCCCCTGAGCCTCCTTTTCTCCAGACTAATCAACCCCTGTTCCTTCAGCCACTCCTCACAAGACTTGTGCTCCAGACCCTTCTCCAGCTTCATTGCCCTTCTTTGGACACTTTCCAGTACCTCAATGTCCTTCTTGGAGTGAGGGGCCCAAAACTGAACCCAGGATTCCCAGTGTGGCTGTGGGGGCTGCTGCCCTGTCTTGGGGTGTGATGCCTTTTTGCAGCATCCTTGGGTCCTTGGTGACTTCCTCCCTCTGCTCAAACTCTAACTGAACTAGAATTTCATGACTGGGGCAAGGTCTGCCATAAGATTATGTTGTCTACATGACCTTTTTCTTCTACTTTCCCCCCAATTCATCTATGCTATCTGCTTTTTTTTTCACCTCCAGCTATATTAGTTCCATCCTTTGCCTTTTTGCAGTTTCATGGTAATTGGGTTGGAACAGAGGCTTTCATTACCAAAAGCAATAGCTAGCAACTGGAGTGGCATCAATTATTTCTCTATTTATTCTCTTATTTATTTTCTTGTTTATTCTGAGGCTGGATTTTGAAGCCAGTGCTATGGGGGGACAGGGATGTCTCCCAAGCCCAGCTGTAGAACCATAGGGCTACTGATGAATACCTGGGAGAGGGGATTGGGCAGGACACAGCCTGCATTTCAGGTAAGATTTTGGGAGCTGAGAAGGTCTCAGATCTGGTAAAGGGTGACCTGCTGCAGGAACTTTCCAAGGCCAAGCTTTAGCCTGTTCAAAACTGGTTGAGTCTGGAATTGCAATGGTCATGGATAAAGAGAGAGCTGGCAGAGATACTAATCCTTCTGCTTTCAAGGTTAAGTTTAATTAACCTCTCACTATTAGATGCCACAATGAAGCTTCACAGGAGGGATGGAGTACCCAAGGACTCCTGGCTTACATTCCTTAGGGCAATAGGAATTTTTTCCAGCCCAGCCAGCAGCACTTGGAGTCTGTGCCTTCCATTCCCAAGCTAGGACCAAATGGTAAAGTTACTGATAAATATTGAGGGAGGTGATTCTGTCTCTCTACCCTAGTGTGGTAAGACCTCACCTGCAGTGCTCTGAAGTCCTCAGCACAGGAGAGACATGGACCTGTGGGAGCAGGTCCAGAGGAGGCCAGAAAAATGTTCTTGAGGGCTGGAACTCCCCTGTTGTGAGGGCAGGCTGAGGGAGTTGGGGTTGTTCAGCCTGGAGAAGAGAAGGCTCCAGGGAGAGCTTCTTGCAGCCTTTCAGTACTTAAAGGGACCTAGAAGAAAGACAGGGACAGAGATTTTAGTGGGGTCTGTTGTGACAGGACAAGGAGTGACAGTTTTAAACTTAAAGAGGAAGAGTCTGGCTAGATAGCAGTAAGAAATGTTCACTATGAGGGTGATGAGATGCTGGCCCAGACTTTGCAGAGAGCTGGTAGATGTCCCATCCCTGGCAATGCTGCAGGTCAGGTTGTGTGGGGCTGTGAGCAACCTGCTCTAGTTGCAGATGTCCCTGCTAACTGCAGTGGGGGCTTGAACTAGGTGATCCTGAAAGGTTCCTTCCAACCCAAACCATTCTATCATTCTATAATATTATAGGAATAGTAAAGCTCCCTATGGGGGAAGGATTTGGGGTTGCCACCACCTCCCACCACTCCAGGTTGGCAAAGAGGAGTAGAAGTGGCAGAGCAGATGCAGTAAAATATGCTTGGTCCAAGAGAAATCCTACTCTAAGCTGTTGTAGGGTATTAGGGCAAAGTCCAAAGCCAGGCTGTGCAATAAGGATAGAAACCTGTGGGCTGCACAGTGCCTGCAGAACAAGACCTTTTCTAATCCCTGACCTCAGTGTAGCTAATGCAGGAGATTAAGAGAGTGAGGACAGATGCTCCACTCCTGCAGGAACACCCAGCTTGGCTGCTGTGCCACACTTTGGGTATTTGTCCTCCCAGAGAGCTGCTGTTGAAGATGGGGAGAGAGGGAAAGCAGCAAGGAATCATCTCTGATTAATCAAATCAGAGCACACATGTCCTCAGGGATCAGATCAGCCCTGCATGGGAACATGAGCACTGCTGGGCTGGATTATGCCTCCATCCATCTCCTTCAGCATCTTGCACTGATACTGGCCATCACCAGATGTTTCTGGGGAGGGTGTAAGAAAGTCTGGGAGCACTCAGGACCCTCCACCCTCAATATTTTCTCTCCTCTGCCTCTCCACTCTACTTCTCTGCTATGCAAAGGGGACTGTGGTGGCTGCTTTGCTCCAGGCTGTGGGACAGGCATTGCCTGTTGAAGGGTTACTTGCTCTCTTCTTATTATTTTTAATTTATTTTTAAGTTGTTTCCCATCATCATTGAAAGTGGCAGAAAATGCTGCATTTGTGGCTGGTGACTGAGGTTGCAATGTGACCCACAACAACCTGCCCAAAGGCACTGGGGACATGGTGAGGACAGGGGGCTCTGAGATTTGGGCTCTGCCCTGGACTGTGCTGCTCACTCCTGAGGACATTCCAGCCTCTCATCCAGAAGCATGGACACAGCCTTAGAAAGTGTCCAGCCAGGCCAGGGAGAAGAGTGAGGCTGTGGCTAGAAACACTTTGTACCTTTTCTTTTCTGTTTGAATTTGACCCTGCCCCCCAGCAGCTCATATTTAGAAGGTTAAACCACTTTACCTCCTTCTCCTGGCACTGGAGGCAGATCCACAGCCCCTGCCCTGTCCTCAGCCATGCTCCCAGAGGACATGGGAGATGGATTTTTCCGAGCTGTTCCCTCCAGCAAAGACAACAACGGGCAGAGCCCAGGAGTGGTCAGCTGGGGACAGACACTAGGACTTCAACACATGCCCCTGCCTTTGTGGATGGCTTCAACACCTTCCTAGCCTTAGAGCAGGACCTTGTCTTCACCTGCTCTTTCTCTCACCTTATTGCAATCCTTAACATCTAGATCCTGTTGTTCCTTGCAGGGTGAAGGGCTAGTACCCACCATGCTGCTGCAGACACATCTTGTGTTGAGCCTCCACAAGCACAGCCAAGATGCACAGATACTGATTTTCATTTTTTTTTTAAATCTCTAGAAATAAGATCCATCTTTTCTTAGATCTGCAACACTAAGTGAGCAGAGGAATTGATTATCATGGGCATGAAACCTTTCTTATCTCTTAAAATCCACAAATGACTCTCACTGCTGTACTAACAAAAGCCCTGTGAAGTCCCTGAGGTGTGTTCTGCCAGGGAGCAGAGATGCTCTTGGGGTCCCTTCCCTTGAGAAACATCAAATTCAGGGAGTGATGTCCCATAGCTTGATGCCTCTTCAGTAGGAAGCCATGATTTTGAGGTTTTGTCATGTTTTGAGGTTGTTTTTGGCCATGGTGTGCCAACCAGCAGGACTTTTCCCTGGCCCTACTGGTGGACACCACAGAGGCAGCTTGGTTTTTGCTGGGGATGGGGCTGATCTAGGGATGTCTCAGCTCATCAGTGTTGGAGAGCAGGCACCAACATTTCTCCAGCTCTCCAAGAGCACTGATCATCCTCAGCATGCAGTTACCCACCCACCTTTTGCTCTTCAATATTGTTATCAATGACATAGCATGGATCCAGCATGCCCTCAGCATCTTGGCAGATGATACCAAGTTGAGTGGGTTAGTTGACACAACAGAAGGAAGGGACAGCATCCAGAGGCAATAGACAAGCTTGAGAAGTCTCCCCACATGAACCAAATGAGGTTCAACAAGGCCAAGTGCAAGGTCCTGCTCCTGGGTTGGTGCAATCTACAATGTTAGTATAGACTGGGAGAAAAACTCACTGAGAGCAGCTCTATGGAGAAGGACTAGGGAGTTGTAGTGAGCGACAAGCTGGACTTGAGCCAGCAATGTGTGCTCACAGCCCAGAAGCCAACTCTATTCTGGGCTGCATCCCCAACAGTGTGGCCAGCAGGGCAGGGAGGGGATTGTGCCTCTGCTCTGCTCTGCTCTGGGGAGACCTCACCTGCAGGGCTAGGACCAGCTCGAGTCCTCAGCAGAGCAGAGACATGGACCTGGGGGAGCAAGTCCAGCTAGGGGCCACAAAAGTGGTTGGATGACTGGAACCTCTCTGCTGTGAGGCCAGGCTGAGAGAGTTGGGGTTGTTGAGCCTGGAGAAGAGAAGGCTCCAGGAAGAACTTCTCGTGGTCTTTCAGTACTTAAAGGGATCTATAGGTAAGCTGCAGAGGGATGTTTTACAAGGACATGTAGAGATAGGACAAGGGGTGATGGCTTTAAACTGAGAGAGGGTAGATTAGATATTAGGAAGAAGTTTTTCACTGTGAGAGTGGAGAGACACTGTCCCAGGTTGCCCAGAGAGGTGGTGGATGCCCCATCCCTGGGAACATTCAAGCTCAGACAGGATGGGGCTTTAAGCAACCTGATCTAGTGCAAAGTGTCCTTGCTTATGGCAAGGGGATTGGGACTAGATGATCTGGAGGTCCCTTCCCAAACCACTCTATGATCCTATGACCTGAAATGCACAGGATTTAGAATGGTTTGGGTTGCAAGGGACTTTAGAAATCATCTGGCCTAATCCTCTGCAGTGGGCAGGGTCACCTTCCACTAAAACAAAGTTACTCAAAGCCATGTCCAGCCTGACCTTGAACACTTGCTTGAAAGAAATGAGATACACTTGGTGGTAGGAAACTTCTCCCAGCAGAAGATTGTGGTGCCAGGTATCTAATACAATGTATTTTAGAGGACTTTATGTATTTTAATGTATCTATTTAAGATTTTAAAAGTGTATTTTAAACTGTGCAATGTTTCTGAGCTCCAGGAGGAAATACATTTGAGGCACCAGCCTCTGATGCATTCAAACAGCTCTGATGTTTAGACTCTGCCTTTTGCAGTGAACCTCAGCATCCCTCAGTGACACGTGTGTGCAGTCTCACAGTTTCAAGCCAGGCTTTGGGAGACTCTGTGTGTTTGTGATGAATCCCAGGCCATTAGCAATTGCTTCATGTTGTTTTTTTTTCCACCAGGATATTACCAGCAGCTTAAGGGGATGCTTTCTATTTTATTTCATTATTTTTGTAATGTGTCCTTTGTGGGCAGAACAATGTAGTGAGCAATCTGTGTGCTCCAAACAAGATAATGCAATGATCCAGTGGACCCCCTGCTTGGCTGGAGATTGCTAGATAATATATGGTATTCTGGTGAGATAATAACCCAAAATGGAGTGAGTATTTCTCCCTGCAGCGTTTACATCAAATACTTAAGGCAGCCCTTTGTGGACAGAGAAGTCAGAGATGGTATCATCTGACTGGAGAAGAGAAAATACATGAAAAGGGGGGGAAAAAAGAGCTAGTCATTGAGATGATTTTATTTTCTTGAGCTTGCAAGGCTGGGAGGCTGGGGGATGAAAGGAGATGGAGGGAATAATTGGAGTTATAAAGTGTGGGCAGCAAACTGGCTGCAGGGTTGAGTTAATGAGCTATATGAAAATTAACTCCCCAGCCTGAGAACCCTGTATGAAGATGCTCTCCCTTGTTTTTTTTTCCCTTGCTGGCTGTCAGCAGGTACTAGAAAACAGGATGCATGGTGGCATGGGTTTTGCCATAGGTGATGCCAGGCCAACCTGTTGTCACCTGATTTCTTTCTTTGAAAGGCAACAGGCTTTCTAGGGAAGGAAAACAGAAGATGCAGCAGCTGTGGTCTGTCTGCCCTCCTTAAAGCATCAGCCATGTCCTGGGAGATCACAGAGGGAGTTTAAGGGTCAGTGTTGCTCTTGTGGGCTGGGGAAGGGCTGCAAAAGCAAGGGGATAGGTAAGAGATGCTGGAAAAATGCCTTACTGCAAAGGGTGAGCTCATGAATTTGGGAGGTGGAGATTTTCCACAAAACAGAGGGTTTGTGGCTGCACGTGAGGAGAAAAACCTTGGTGCATTCAGTATGTGCAACTTACATGGGATGCTGCCAGGGGAAAGGGAAACCTGGCACTAAAAGTATAAGAAGCAAAACAGAGATGAGGAAATGCTTAAGGACCCTGCAAAATGCCAGGGAAATCTCTTCTGGAATGTGCCACAGAGTTCTGGTCTTTACCCTAAAAAAGACTTAAATGGGTCTAGGGAATCCTGCTCTGGCAGGGGAGTTGGACTAGATGATCTTTGGAGATCCCTTCCAACTCCTAACATTCTGTGATTCTGTGACAGCACATGCAGCAAAGAGTGGCTAGGAAAGGCAGGGAGGAAGGGAGATATTTTAGGCAAAGAGATGAAAAATATCCTCTGTGTTTGGCCAAGGAGGTTGGGAGAGGATGTGATGCCTGTCTATAAATACAGCAGGAGTGTAAACACCAGGGAGGGAAGCAAACTGATTTATCTGGAAGGATGATGTCAGCAGAAAACCAAATTGCTCTGAACTGGGCAGGAATCAATTTAAGAGGAGATCAGCATGTGGTTATAGGATCCTGGGACCTCTGGGGCTAGTAGGATCATTGTGGGGGACAGACCTCCAAACCAATCTTGAGAGAGAGCTTGTTAAACTGCTAAAAGATGTGATAGGACCATTTCTGCCAGCAGCAAACTGGGAGCTGAGCTGGGGAATCCCTCTGAGTGTGTATTACCCTGAGCTCCCTGACTTGCAATCACAGCATCTCACTGACCCTGAGCTTATGGTAATGTTAGTAGTGACTATTTATAACATGCTGTGACTTTTTATGTTTTTCCATGTGTGTCCCATGGTCTTTGCAACAGTATAAAATAATTGGGATATCAAAGATGATTAGGTGCTGGAGCATCTGCCTTATGAGAAAAGGCTGAGGGAGCTGGGCTTATGTAGGCTGGAGAAGAGGAGGATGAGAGGGAACACTGCCAAAGAAGATGAGTATCTGAAGGGAGGGTGTCAAGAGGATGGAGCCAGGCTTTTCTTGATGGTGCCAAGCAATAGGATGTGAGGCAATAGACACAAAGTAGAACACAGAAGTTCCACTTAAACATGAAGAAGAACCTCTTTCCTGTGAGGGTGATGGAGTACTGGAACAGGCTGCCCAGAGAGGTTGTGGAGTCTCCTTCTGTGGAGATAGAAAAAACCCATCTGGACACAGCCCTGGCTAATGTGCTTTAGGGTGATCCTGTTAGAGCAGGGAGGTTGGACTAGATGACCTCTGGTGGTCCTTCCAACCTTAACCAAACTATTCTGTGATCTGAAAATGCTTCTTTGCACCATGCTGGATGGGTATCAGGATGGATATCCCAGCAAGGTCCCTGCTCTAGGTACAAAGGAGAAGCAGCAATTTAAAGTCATCTGTAAATGAGCTAGTGTGGGTCCTGTGCTGATGAGCAGATCCATAGCAGAAATGCTGGGTTTAGATCCTGAGTGCTCAGCAGAGTTAATGAGCTTGTGCATGGCCTGGGTTTGTGCTGTACCTGAGCCAGCTCCTTTCACCTGGGCTGGGGAGCTGAGCTGTGTCCTGGCCATGCTGGGAGCTCCCAGGGCTGGTTTTAGGAGAGTGCAGAAGGTGATAAAACCAGCATAGTTTCAGCTGGTCAGGCAGGCCTGGACTGGAGGATTTGGTGGGGTCTGGACATTGCAGAAGTGGGGCAAGCAGTACTCCAGGCTGTGTGGTGCTGTGCCCTGGGGACAGGGCAGGGCAGAAGGAGCTTAGAGGGACTGGGATGAGGGATGCTCACGGTGGGGGATGCTCAGCTTTCTCTCAGAGAAGGATGTGTGGGGGAATGTGGGCACAACAAAACTGCTCTGAGCTGCTGAACTGCTATGGGAACCACAACATTGCATTAGTTCTTCATAAAAGAGCAGCTCACAAATGGACAAAATTGACTACTGTTTTTTTTTTTTCTCCAGTTAGTCTGAATATTTCCTGCAAGCTGAAAGCCTCCAGACAGATGAATCATGAAGTCCTCCTGGAGCCTTTAGGGATAGGCCCTCACAAGGAGGCTCATGGGCTGCCAGCCACACTTGGGATTTTGGAAAGGGTCATGTGAGGGGAAACAGGAGAGGCTTCCCTGGGGGAAAGGGTGTTTGTTCTACAGCAGGAACAGACCTAGGAATGATTTCCCTATATTTTCCCCCTAGGCAGTTTTGCTAATCGGACGAAGCTTGCAGATCTGTTAATTCGTTGGCCTGGAATATGCTTAACCTTGTGATGAGGGTGTTTGGCTAAAGCTTTTGGGAGGCTGTGCTGTTTGGACACAAAGGGGTTTGCTAAAGCTTATGTGGGGTCACAGTGACCTAATTAGGATTTAAAGGAAATGCTGGTTTGGTGGTTGGATTGCAGCGAAAGGAAGAAGGTACCTGGGATGTTCTGTCAGATGTAGGCTATAATGTTAAATGAGCATGTAAATGAGATGGCTCTCATTATAAAAGGGCAAGTTTGATGAACAGTTCCTGAGAGCTTTCCCCAGAATGATGCCTTTGACTTCTCCTGCTTGTCTTATTACAGCAGGACAAGGAGGCTGGGCAGAAGGGAGGGATAATGAACTGCTGATAATGCTGGGCCTTGGAAGAGCTTGGCTTTGATGCTGGCAATCAAGAATGATCATTTTGCCTCCAAGCCCAGCACCAGTAAGTCTGTGCATCGTAGTCTGGCTGCTCAGGTACATGGCAAAACTCACCTTGGGAGGCTGAGGTTCATTTGAAAGTCAAGGTCAGTGCTGGTGGAGGTTTCTGGGCAGTCTCATGTCTGCTGTCCTGCTAGGGCTGGTGTGGGCAGATGAGACTCTCCTGGGTGTATTTACAGTCAAACCCAAGGTTGCATGGAAAGTTCCTCCCAACATCTCCCCAGGAGCACTACAGCATCCAGGACTGCCACCAGCAATGGTGGAGAACAAGTCAAGAGTTATCTCCCTGTGCTTGGCATGAAGGAAAAACTGGGTTTTGGGAAAATTTCTTCTCAGAAAGAGTTGTTAGGCATTGGCCCAGGCTGTCCAGGGCAGTGGTGGAGTCACCACCCTTGGAGGTGTTTAAAAGGCATATAGGTGTGGTACTTAGGGTCATGGTTTAGTGGCATGGTGGTGCTAGGTTGACGGTTGGACTTGATGATCTTAGAGGTCCCTTCCAACCTTAGTGATTCTGTGTGATTCTGTGAAGCAGTGTCAGTTTTTTCCTGCCTAAAATAATCCTTACTATTAAACCTCAAGCACTAGACCTTCTCAGCCTGGTAATATCACTTCAGAGGCATAAGATTCCTCTTGAGCTTTCTGCTTGCTAGAACAACTTGTGTTTCAGCTCAACCTGTGCGTGTCGGCTCTGTACTCCAGCCCCGATGAGTGCAAAGGTTCTGGGGTTGTAAGCAAAATCCCATTTATCTTTTCTGAATGCCAACAGCTGGAGGATTAGAGATGTCCATCACATTTAAAAGAAGGTTAGAGCAATTGCCACATGCAGGGGATAGATTTTGCTGAATATGTTGGTTTTTGTTACCAGTCTCAAAACTAAAGATGAAAAGCTGCCTTCTCATCAGCCATATTCCTGGCTTCAGTAGTCACCTCCTTTGGTTTATCAGAAATATGCTAACAGACATGGGGATAGCCTTGAGGGTTAACAGAGTGGACCTGTCTTTGTGGGGTCTGTGCTGGATCTCCCAAGTAAGGCTGCAAAGGGTTTCCTGAACTCCTGTGCTCTCCTGGAAGAGATATTATACTCTGACACACCTCTCCAGCTGATGTAAATGTTCATGGTTCTCCTGGTTAAGTTTTGTTTGTGACAGGGAGACTGATGCCCTGAGCATCTGTGAGACCCAAAACATTTTCCTTTTGAACTCATATTCTTCTAGACCAGAAATGAAAAGTTGTCCCATGCACTCTCCATGCTGCTTTTCCTCATCAATCCTGCACCCTTGATCTTCAGCTGTGGATTTGTCAGGGCCCTTGCAGTGTGTCTGGGCTGGTTTTAGGCAGTGAGGTCCTGGTGTTGGTTACACTCCTCAGCAGGAACCGAAATTCCCTTAAGCTGGAAATGCCATGAACCCTGCACTGCTTCACTGACTCAGATTACAGGAGTTAGCAGCCCTGTAATTGTCACTGTAATTGTAGGGAACTTGGAAACCCTGAGCCCTGCCAGAAACATAACTTAATCTTTCCTGAGTTGTTGCTTTTTTGAGTCTGAGCACAGGGATTTGCTCTTCTTATGGTGGCAGAAGACCAGTCCTGAGCCCAGTCCCAACAGGGAGGGTCTGGGGGTTGCTGTACCCTCCTGGTGTGTAAGGAAGAGCCCAGGTAAGGGCAGCACATAAGCTTGTTACAGGGGCTTACTCACCAGATGGACAAGTCATTCCCAGGTAGATCTTGTTTTGCATTAATATGTCATTAGCCTTCTTTGTGTGCCCTGCTCACCTCTGGTCTATCACTGTCTGGCAGAGAGGTTGTGTTTCCTGCTCAGTCTGTCCTTGGCATCACATTGTCATCACTCCTCACCTCCCCAGCTGAGAACAAGTGGTGAGAGGGCTCAGACCACCTGGCTATGTCAACCTGCCCAGGGCTGAAGAGAGGTCCTAAATGCAGCACTGGTCCACGTTTCCAAGGCTGTGTGGAAGTGCACTGGCTCTCCTGTCCCCTCCCTGGGTGCAGGTGTGAGCAGCCCCTGGTGATGTGCCATGGGGTGAGAGGGACTCTTCACTGGCAGAGCTACAGGCTTAAGAGACAAGCATCAACTCCTTGCTTCTCCAAACAACTGAAATTGGGAGGTGACAAGCAGAGAGCATAAGATCATCATTAAAAATCAATTAACCACGTTGCCTAGAGAGGTGGTAGATGCCCCACCCCTGGAACATCCAAAGTCAGGTTGGATGGGGCTGTGAGCAACCTGCTCTAGTTGCCGATGTTGCTGCTGACTGCAGGGGGATTGGACTAGATGACCTTTGAAAGGTCCCTTCCAACCCAACCCATTCTGTGCAAGAAATGTCAAATGCTTCTGTATCTTCTTCAGGTGAACTTTCCTCACATTACCAAAAACCCCTGGGAGCTCAGAGGCCCTGGAAGGACATTTGTGAGCTTTACAACATATCAACATGAGAACAGGTGGGTGACATAAAACACCTCACCCCGCAGCACAGGGGAGGGCAACTTGGGGCTGGGAACCTGCTGGGTTCACCTGTAGCATCTACCAAGCTCTAGTGAAAAACTCAGGCCTGGCAAAATCCCTCCTCCTCTGCTCTTCTTTCTGAAGTGTTTTTCTGTCAGTACATTTTGTTCTTCCATTTTCCTGGGTAGGTACTGAAGTGGGAGATTTTCTAATGATTCACAGCGTTCTGCTGAGCAGCTTCAAGCAGCAACCAGGGAGTCTGTTGAATAGGCATCCAGCCCAGAATATTTTGTACACTATCTAAATGCAGCACTGTAATTAAAAGACATGCTTGAAAGAAATGACAGAGGGCTTGGGGTTTGGGTGGTTTTTTTGGTGTTGTTTTTTTTTTGTTGTTGTTGTTTTTACCCTTTTGGTTTTTGGGTGGTTTTTTTTTTATCCCCAAGGGAGGTAGAAGTTGCACTGAAGTACCAAAAGGCACAACAAGCATAAATCCCACCCAATACTGTGGGTATTGCTTCCAAATGCTAGATGTTGGGTTAGCACCCAGGGAACTTTCTGTCTGATTAAAAATCATTCTTGCTGGCATTAAATCTGTTCCGAATTACTCGGTGCAATTCATCTCCTCTTGCATTCCGCTACCATATGCCTGGTTTGTTGAGTGGAAAAATGTCTCTTTCATTCAGATAAATAATGCTTTGTAAATATTTAGAGATGAATGTTCTGGATCAGCAAGCAGCTCCATTTATGGGGTTTTTTTCTGAGGATAAAGATGTGCAAATGAGCTTGTTTTTGGGCGACGGCTGCGTTTGAGGCAGGGACTCTCTGGGGCCTGATGCTATGTAACCATGCAGGGTTTGTGCCAAGGTGACTTACCATGGGGGTGGCAGAAGGGTCGTTTCTTCTGCTGAGCAAACAGGAGTGGGGTGAAAAGCAACCTTTTAAAGATTTGAAATCTATCCAGAGCAGTGTGTGCAATGCCTTCCAGCCAGCTGTGGTAACAGGTAACGGGTGTTTGGCAAAGGGTGAATTTTCCTCATTCATAGAGTTGTGGAATTGTTTAGGTTGGAAAAGACCTTTCAGATCATTGAGGCCAACCATTAACCCAACTCTAAGGTCATTGCTTAACCATGTGCCTCAGCACCACATCTATACATCTTTTAAATCCCTCCAAAGGTGGTGACTCCACCACTGCCTTGGGCAGCCTGTTGACAACCCTTTGGGGGAAGAATTTGTTCCTAATATTCAACTTAAACCACCTCTGGCACTACTTGAAGCCATTTCCTCTTATCCTATGGTTTGTTATCTGGAATAAGAGACTGACATTCACCTTGCTACAATCTCCTTTCAGGGAGTTGTAGAGAGTGAGGAGGTCTCCCCTGAGCCTCCTCTTCTCCAGACTAAACAACCCCAGTTCCCTCAGCTGCAGTTCACAGGACTTCTGCTCTAGGCACTTCACCAGCTTTGTTGCCCTTCTTTGGACATGCTCCAGCACCTCAATATCCTTCTTGGAGTGAGAGGCCCAAAACTGAACCCAGGATTCAAGGTGTGATCTCACCAGTGCCAAGTACAGAGGAACAATCACTTCCCTAGTCCTTCTGGCCACACTTTCTGGTACAGGCTGGGATGCTGTTGACCTGCTTGAACAGTTAGGCATTCTGCTAGCTCATCTTTAGCTGGCTATCAACGAGCACCCTCGGGTCCTTTTCCAATGGGCAGTTTTCCAGCCACTCTGCAGCAAGCCTGGAGCATTGCATGGGGTTGTTTTGACTGGAGTGTTGCTGCTGAAGTCCTGGGGGACCCATGGGAAGGGTGCAGGACCTCTGGATCACACACTGTATTTGGATCTGACCCTGCTCCACAACACTTTCCTTAGAAGGAAGGTTTGCTCAAGGAGGGGGACACACAACCTCTCATCATGCCCCAGACTCCCACTAAACTGCCTGCCACCATCACAGCCTCTTGGGGCTGGGTGGGACCATGGGTTATTGCTCCCGAAACTGTGTGGCATCAAGGGAGCTGTTGCTTTGCATCTCTCCCCCTTTGCACATCAAAAGTGCAGTGAAGAAACCACTCAGCTCAGTGCCAGAGAACATATTTGCTGAACACATATAACCACCAGTACAGCTGCTCTGGCTGGGTCTTGGTGATTCATGGAAAGGGAACAACACAGTGAGGGCTGTCAGAGGGTATGCAGAGTATTTTGAAAAATATGGTTTTCACATTTCATCTTTGTCCAGAGGCTTTAAATGAGATGAAATCTCTCCCAGTGGTGAGATAACAGGTTTTATGAGGGTGGGAGTTCAGCTAGACACATCCCTCCACTCCAGAGATGCCTCCCAAGGAACAGGGATCTCAGATAATATGTATGTCCGAAGGATGAATTCCTTTCCTTCAGGACATGCACAGGAGAGGAGATGCAAGTCCCAGGCTTGCCAGTCATCTTCACCAAGGTCTTGCCACCTCTCCATCTCCTCTTTCTTCAGGCAAGGAGCTCTCAGTCCTGCCTGTCTTGGGCTGACTGTCTCAGTGAGTGCTCTTTGGCTGTATTTGCTTTGCATTTGATTAAATGGTGCAGGCAAACAGCAGGCATTAACCAATTCATCCATTTACGATGACCATTTGGGTTGGAGTCCTCCAATTGATTTGTTGAGCAAGCTGCTAGAAAGAGCAAACCTTGCATTATTTACCACCCTGAGCCTAAAACCTCATGTCTGACTCGACAGAGCTTGTTTGCTTTTGAAAATTCAAAGGGAGATGACAATCATCTCCTTGCCAGGAGGCTGGCAGTCCCCTGGGGGGAAGGGTTTTACCCACCTCTTCTCAGAAAGATGTCAGAGCTTGAGGCCAGCCTGAAGGACCTGAGGTATCTCCAGTTTGCCCAGGCCCCAAGGTCTGCACTAAGGCATACAGGGGCAGGCACAGGGTTAAGTTGTGACAACTCAAAACCAGAGCAAAAAGGACTTCTGACAGTCAGCTGAGTCATCAGCTCCTCCTGGTTAATTAGACATAGTTCCTAATTAAAGTCATTATTTATCTTGGAAAGCAGGGAGACTAGGCTGCTCTGGCCCTTGCTGGGTGCAGGTCTTGGGTTTGATGTGTTTTCTGGGGATGCTGAGAGGGAGGATGGGTGGGAAATGGAGGTACAGGGTTCCTCTAGGGTCATGGAGACAGAGAAAAAACCCAGGAATTAAGAAACAGTAGCCACCAGGGAAGTTGATGTTGCCTCTGGTGTTCCAGGGTTTCCTCCTCGATGTCCCATGTGTAGTGACAGCTTTGGGATGGAGAGGCATGAGTGGTGGGAGCCTGGCTGATCCTAGATCAGATCTAAAACACCACTGTGCAGGCTAATTAAAGAAAAAGAGGCAGATGAAAGAAATTCCTTTCTCTCTCTGGAACACTGGAGACCACAGGACATGCCTCTGCCTCCATGCTCTCCCCAGGAAGGGACGGAGCAAACCCATCCTCTGCTTTCTACTCCAAAACACAACAGCATATTTGAGCCTTGACCAAAGAGGCCATTACAAAAGCAAGTCAGAGCCATGATTCAAACCAGCTTGTTCAAATATTTTCATGCTCCCCGTGGTTAGATTCCAGACTTTTACCCCCTGACTACTTTAAGCTTGGGAAAAAAGCACAACATGTTGGAGGGAGAAAAGAAAGGCCTGATTGATTGATGAGAGGCTAGGACTGCTGAACACAGGCTGCTACAGTTTCCCCACAAATGCTTCCAGGTCTTAAAATGCCCTGTAGTAAACTAAAACAATCAAAGACTGCCAAAGAGCAGAGAAGATAATTTTGCCTGACCTACGAAGTCATAGATTGGATATCAGGAAAAATTTCTTCACTGAAAGGGTTGTTGGGTATTGGCACAGGCTGCCCAGGTACAGTGGTGGAGTCAGCATCCCTGGAGGTGTTAAAGAAACATCTAGAAGTGGTACTTAGGCTGTGGTTTAGTGGCATGAAGGGACTTTAATTCTTCTGAGCATCCTTTCCCCACACGTGCATGGCGAGAGCTCACCTGGACCCTTCCCATCTTGTTTCTCCCTCTGAAATAGTGGCTGTGGGAGGGCAAGGAGGGCTCTGGGGCTGTGCTGACTCCATGATTGACTCCAGCTCTCCCCATAAATTATTTATGATCATTAGTGGCTTAACACTGCAACCAGCCCCTGGGGTCTTTGAGGTATCTGGTGCCACAGAGATGCTCAGTGAGCAAAACCCTCCCAGGGTGCTTGCCTTGATGTCCAGACCCATATTTTCTTGGTTTTCATGTAGCCAAGGTTGTACTTGCAGGAACCCCTTTGAAAGCCACAAGCTTTCATGTCTAGGGAAGAGACTGGAGAGACCTCTTGTATAGCCTCCATCTGACAGGCACTTGTGTCCTTCTCCCCTTTCACTAGTGACATCAGGTCTGGCTGAAAGTCCATCACAGCCATGAGCATCTCTCCAGGGCCATGGAGCAGGCACAGGGGGAATGTTGGGTTTTTTTTGCAGAAGACAATTTTTTAGGAGGAAGGAGGAGGCAGATGACAGTGGTGTGCACTCTTTCCAAACAAAGATATACAAGAGTGTCCCAGATAACTCTGTCCTTGTTGGTAAGGGGTATTTGTGGCTAACAACACCACACAAAAGTAACACAGATGGCTGGACAAAAAAAAAAAAGCAATAGATGCTTTGCTGGGAGAGAAGTTTGCTGTGTTTTGTAGGGACAGCAGAAAGCCTCTTCTCTGCAGCCCTCTCCTTGCTCTTGATTAGCCATGCCTGTCCCAGGATGTGCTACCCATGGTATTTGCATGAACATGATGGATAATTTTAAGTGGCTGCTATAAAGTAATCAAGGTTGAAAGGCCATGCTTAGGTAAAAGCAGCTCCTAGGAGCCTGCTTTTACACTCTGGCCATGCCCTAAACCAAGAAAGAATTGGTCAGCTTTACAGGTCCATTCATCCAGAGATACCTTGGACATCTGGATGCTCTGGCTAATGCTGTCAGAAGGCAGAAAATAACATCTCTGACTCAGTTTTATACAAAAATATGACCCTTTTTGCAACACATCTGCCTGCAGTCTGCCTTCCCCATCATGCAGCAGAGCTGAGACTCCCCTGGACCCTGCTGTGAGCCTGCCCATGGCATGGTTCTGGCATGTCCTTTAGGGTGGCAAGTGTTTTCTATCTGTGGTAAAATCCTTCCTGGCTTTGGGATAATTTATGTACACACCTGTCAGCTGGCTTTTGCTTTAGTAAAGAGCAGGAAATGAGCTGGGGTAAGGATGGGATGTGCAGCACATGAGGGAAGTTTTTGGAAAGAGACCCATGGAAGCTGCCAGAGATGTTATAAATTCAGGTGGAAAAGCAGCCATGTTCCCATGCAGGTAAACACACACACACACATATGGGAAATGAAGCCTCTCTTGTGCTTGTCAGAGCTTCATTTGGAGAGAGCAGCCAGGATAAAGAGCAGTTATGGAGTAAAACCACTGCCTGTGCTCATACAGCAGCCCTGTGCTGGGGTGCAATCAGGACTCCAGTCTCATGGCTCTTCTCTGTGGTGTCGTGATGTGAGTCAGCTGCTTCCCTCCACCTTCCCCTTCAGGATGAGTAATTCAACCATGATAACCTTTAACAGGTCCTGGGGACTGTCACAGCTTCATACTTAAATGCAACCTTGTGTTTTATTAGCAGAGCCCCAGAAGGAGATGAAGTGTGGGTGTAAGGAAACGTGGAAGATGTCTTTTGGGGGGTTTGAAGAAGACCCCCTCCCCAAGAAATGCATTTGGTTCCTACAGCAGCATCTGCATTCAGTGGGGAGGGAGCTTTGTAACTCAGCCTTGCTGAAATTGCAGCAACATCCAGTGAATCTAATTTGTCTTTTAATGCTTAAAAGCTCCAGCAGCTCTGAGAGCCCTTGCCGCAGTGTTGCAGCACCTGGGTTGAGCCTTTGCTGGGCTGATCCTTGCAGTGCCAAGGCTGTGGCTGGGAGGGGAGACTTGGCTGCAGCCCATCCCTGGAGCAATCTGCTGGCAACAGCAATTCAATCAGAGAGTGTGACCTAAAATGCATATTTCTGACTCAAAGCTGGCCCCTTGATTTTCTTAGGCTGTGAGGTCACCACAGGGCAGGTTGCTTTCATAGAATTATAGAATGATTTAGGTTGGAAAGGACCCTGAAGATCATTAAGTCCAACCATAAACCTAACACTGCCAACTCCACCACTGAAACATGTCTCTAAGTGCCACGTTACTTGTACAACAACTTGGAGAGCTGAATCCTGGCCTATGAGTGGGACATTTTGCATTTCTGGGCTGTAAATAATGACCTTAAGCATGATGGTCTGAGACCAGTGGGTGCTGAGATTCCTCTGAGCACCACTGGCAAGGGCAGAGAAACTCATATCAAGCTTTATCCCTCTTTGACTCGCACGTGAAGTATCTGTACCACATAACCCATGTGCCATAATTGCACTCACGTTGATGAATCAGAGAGGAGAGCAATTTATGTCAAGATTTCCCCCCCTTGCAAATTATAATGTACTATATTGTCATTAAAAGATTATGATTATGTCTAATAAGTAGGAATTCTGAGTGCTGGGAGCTCTTTAAACTTTACTGCGGTGATTTCTTTGCCTATCTGGAGGCAAAGGCAGCCTGGTGAAGTCATGTGGGCAGAGAGGGCTGGGTGGCCACCCAAAAAGAGATGGCTTTTGGAGGTCAGGATGAAAGGAGTTGTTGTGTGTGCATGTCTGCTGCCCAGCATGGGACTGCTTGGTGGTCAGCAGGGCTCATCATGTGTCAGCTCTGAGCACAGTGGCTGCCCTTTACAGGGCTTCTCAGCCCAAAATCAAAGGCCATCATACAGATCAAGAATGCTTTGGGCTTTGAAGTCATGGGGTTTTGTGGAAGCATGTGACCATTCAAGGCAGTGCAAGGGCTTTGTTGAGTCTTCTGTCTGCACAAAGGGACTAGAAAAATCCTGGTGATGATGCAGATGGTGAAAAAGCAGATGCATAAAATGATAGCCATGTGTGAGCCATTTTAAAAACACACCTGTTCCTAGGTGACTTGCACATTCTGGTTATGTGTCACTTTCATGTAGAACCATGGAATGGTTTAGGTTGGAAAAGACCTTTAAGATCGTTGAGTCCAAATGTTAACCCAACACTGCCAAGGCCACTGCTAAACCATGTGCCTCAGCACAACATCTACACATCACTCCAGGGATAGAGACTCCACCACTTCTCTGGGCAGGTTGTTCCAGGGCTTGACAACCCTTTGGGGGAAGAATTTTTTCCTAATATCCAACCTGAATCTCCCCTGGCACAACTTGAGGCCATTTCCTCTTGTTCTATCCCTAGTCATTTGGGAGAAGAGACCGACTTTCACTTGCTACAACCTCCTTTCAGGGAGCTGTAGAGAGTGAGAAGGTCTCCCCTGAGCCTCCTGTTCTCCAGACTAAACAACCCCAGTTCCCTCAGCTGCTCCTCACAGGACTTCTGTTCTAGACCCTTCACCAGCTTTGTTGCCCTTCTTTGCATATGCTCCAGTACCTCAATGTCCTTCTTGGAGTGAGTGACATAAAACTGAGGCCAGGATTTGAGGTGTGGCCTCAGTAGTGCCCAGTTCAGGGAGATAACCACTTCCCTAGTCCTGCTGGTAAAACTGTGACCTTCTTGGCCACTTAGGCACACTGCTGGCTCATCTTCAGCCAGCTGTCAACTTATGTTGCCTCAAGGGACTGTCACCAAAGATGTGCACGTGCTGTGTTGCTTGGCTGGTGGCTGGGTTCCTTCTTGCTGCCCATGAGCTGTCTTGACTGGGGAGAATAATGCAAGTATTATCTGATACTTTACAATATAAAAAGCCTTTGGGGTACCTGGGCAACAGGTTGACCAGATCTTCTTACCTAGCTCAGTTCCTCCATGACTTGTAAAATAGCCCTGCCTGCATTATTTAAATGGAAAGTTCATATTTGGGGGGTACTGAGCAGTCTCAAAATCTGAAATATCAGAACTACAGTGTCAGTTTTATTTTTAAAGGGAGTTTTCTGTAATCTGCTGAGTTTTTAAATGTCACTGTCAACATTTTGTGGGGCTTGGTCTATACTTGAACAGCTGCAGTTGGTCAGACAGGATTTGAAGGACAAGTACTTGCATATTTTATGACTGGTATTTAGTGGTGTGTCATTGGTATGAAAATCAAAGCCACCTTCTCCCTCAGATCTGCTGCTAATAGTGTTGTTTTAATTTGGGCTTGTTAATGGGCTGTGTCATTTAAGGACAAACCCCTGTGCTTGCAGTGATCCCAATCACTTCAAGTCATGCATCAGTGCTAAGGACTGTCCTGCCTCTGAAGAAGCAGGCAGCTGGAAAAAATGGGGCTCTCCAGAGTGAAACTACAGGTGGATGTGTCCTCTCAAAGAAGGGGTTTTGTGTGTGTACACTGAAGTGCCCAAAAATCAAGGGGCTCTGCATGCTTGTGAAGACACAGCATGTCTTTGGGAAAGTCCTTCTCAAAAGCCATGGTGCTTGGTAAAAAGTTAGGACAAGAGATTGAGTTAGTCATGCCCAGCTTGGCAGCTGATGCTCCAGCTAGGATTTTTTCTCTGGAGATGTCCTCTCCTGGGCTGTTCCTTCCACTGCCTTCCTGATGGTCTGCTGGGCTCCTTGAGTAGGAGATGGGGAAGAAAGAGGAGGGCTGGCACACAGTTCTTGCTCTTCTGGGGATTTTGCAGCACCCATGCCTGCTCCCTGAGCTTCCTACCACATCCTTTTGCTCTGTAGAAGGATATCACTTTTTGTTGCTGTCTGGTCTCATTTTTCCCCCATGGCTCCTACTGCACTCTTGAAAGAGAGGTCATGCCTCTCCTACAGCTTTAATTTATCCACCTCTCACCAAGCAAGGCACAAGAGCAACATTAAGCACATGCACACATCTCTGCTAATTTACAGTCCTGCTTGAGAGCTCCATGGCTTCTATATGTTGCTGAGTGGTTTTGCAAGCAAAATAAATATCATTCTTGTAGGATTTGGGCTGATAGCTTTATTTGGGGCATTTTTCCTGAGGGGAAGGTGTAGAATCTACCCTTTAATTCTTTGCTGATACCTGTGCCTTCTGAAAAATATGGTTCATCTGAGTCATGGGGAGAAGAAATACATCCAGTGGCAGAGTTAGTTCCCACCTCTTGGGATTTATGTCATGGAGAACGTCATTCCATCAGGATGTAGAGGCTGTGGGCTCCTTGCCAGTGAGATAGGAAGCAGTTGCATGCATCCTGTTGTGTGCATGCAGAACAGGTATCCTCACAATAAATCCAGTGCTGGTGCCTCACTGGAGGATTTCCTTTCCGTGGGAGGAAGAATCTCATTAACACAAACTTCAGAGGAATCCAGCACTGCCAGCCAGGAGACAAATGCAGCAGTACTGCTGTCATTTATCAACTGGAGAACGACCTTTGCTATCCATTAGGGATGGAATGAAAAGCTTTGGGCTTTAACTTGGTTAAAATGCACATGGCTGTCTTTTTGGATCTGGGAGTTGGTGTGTTGTTGAGATTAATCAAATTGTGCATTTTGCTGGTGCTTAAACAGTATTGTTATATAATTCAATCTCTGCATGATTCCCAGGCAGCAGGCAGGAGAATTACACTGAGCCTGGCTGTAAAATCATCCTGCTGTGGTCAATGGCTGAGGAGGCAGAAGGGGTTTGGAGCCAAGTGCCAACCTAATATTTTTAAATCCTGTCACTTGGGTTGAGGTTACTTTTGGTCAGAATTAAATGTCTGTGTCTATAAAGCTGTGTGGGTATGCTTAGGAGAGCTGAAGGAAATTGGTGCGTCTTGCAGAGTCACAGACTGGTTGGGGTTGGGAGGAACATCTGGGGATCATCCAGTCCAACCCCCTGCTAAAGCAGGGTCACCCACAGCAGGTTGCCAGGATCACCTCCAGCTGGTGTTGGAATCTCTCCAGAGAAGGAGTTTCAGCAGCCTCTCTGGGCAGCCTGGGCCAGGGCTCTCTAACCCTCATAGGAAATAATTTTTTCGTCATGTTCAGGTGGAACCTCCTGGATTCTAGTTTGTGTCTATTAGTCCTTCTTCTATCACTGGGCACTGCTGAAAAGAGTCTGTCCCAGCCTCTTGACATCCACATTTTAGCTCTTGACCAGCACTGAGCAGCTCCACTCTGGGGCTGCTCTTCTCCAGGCTAAGCAGCCCCAGGGCTCTCAGCCTTTCCTCCTCCCAGAGACGCTCCAATCCCCTCAGCATCTTCCTAGCCTCTGCTGGACTCTCTCCTGTAGTTCCTTGTCTCTCTTGAACTGAGGAGCCCAGAACTGGACACAGTACTGCAGATATGGCCTCACCTGAGCAAAGTAGAGGGGGAGGAGAACTGTGGATCTCACTCTAGATCTTATTCTGGTCTGTTACAAAGCTCCCCATAGGGATGCATTGTCTCTTTTGTTTCACTTTGAAAAATACTGATGCCCCAAGGAAAGGTGGCCATACTGATAGGAGGGAGAAGAAAGCATTGCTCTGCTGCCATTGACCATGAGAAACAGGGCCCACAGAGGGCAACAGGGCAGGGGATGGGTGTCTGTGCCTCTGTGCTCCTTTTCCTCCCAGGGGACATGTCTGGAAAATCCTCTTTCCACAAGCTATTCAGGCAAGACATGGGTCCCTCCTCTCTGCTCACACCTTGTCTCACCTTACAGGCTTCTCCATGTAGTGGAACTGAACAACTGTGACTGTACTTTTGCTCACTCATGTGTTTATAGGATGTAACCCTACCTGTATTTATTTCAGTGTAGGTCTGTGCCAATGCTTTATGTAAACCTAAAAAGGTCTTTCCCCCCACAACCCCTCATTAATGTATCTTTCTTTTTAAAAAACATAAATTAGATCTAGTTTGGAGCACATGATGTGTCAGGATCTTGTATTGACTTGTATTGAAATAACATCAAGCTTTGGGTTCTGGCTGGTGTAGCTCAGCTTGCAGAGGAGACTGTAATACTTTTGTATATAGACAAGTCCAGAAGCAAGCATATACATACTTGTAGCTTCAAAAAGCAAGAAAAAGCACTGACCATGAGTGGTGGAGCCTTGTAAATCAACTGAGCACCATTGGCTGGTCTGACAATAGCTGGACAAGGAGAGGCTGATACCTCAATGGAAATCAATCTGTTAATGGACAGGTTTCCATGTCTGTTCCTAGGGCTAATGCAAGTCTCTGCAAGCCAGAGAAGCTAAAACAATTAGCTGAAAATACATCCTCGTTTGAGAAGGGTCTTTGGGAAGTGCCTCTTTATCTAAAACAATGTGTCACTGTTGGTGACATCGATGCAAATCACCTCTGAAGAGGACTTGATCCTGGGTTTTTGTTATACCAAATGTCATGGATATTAGTATATAGGCTGTGACATTTGTTTCTGGATGCTTGTAATAATGAAGTTTGCATCAGTCAGTTACAAATCCATATGTAAAAGTCGTTGCCACTGTGGATGGTGAATATCTGGAGGAACTGCGTGACACCGGATCCATGCCTTGCTTGGGCCTGGCTCTCCCTTGGGAATGTCTGTGCTCTGAGAAACCCAGCTAGGAGGCTTGAACAAGGAACCAGTGACTAAATATTGACTCAGAAAAAACAAAGATCCCATTTAGATGTTAATGGAAAAGAGGGGAGGTGGGGGAGGGGAGATGGAGAAGGAGGAAGGAAGCAGAAATACATAAAATAAGAGTCTACAAGCAGAATTATCTCGTTGCAGAATCCCTTTTCCAGGCTTCCCTTGGTGAGTTATCGGCAGCACTCCACATATTTGTGCTGTTGAATAGCTGCAAGGCACAAGTACATTCTCCAGTAGCAAATAATTCCCTTTTCCTGATAACATCTTCAGCAGGGCTTGGCTGCAATGTGCAAGCACAACGGCAGGGATTTTGCTCCTAAGGCGGTAGGGGACCCCGTGTGCTCTTTGTCAGGCAGCTCGAATTCAAAGCAAAAGCAATATATGGACCCAGGAGGGATGCTTTGGAGGGCACTGAGGGTTCTTCTGTGGGAGACAGGCATAACAGTGCTGGGGGACCTTTAAACACCTGCCTTTACCCTTCCTACGTTGCCTACATTCAGACAGTGAAGATGATAACCAAGAGGTGATGGGAGGGATGGCTGATGGTTCTTAGCGTGATGGTGCTTGGGTACCAGCCCCAGCCCCAACAAATTGTTGTGTGTAGAGAGGGCTGTGGAAGAGATGCAGGGCAGGAAAACAGATTGTTTTCCTCATGTTTCCTGGCTGTGTTGTGGATCTGGGCTGTTGGTAGGGTCCTCTAACAATATCATCATTTGGACCTGAGATATGCCAGGTGTTGGTGCTAACACTGGCTTATCCCATGGCCCACTAAGTCCAGTCCTCACCCAGCTCACCTCGACCTAGACCTGTCCACCCTCTCCCTTGCTGACTTTGACTATCTGCAGGCAGGTTGTAGTCATTTTGGCAATTAAATGAAGATTTAATTGCAGATATGAGCAGGGACATTGGTGCTGGGCTGCTTCTGAGTTAGAGCAACGAGAAGGTCTACTGGGGAAACCCTCTGAATGTAACAGAGGAGTTTCTGCTTTGCTAATAACACAAGATGCACCTTGGTGTGAAGTGCCAACACTTCAGCATTTGCAGAGGACAATCTGTCAGACCTCTCTGCATGAACTCTAATTGCTTATACATGGTGAGGTCGTGCAGCCCAACGGACAGACCTTGATGATTCTGGCCCTGGTCCAGTTCCCCTGTGACCATTCTGTCTTTGAAAGACAGGCTGTCCATCGATGTCACCCATCTGCCTTGCTTTAGTTGGGGAGTTGTCACCTCTAGGTCTGAATGTGTGGCTCCAGGGAAGGCTGCAGCAATTTGGAGCAGGTCAGACCTGGAAAGAGAGAGTTGTCCCACCAACCTGGTCAGCAGGAGTGATCAGGATGTGTGAAATTAGGTTAAAACAGTGTAATAACCATTGGTTCAGTGTTTTATTTCTCTTCTGTTGGTGTCACTAACAGTAACTGACCAAGACAAAGTGGAGAAGTTGGAGAGAAGTGTAACTGTGCTTTCAAGGTCAATGTTTTTTCTGAGCTCCAGTGGGATAATAAAACATGAAGGAGAAAAAGTCAAGTCTGTGATGCAAAGCCCTGAGCCCACATCACAAAATCCTACCCCTAGCAGGGGTTCCTCTGCTGCTGCTCACATTAGTGCACATGTTCACATCAAGGTGGGACACGGTTTCACACTTGGCTTGGCTGCAGATGTGAAGGGGAAGCACTGAGCAGAAACAGTGCTTGTGTCAGTCTGGAGAAGAGAAGGCTCCAAGGAGACCTTCTTCTGGCCTTCCAGTATCTGAAGGGGGCCTACAAGAAAGATGGGGAGGGACTTTTCAGGATGTCAGGTAGTGATAGGACTAGGGGGAATGGATGCAAACTAGAGGAGGGTAGATTTAGATTGGCTATTAGGAGGAAGTTCTTCACTGTTAGGGTGGTGAGACACTAGAACAGGTTGCCCAGAGAGATTGTGGAAGCCTCATCCCTGGAAGGTTTTAAGGCCAGGCTGGATGTGGCTCTGGCCAACCTGATCTAGTGGATGGTGTCCCTGCCCATGGAAGGGGGGGTTGGAACTAGATGATCTTTAAGGTCCCTTCCAACTCTGACAATTCTATGATTCTATCCTTTTTTATTTCTCTCTTTTTTTTCCCACTTGCTGAGAAAATGGGGGCAAATGCAAACCTGTCATCCCTGTAGATGGGATTGAGCTGTTGCTCCACACTGGAGGCACCAACACAAGAAAAACTGGTGCAAGAACTCACCCAAGGGACCCTGCTCCATCAGTGCTCCCAGCAAGTGCTGTTTATTCCCATCTTGAATTTTCCTGCAGATGAAGAGCATGTTATCCTTGGAGACACAACCTGTGTTGCAAGAGCTGTTGCACAGCAAGAGCTGTGCTTGCAAATTGAAATCTCAGGCCTCACACGCTTGCTGGAGAGCAGCACATCAGTGGTGAAGGCTGGCAGCATGCTGTGCTTCACAGGGGCACATCTGCAGGGGCTTCGCTCTTTGCAAGGGTCTCCTGCTCCACAGCAGGGGAAAATGTGATAATATTCCTGTGTTTTTGGGGTATTTTTGTGGTGGAAGACTTTACAGGCTGGGCTTTGGAAGCTTTCCTAGTTTTTGCAAATAAAACTGTGAGTCTGTCTGTGGAGTGTTGGCAGAGGAATCTCAGGAACGTGGGAGTGTTCTCCCTGGAGCCGCTCTGGAGTTTCTCCTCTTGCTGCCTTCAAATACTCCTAAGGAGGTGGCTGTTCTGTACACATCTCCATGTTCTGGAAACAGAGGAAAAGGGAGGCCTAACAGCAAGTTTGTTTGAAATAGGAAAGGACACTAATAATGCAGCATTGTTCTGCAGTTGCAGAAGAAAAAGAGGGAAGTAGTGAGCTCCTATTCTGCACAGCGAGGGTAGGACAAAATTAATACCAGCAGCAGTCCCTGCTTCAGTCGTTGCAGTTTGTAAATGGCCTTGAGTCCTGTTTTTTATGTCACCACATGACAGAGGCTTTGTTGGGGCAGCTAACCAGCTTCCTAACTGTAATGGGACTTGGGCAAGCCAAGAGATATTCAATGAGCTGACATAAAAGGCTATGGCTGTCTCTCAAGCTGTATATATTAAAACAAGAGACATCCCTCTCTTCTTCCCCATCTACATGAAGGTTATGATGACTAATCACAAAATTTTAAGGAGCAAAAGCCTACAAGCATTGTAATCCCTGTTTTCTGTGAGTTAGGAGTTGCAACCAGTTCAGGAATGTGGTGAACCCTAAGAAGAAGAAGTTTTATCTGCTTAACTGAGGACTGGAGCTGCACGATACCACTGGCAGGATAATCTATTTCCTCCAGGCTGCTGCCTTGAAAGTGTCAAGAAGTTAAAGGGATTTTGTGTAAAAATAGAAAAGGACATCCTGGATGTTGGGGGAAGGCTTCACATCCTGCAGGGAGCTGGGGAAAGCAGGAAGGCACCAGGTGAAGCTTGCACTGGTGGAGAACCTGGCTGGTATGCAGACCTGTGGGCTGGGATGGGAGGAGGGTGAAGAAACCCTGTGGAAAGTCAAAAATCAAACTTCACTCTTTTTCTGGGGGAAACATGGGGTTGTATCTGCTTTTTCTTGCTACTCTGGCATGCAAATGAGGCCAACATGAAATGAGTGCCAAGGCTTTGGCTGGTGGCATGGAGGTGAGGAGCAAAACACGTTCTGCTTCCAGTGGCAGCACTGAGATGCATGGCAAACCCCTTGATTTATTGCACATGGACCTTCTTGGCAAAGAGGAGCTCCTGAAATTTCCTTTTGAGTAGCACTGGACAGGAAAGGCTGGTGACCCCAGGATGGAGATGTGGGGACATCAAGAGCTGAGTGGTGGCATTTTTCCAGGGCTCGCTGCTGAAATATTGTCTCGGTATAATTGAGTGAGGAAGCCTCAGTCTGTCCTCTAACAGCAAATTAAACACAACTTTGTGGGCTTGGTGGTTTGCTGCCAAGTGCCAATACAGCTCCATATTAATAGCTTATGACAGGATTATTCTCCTTGTTTTTGGCAGAAAGGAGCTTTTTGGCTTCAGTCCTGCTTGTGGCTAAGGGAAGAAAACCAGCACATCCCCTCTATTTACCAAAGGTGTCACTTTTCACTCCCAAATATCACCTAAATCCCAAATTTTCAGAGTAGAATGAGCCTGCATCAATCCAAAAATGCCATCAGCTGATAGGGAGAAGCAAGAACTCTTCATACATGTCTGTCTTCCCCATGAACACAGACTCCTCTCTGTGACCATGGGCATCTATCTTCCTAAAAATACATTCTATAAGGTATCAGGTTCTTAAATTGAGGGCTTTATGGGAAAAATGTTTACACCTGTAGTGACCTCAGCATTTAAATGACTGAAAGGGAGGGGAAAGAAAGAGAGAATAGGGCTGGAAATAGAAAAGAGATTTGAAGTGATAGGTTTAAGAGTGAAAAGTGCTCAGCACACACCCAGGTCAAAACCTTTTTGGGGGGCATCTGGCTGAAGGCTCCCACGACATTAATCCTTTTGAAAAATCACAGACTCTAGCCAGGGACCTCAGTGGAGAAGGGGAATATATTTAAATGAAAATTTCCAACTGAGACATGTAAACGAGTTTCCCAGGAAATCCAGCATCCCAACCCTTCCCTGCACTGGCAGTGATGAGGAACCAGCCAGAGAGGTTTTCAAAGGCTTGATTTAGGGATAAGCTGAGCTGTCAGTGCTAGCAACTGAGCTTCACTGAAATGAACTGGCAGCTGAACTGGAAAGAAAAGCAAGGATTTTCTCCAAAAAGGAATTTTCAAAATCTGTCCCTAATTGTCCAAGTTTTGACCAGGTATGGCAGAACTTGCTGGTTTCTGTGTGGGCAGCAGGGCTGGGCTGGTACTAAAGGCTTCTGGACTGGCCAGTGCTGGGGTTGAGGAGGAGGAGGGAGAACAACAAAGATACGTGTGTGCAAACCACCAAAACCTCCAGGAAAAATGAGGACAGCCTTGAATTTTTATCAGGAGGTTAGCACAGCCATGGCTTTGTTCTTCCCACAGACCTGGGGACAATGTCCCTTCTCACTGTTACACATTTGCAAAGAGGAGGAGGGGAAAAAAAAAGTCAAACTTTGTCTCCTTTGCCCTGACCATGCCAACCATGCCTTGTGGGCAGAGAGGAGGTGATGGGGTGGCAAGGCTGGAGGTGAAACCCCACAGCACTAGGCTCGTATCACTGCATCTGTCAGCGCTGCAGAGCATTTTGGGAGGTAAGAATGATTCTTTTGACTTCACACTGGCAACTGTGTGGAGTGACCAGGAATCAAAGCATGAATAGGGGCGGGAAAAAAAAGCCCAGAAACCCAAAGATGCCTGAATCTGCTTTAAAGTTCTCACGTGGCATGAAACAGAAACATTTGCACTTTTCCTGTGTTCCCTTATCTTACAGAAACACAGAGGAGCATTTACCCCCACACAGGGAAACATTTCTGAGAGGATCCAGGCAAAGTCACTATGAAGTATTTAAATGTAGCTCTGTGTGCTCAGACAATGACCTTTGCATAATTAGAAACTTTCTGATCATGGAGATGGCCCCTGGCTTCTGCCTGTATTCTCCTTGCTAGAGTCTCCATATGCTCCATGGAGTTATCAATCAGCTATGCATCTCAGCTGGAAAGATTTATAAGCAGCAATGGCAGGGTTGGGGGTCCCAGGTGGTGGCTTTGGAGGTCACTGAGGTTTTGGCTGCTGCAGATGGGACAAGCTGGGTAGAGCTTCACTAATTAGTGGCAAGTTGGGCCAGTACGAGGCATGAGGAGGCTTCCTATGGCTCTGTTCCCATCTGTTCCCCAAAATCAGGCTAACAAAAGATGAAATAACTCCCTCCTTGCACACGGGGCTCTCACAGCCTGTTCCTCCTCCTAAAGATATCAGTGTGTTCCTACTGTCGGCTTCATTGCGTGCCTGCAAATCAGAGGGTTTAACATCCCATGGAGGAGGAAATGGTACTTGTGTATGTGTGTCTTTTGCTCAGAGCAGGTTTGGGATGTTCATTGTATAGATCAGCTTGGCAGGGGGCTGTAAATGTGGCCACAGGTCCACCTTGCATTGCTTTCACCCTTTGGGAAACTGGAGCCCAAGACTCTATCCTTCGCCTATTAACTCGATGAGATTTTGACACTAGCTCTTTGTTTCCTTACTATCCAGATGTGGATTTATCAGGCTGCTTTTGTTATCCTGGGTGATCTGATTTGACTAAAACATCTGAACCCTGGAGTCCTTCACTTTAGAAGGCAGATGGTGATTTTTATTAGCAAGTGGATTCCTGTTCTATTTCTTCAATAACATCCTTTCTGTTGGTGTGGTTGGATGTATGCTCTATATATGATTGCTAACACTTAGTAATGAATTAATGTTGATTTCCTTTCAGATCAAAAGCTTTTTTCATTCATCTTCTGTCTCTTAATGGCACCAGCAGGTAAATGTGTGCTCTTTTTGTACAGAAAGATGGATCACAATCTTTTCATAGCTGCTTCCAGTGTTTCCATACAAAATCTTCCCTAATTTAACATAACTAGTAAATCTCAGCAACCCTTAACTATGCCTTTTCCCTGTCTGAAAGGCAAGGAGCTCTCAAGCTCTCCCAGGATAACTCAGCTCCTTTGTTAAGGAAAGACATTATCTGATGAGGTACAAGGCATCTTCATCTCCTAACGATTCCAGTGAAAGCCAACAGCAATCAGGGGGCTACCAGAATCCCATTTCTCAGCCATTACCTTATTGCTATGAAATAGTTTCAGCCATCCATCTGCTAAAGAGCCCATAATAATGACAACTCAACCAGTGCCTCGGCTGATCCTGACAACAGTGAGCCTTTCAGCTTACAAAGCTAACGACTTACTAATTACCCAGACTGAGCAGACATAGGAGAGGTGACCATCTATAACCAACTATGCAGCAAAAGCAGAGGTGACCATCTATCACCATGTATACAGCAAAAGCAGAGGTGACCATCTTATAACCATCTGTACAGTGAAAGCTCCCACAAGTGGAGAAAGGTCTCAGGGTTTGGAGAGCTGCAATTAGAATCATAGAATTGTTTTGGTTGGAAAAGACCTTTAAGATCATCACAGAGTCACAGAATCATTAAGGTTGGAAAAGACCTCTAAGATCATCAAGTCCAGCTGTCAAGCTATCACCACTATGCCACTAAACCATAACCCTAAGTACCACATCTGTACATTTTTTGAACACTTCCAGGGATGGTGGCTCCACCACTGCCCTGGGCAGCCTGTGCCAATGCCTAACAACTCTTTCAGTGAAGAAATTTTCCCTAATATCCAATCTAAACCTTCCCAGTCAAGTGCAACCATTAATGCAACACTGCCAAGGCCACCACTAGACCATGTCCCTCAGCATCACATCTCCACTTATTTTGAACCCCTCCAGGGATTCTTGCATGTTAACTTTACAGGATGTTGTTCTCTTTACATCTTCCTGACATCTGTGCTTGACTGGTGGTTGGGGATTTTTTGGTGGTGTGTTTCTTGTGTTTTGTTTGGTTGTTGGGGGTTTTTTTTGTGTTTTCTTTTCTTTCTCATGCTCAGATTTCAAGGTTTCAGGGGCAGCAACAGCCTTTTTTTCTGAGTTTATCCATTGCCTGGCTGAAGGCAGCCTGGAAGCTTGCCAGGAGCACCTGGCAATGCACTTAGTAAATTATAGCACTGAAAAGAATGTCAAATGCTAGGAGGTAGTTATAAGGCTTTACTGATGTACATACTTGGAAGGCCAAATGCTGCTTTTAACATATTCAGATATGACCTGGCACTTCTTTAACTTAACAAGATGCAGAGCAGCAAACTGATTAATTGTTGGGTCTTGCTGCTGGTGAACTCCCAAGTAGTTATTAACCCCAGATGCTACACCCCAGATCCTATAGTCCTTAGCAAAACAGTGGGTTTTTTTTCTCTTCTAAAATCATATGCATGTATCCATGTTGCAAAGATTGTGAAAAACAGTGCTGAGGTGTTTGGGGAGTGGTGGGGTCACCATCCCTGGAAGGGTTGAAAAGACAGGTAGGTGAGGGACATGGTGTAGTGGGGAGCTGGCAGTGCTGGTTAACAGTTGGACTCAGTGATCTTAAAGGTCTTTTCCAACCTAAAGGATTCTGTGATTCTGTGGTGAGATGACAGGCCCCTGCTGGCTCAGTGTTTTTTGGCCGTCGAGCTGGATCCTGCTTGGGAACAGCACGAGCTGGATCATGCTGGAGATGTGGAGGAGGTTTCTGTAACCTGCTGATTCTCTGCTGCCTGAATGGGAGCCAGGGGAATGTCTTGCCTTTCTAATATGCAATAATTTCTAAAATGCATTTAATTCTCTGCAGCAGATATATGTGGAAATGATGTTTAAGTGGCGCTGTGGGTGTTCATGCTTTGCTGGGGAGTGAAATACTTTGGCACCTGCAAATTGGGTAAGTTTTGGGTCTGAGGTTCATGGTGCTGACATAGAGGAGCTCCTGTCATTCTGGCACTTCTTGAGTATCTCCTGAAAAACAGATCCCTTGGTTAAATCAAAAAGGGTTACCTGATACCTACAGCTAGATGAGGCTTTCTGCACACAGGGATCAGTGTAATTAGCTGACAAGTCTTCCCAACAAGAGCTTTCCATACACAGCCTCGTGGAGGGTAAGCCAGAACCAGGCTGAGACTGTGCACCTGAGCTTTGCCAGAGCTTCAGCACTTGAAAAGCAGAGTTCCTCTCTTACCTTCCACCCTGCAATGACTTGGGTGTTTTCATTATGTTTGATGGAGGAAGACTGGTTGATTTACAGGATGGTCGAATACCTCTTTGTGGATGGAGACCCAGCAATCTGATCTCAAAGCTGCTTTCCTGAGGGATGGGGAGAATCATTGCCAAGGGTGGATCCCATAGTAAGATGATGTGGTCCAAGCACAAGGAAGCAGTCTCACCAGCTCTGTCTGCTCAGATGAAGGTCAGAGTAGCAGAATTTCCCCTAAATTAGGTATAAGTAAATTATAGGGAAATTATCCTTATCCTCTACCTCCCACCACTATGATAATGTTAACTTCCATATGGAGATGAAATTTTAAATCAAAAAGGGGAACACCTTGGAGAAAGTCCATTCCCAGACAAGGAACTGTGGCAGGGAGGGCATCCTGCAAAGAGACAGGGAGGTGGTGATTTGAGAGTGGACTTGGCTCTGGGCTACAGGTTCTGGGCAGTAGTTGGAGCTGTCAATGAACTCAGATTCTCTTAGGGAGGAGGCAAGGAAGGCAACACTGAGATTTGGGTTGCCAGTGTTTCTGACTTTGGCAGACAGACACATAAGCTGTTTAGCTATCTCAAGTCCTTCAGGAAAGAAGGTGTGAATAGAGTGCACAGTGCTGGTGCTCCAAGGAAGATGGGTGCAGGGTAGAACAGTGGCTCTGTCCCATAGGAAAAGGGATCCAGACCATTCACTCAGAGTAACTCAGATCCCTGGAAAAGATACACAGAGGCTTCTTGGCACATTTTATTTGTCTTTTAGGTTGGTCTCTGAGCTGATCTTCAAGACAAGGACCTGTATTTACTGTGAAACCTCATTTCTTGAATGATAATAGCTGGGTTAGAGCCAGTCATTAGACAGATATGGCTAAGGTCATCTTCTCTTATGTACTTGAACATTTTCTTGCTCAGTCCTTCTATAACTCTTTGCAGTCAGCTTAAATGTTTGGCTTCTCTGCAAACTTACCCATTAGAAGTCAGCTGCCAGGCCAGGGCCTCACAATACCACAAAATCCCAGCAACAGCCTCTCCCCACTGTTAAAATGAGAACCTATTTCTAGCCTTTGGTTTTCCTTGCAGTCAGCTGCAAATCCATGAAGTTCTTTCTTTATCTCATGCTACTTTAATAAGCAATTGAAGCATGACAGTTCTTATGGTTGCAAAGCTCCCATGAACCCCAGGTATGAGATGCACATTCAGTCACCTTCTCCATCATATTTATTGACTTCTTTGAAGATGGTGGATGAGTTACAAACATTGCTTTCTGCCCACTGTTGCCCTTACCTTGGGGTATCAGATCTGCCAAATGCATCTCCATGGATCCATATTTGCCTACACTTGATTGTGTTTGCTACTCATTTGCCTAGTGCAGGTCAGACTGATTGGGTCACAGCTCTTAAACTTGGCTCTTCAGAAACCAGTGTCAAGTCTGCCATTTCCCAACTGCTGCAGACAAATACTATTAGTTATTCATGGCATTATATTAAATCTCTATGTCATTATATTTGAATCTCTTTACAAGTCTTGGGCCAGTGACATCTCAGCCCAGCAATTTGCTCCTCTCTCAATTTACCTATTTATTCCAAAATCTCTGTTGCTGACACTTGCATTTAAGAAACTCATCAGACCCATTCCAGATGAAGAGGGTTTTGCTGTGGGAGCCTCCAACCCTCACTCCCAATGCTCATTTACCCAACCCACCTGGGCTGTATTTCACCCAAGACATCTTTCATGCTTCCACTGCTTGCTGGCCCCAGTGAGTCCCTGGTAGACTTTCTGTCTCTGCTGGGTTTTTATGTGCATTTCCATGCCTCTGGCAAACCATTCTACAAAATCTTTTTTTTTGCTTGCCTTATTGTGGTTTGATATTTCCAAATGTTTATTCTGTATTCTGTTTTCATAGCTTTTTGATGGCTATCCTTTTTGCTCCTAGTAGCTGCCTTCACTCTGCTATTTCTCTGCTTTTAAAAAATCCTTTAGGGTCTTTATGAAGGAGTGCAAGATCTTAAACTGGAGCCTGGAACCTATCTTTAAGCTTCTGCTATGATACTGGAAAGTATTTTATCCTTTCAGCTTTTCCATTTATTTGTTAATATAACTTCCCCTTCTAAGCTTTAGGTTTTACTCTGAATGAATAAATGGTGAAAAATTAAGACAATAGAAGGTCCAAAGCACATGGACAGCTTCCCAAATGTTTAAATAAAAGTAATTCTATTTCAGTCCAATCTCTGTTCAGCACTGAACTCCTGAAACACAGGACTGAAAAGGTCTCCAAAACATCTTAAGCTCAGTACTGCATCATTATCAGCAGTCACTTCAGATTTGTGTAGTATATATATATCAAACCTGATTTTAAAACATCTACAGCTCTTTATTCCACTGCTTCCACTTGGTGGCTGCTCAAGAGCCTTCATCACCTGTGAGCTTCCCAGCCTGAGAAGTCTGCACCCACCCAGGTGATATCTGGTTGATCCTAACCTTGGAGCTTATATAGTTTTCCTCCTCTCCTCGGATTTTTTAACCTGCCCTGGAGAACAAAAACCAGGCTGCTGTGACCCCAGAGATCAATTTTCCACGTCCCAACCATCCACACCAACGGCTGAACATAAACCTGATCCCACTCCTGGAAACCTCTTTATTAACAGCAATAATACAGGATTGGGAATGGAAACCTTTATCCCTTTTTATTCACTGATCCCATGTACTATGAGCTTCATGTGCAGTGTAAGCCACAGATATGATGTGAAGGCTTTCAATACTTTCTCTGTATTTCAAGCCCAGTCCCTAAGCCCTGATTCATAAAAGCCTTGAAGTACTTACTCAGGGTCCAGCACATCTGTAAGTACTTTGCTGAATTAGAGCCTTATTAATCTTCTTGAATTTAAAATAACTTTTCATTACATTTTAAAAATAAATGGGCATGTTCTATGTCTTCATGTTTGGGATTTTTTCAAACATGGATTTTAATGCTCCTCTGGCTTGGCTGGATATTCTCTCCCTCCAGCCAAGCAGCTGCTCACACTAAACCTGGGACCAAACTCCTAGCAGTGCTGATGACACTGGGGAGGGGCTCTAAGGTATCTGCAATTCCCACTTCCAGGGGGAAAACAACCAAATCTCCCTTCAAAGCTCCAAGAAACCACAGAGAACCATTCCAAATCCAAGATCACAAGGCATTTTGAGGTGAAAACCTGCATAATGGAGCTGTGGGCACATTTCAAATGGCAGCATGGACAGTGGGATTGAGTCCATCCTCAGTAAATTTGCAGATGACACCAAGCTGAGTGGTATGGCTGGCATTCCAAAGAAGCATGGCCAGCAGGTTGAAGGAGGAGATTCTGCCCCTCTGCTCCACTCTGGGGAGGCCTCACTTGCAGTGCTGGTTCCAGCTCTGGAGTCCTTAGCACAGGAGACATGGACCCATTGGTGTGGCTCTAGAGGAGGAGGCAGAAATGATCTGAGGACTGGAACATCTCTGATGTGAGGACCAGCTGAGAGAGTTGGAGTTGCTCAGCGTGGAGAAGAGAAGGCTCCAGGCAGACCTTTTTGCAGCTTTTCAGTTCTTAAAGGGGCCTAGAAGAAAGCTGTAGAGGGATGTTTTACAAGGGCAGGTAGTGATAGGACAAGGGGTAATGACTTTAAACAAAGAGAAGGTAGATTCAGACTAGATGTTAGGAGGAAGTTCTCTGTGAGAGTGGTAAGGCACTGGCATAGGTTACCTAGAGAAGTCGTGGATGCCCCATCCTTGGAAGCATTCAAGGAGAGGTTAGATGGGGCTTTGAGCAATTTGGTCTAGTGTAAGGTGTCCTTGCTTATTACAGGGGTTGGGAATCAGATGATCTTTAAGGTCTCTTCCATCACAAACCTATCTATGATTCTGTTTCAATGGATTTGGTGCAAAATGCCAGCCAAATGTTGCTTGCACCACTTGCAGAAGGAATTTTTGGAGCTGGAGGAGAGAGAGGTGCTAGGTTTCAGGGCTGTGATCTGTGTAGGACATGGAGCCTCAAGTACAAGGCTCCTTCTCCAAAATGTGGGGTGTTCAAAAATGAGAAAGGGGGAAAAAAGGGCAAAATAAGATCTTCAAGGTCTTTCCTCATCTTTCTCCATCCCCACACAGGGCTGGGGGAGCAGCAGAAGATGCTGTAAGTCCAGCCATGTTAATGGGAAGTCTGGCTTATAGGAAGCCTGGCTGAGCCCAGCTCTTCAGCAGCATTTTTTGTTAAGAGTAGTGAAGTTTGTTTATACCATGGGAAAGCCAAGCTATGGTGAAGGTCTTGCTTTCAGGGGCAGAAATGGAAGAAGCTGAAGAGGATGCAGCCAGGAGGTTTGTTTTTCACACTGTTCTAGGGGTTGTATTTGTTTTCTTTGACAGTGACTTACAGCCTGGCTTTCTTTTCTATTTTGTTAGAGCAATAAAGAAGATAAATCTGTAATAATTCAGCACTCTGTCTTTAATAAAATCTTGTCTTCTTCACACAGCCCCTGGGAAGATCTCCGTTTTGCAGCCTGGCGAGATTGGTTGGGTTTTTCCATTTCACCTCTTCACCAGAAATGACAGAAAAATAACATTATCAGGAAAATTAATAGCTAAATACAATTTCAGGCAGAGGGAAAGCTTTCAGCAGGAGGAGCAGGACATGATCTGGAGTCTGACCACACTGGCCTGAAAGATGCTTTCTGGCAACGGCCAGGAGCAGCTTGGTAGCTGCTGCAATTACTTTTGTCTTCGTTAACGGGCTCCTGGGTTGGAGATCTCAAAGAGTGGCTAATGAGAGTTTCCATCCTTGATGTGGATTGATGTCGAGCTAATCTTTGTTAGTTTTGTGCTTGTATTGAGTGCTGAGGAGAAATGAGATGAAGATTTGAGTGAAAGGGATGGTGGGGGGAGACACTGAAGCAGCTGTGGGCTGGGGACAAAGTCCTTGAAAGTCAGAACCACAGAATCAAAGAATGGTTTGGGTTGGAATGGACCTTTAAAGGTCATCTAGTCTACTCCCCCCACCCCACCCCAGTCAGCACAGACATCTGCAACTAGATCAGATAGCTCAGAGCCCCAACCCAACCTGACCTGGAATGATTCCAGGGATGGGGCTTCTACAACCTCTCTGGGTAGCCTGGGCAACATTTGGTTGCACCTGGAGAGTTGAGTTAGAGAGTTAAAAAGCCCCAGCTTTGTAAAACTCTTCCCAAAGAACAAAGGCAGAGTGGGTATGTTTGCAGCTTCAGGAAAAGACAGAGGAGGTTGGAGGCTGGAAAGTGGGATCCACAGCTCCTTCCTCATCTAGGAATGAGAGATGGGAAGATGGGAGAGCAGCCATTCTTTGGCCATGAGAGCAGAAGTTAATAGTGGCCCTGTTGCTGGATACCAATGTAGTAGAAATTGCGGGGAAGGTGTGAGAGGTGGGTGGTTGTCTGGAGTCCCCCTCCCTCTGGGGCAGAAGGTAATCTACGAGCTCTCTGGGGGAATCCAGAGCACCAGAGAGAACTAGAGCCATGGGGAAAATGACCTAGAGAGCCTCTTTAACTACAGACAGCTCAGAACCACCCTCCTGGGTAACAGGTGGCCTGCAGCCTTTGGAGATGATCCAGAACCCTGAGGTGATCTAGAACCTCCAGTCCAGACAGGAGGTACCCAGAGGCCAGGTGACCTAGTATCAGGCCTCCAGGCAGGTGTGGGTCTGAAGACACCTCCCAGAATCTAGACACTTCCCAGGGCCAGGAGATGACCTAGAACCTTCAGCTCAGACAAGAGGAAATATAGGTAATCTAGACTCCAGATGATCTAGAACCTCAGGCTTCCAGGCAGTTGTGGAAATAAAGACCTCCTCTGGGATCTAGACAACCCCTGGGGCAAGAAGTGATCTAGAACCCCGCACAGTGACACAGCCCCTTTATATGATCTAGAAGATCTAGAACTTCAGGCCTCCAGGCAGTTGTGGAAATAGACACACCACATTCCCCCATACCTGCCCCTCTCACTGATCTAGAAACCCCCTGGGGCAGGAGGTGATCTAGAACCCGGAAGTCCCTTCTCGAACAGATGATCTAGAACATCCCGTCTCCGCTGTCGGGACCATCCGGTGATCCAGAGTCTCACCCCCAGGTCCCTCCCACAGGAGAGAGGTCCCTTTAAGAGCGGCCCCGGCCCCTTTACTCTATGTTTACATAACACAGTGGGAACGTACCAACTGCGGGCCGGGAGGGGGTGGGGGGAAGAGGTTGTTAATACTTCGGCGTAACGCAGCGACGCGGAGCTTTTCCCTCCGCGAGCAGTAAATGAGAGCAGCAGTGAGGCATACTCACGCATGTCCAGGTTGAGGGGGGCGTGGAGGAGCTTTGTTTCCCCCTGCCCCCCCGACGAGGCCAGTTGGTTCGTCCCTCTCGGCGCTCCTCCCCTCGCCCCCCCCCCCCCCAGATC
>VWZX01000345.1:1576781-1766004 GCA_013399015.1 Galbula dea | reverse complement strand
GGTGGTTGAAGGTGGGAGGGGGAGCGAGGGCCCGTCCGGTGGGAGGGGGAGCGGCGGCGCGTGATACCCTTAGCATCGGCTGAGAGAACGCTTCCCGCCTTCTCCCAGCCTGAGCGCGCCGGTGGGGTCTNCCTCTCGCCGGTGGGATCAGCCACAGCCGGTTGCTGAGTTCTCCTCTCGCTCCCGGAGCCGGTTGCGGATTGCAGGGGAGATGACTTTGGAATTAAGGAGGATGGAGGTGGAGGGGGGATGGGTGTGGGGGGAGAGGGAGAGGGAGGAGAAGAGTGAAGCAGTTGTGTTCAGATTCGTGGTGGAAATGTTTTATTTTCTCAGCTTGATACGGATCTTAAAGTAATCCGTTTGGTATTATGTTCTTGCCCTGCTGTTAAAGCTTGAAGCCTTTCTGCCGAGCGCGGTGGAAGCAGATGAGGGAGAAGCGTCTAAGCTGCGCTTGCTGCGAGCCCTTGTGAACCTTAGGAGAGATGCTTAATTTTGGTAGTTTAATACATAGAAACATATGATTAATGGAATAATTTTCATTAATAAATACAATGGGAAGGTTTTAAGCCAGCCGTGAAGCAGAACAGTTGCAGCCTTGCTGCGTTATTCAGCCTCCCCCAGAATCTGTTACATATTTGCTGCAGGGTTGTTAAAAAATAAATAAAAAACCCCAAACAAACAAAAAAAAACCCCCCAAACCAACCCCCCTTTATTCAGATTTGATAGGGATTTTTTTCTTTGTTTGTTTCGATCAAGTCATTGCAGGGGTGAATACAGTTCTTTATGAAGAATAACTATTTGAATCTCTGGGAGCTGCAAAAAAGAACAGCCAAGACTGGGTACTCCTGTGTCCAATGGTGAACCTTTTTTCCTTGAGGGATGCTAAACGTTTCTTATCACGAGACTAGGTCAGGATACAGTTACCATGGAATAAAATACAGCTATTAGCATAGCTGGTGCTTGAAAGACTCGAATTTAAGTCGTGTAACTTGATTCCGGAGAAATATCCGTATCAAACTAAATTGAATCAAGAAACGTCCTTGCTGTTTCAGTTGTGGAAATGGAGGGTAGCCTCAGCTGTGCAACACTGTCTGTAACAATAAAGTCGTAGTATAATGTTGAATCTTTAATTAAATTAGAGTGCATAAATTGATGTTGTGCTGCAAAGGCTTTTTATGCACAGCTGGAAGCGTTTTCCTTTCTGTTGCTTTACTATTTTTAGCAGCGGTTGAAAGTATAGAAGTATGAAATGTTTTGGCTCTGATCTTAACCTAGCAAAGTCTGGTGTGCTTTTCCTTTAATATGGAAATGCACTGATCTCAGCCTATCGGTTCTGCCAGAGGGCTTGATCTTCACTGCTGTGTGTTGAAGCGTGCCAATAAAATTCAAATAAACTTTATATGACTGAGTATAATTTTTATTTGCATATCAGCTGTTTTCTAAAACTGCTGAGGTAATATCTGCTGGGTGTTACATGTACTGAAAAAGCAAACAAATCCTCTTGTCCTTGCAGCAGAGTCATGAACAAGGAGTCTGTAGAGGGGCAGCTGGATCTCTGGTCACTCTGTCTCCGTAGGCTATGCTGAAACAATAGGACCTTGGCTTACTGGCACAATGCTCTTAGTGGATGTGATGTAGGAATAGGTAGATGTGATGGAAGCAGTCCAGGAAATAACATGACTTCAGTAACTACATTTTTCCAGTTTTGGATTGAAGGTTTGGGCTTTAAGATCCATTTGACGTTTTAGGAGTTGATTACTGCATTTCCTGACAGATATTTTAAATGTTGTATGTAGTGCCATAAATAATACAAACATATCTCTCTCTCTTTGGTGACTCAACATTTGTGACTAGGAACTCTTGGAACAGCTTAAGCATCTGTTCAATATTCTAAAAAAATAAAAAAATCTTAATACCTGTTTTGTATTAAAATCTTGTAAACCAGAGTTCCATTTAAATAAGACAATGTAGATCTGCTCTCCCTCCCATAGTGAATCTGAGAGCTGTGGACTGGCAGAAGGCTAGCATCACAGCTCTTGTTACAGCTGCATGATTAAAATTGATGGTGTGACCTCACAGCTAGATTTAAAACAAAAAACCCAACCAAACCCAGTTGTTTTGAGATACTGTGTGGTTTAAAGAAGAAAAAAAAAGAGGATGGTAATGTTGATGAGTAACTTGTCTTGAGCTGTGAGACTTTTCAATTAGGGGAAAAGGGGGCTGAACAAAGGAACTGGCATACTTGGCAAACTGCTGAGAGTCCTGTTTTTAAGATAACAAAACTTTATCTTTTGCCCTTACTCTGTCTTAGCAGTATTGAAGTAAGGTTGTTGTATACTTGACCTTTAAATCAAGGGGAAGGTGTTCTTTTGGCAGTAGGTAGTTCTCCCACCAGAACGTGATCCTGTGTTGTCTTGCAGTCATTGTGATTGTGCATTAACGTGATCAGAGGGTAAAGCCTAAGGCATCTGAAGTCAGTCATTGTAGCAAATAGTCTGTTACATATCTTCTGTCAATGAGGTGGCAGTGCATGTTTGGCTAAGACTTTGTTGAGGTTTACATAATCAATGTTGTAGTGGATAAAAACAGTTTATGTAAATGAAGCCAGACAGGTCAAGATGGCTGGTAAAGAAGAGATCATCTGCTGATTGTGAATCTGCTTGTGCAGTCTGATTGTGTACATCTGCTGGTAGCATCATCTGTTCACAAAAGGCTCTGGATTTTGTGGGGAGGCAGAATAATTGATATTCTAATTTTTTTTTTTTTAAAGCACAAGCTTTATTTGAAGTCTTGTCAAAGTAATGATCCATTATATATTTATTGGAACTTGGGGCTGGAGGGGCAGTTTTGAAAGAGAGATTGAGTACAGTAATGAGTACCTACCTGAGTGTCGTGGTACTGGTATGTTAGCCATTATTTGGCTAAGCTGGTGTCTGGTTAACTCTACAGAGCAATTTGCAGTTAAGAAGTATGCTAAAAAAAGCAAAAATGACCTGTTGAGGTGGATGTCCTGTCCTCCTCCTCCTCCTAGTATCCATTTCCCTTCAAGTCTGAATTGCACTGTGAGTGTTTTATTCTGGCAGAATGACATTCAAGCCATCATGGCTTTGTCTTGTGTGTGGGTTACTGGGTCCTGTCTGTATGAGGTAGTTTTTGTTGAAGGTAGATGTCAATGGCTTGATGCTGTTAAATCTCCCTTTATGGATAGGTCACCTGAGGAAAATGATACAAGTTGAAGGAAGAATACCAAAGCAATGTAATGGCTGGGTTCTTCAGTAGTGAAAGGATTTTGTACCTGGCATTAGATACTTTAAATGTATTCTATTGCAACCAGTTCTGGGGAGTTTGAGATGAGATTTCTAATAGGTGTGTGCATGTAATTATAGTATTTCTTACTAACTGAAGACTTCTGTCAGCTACTCATTAGCAGAGGTGCAGCCTGGTGTGTCTTCAGCTGAGGAAGACTGTCTTATAGACTTTAATGGGCTTTGTAGTATCAAATACACTTTTTTTTTTTAATCTAATGAGACAAAACTCCATGGGCTGTTGCTCAGTGTTGTTACAGTGGTCACTTTGAAATTGCTGTCAACATCTTAGGCATAAATGTTTTCATAGTCAACCATTAAAATAAATGAATTAGTGCACAAAGGAGCCACTATGAACTCTTATGTGAGCTTTGTTTAATGTGGACCATTGGGCATCCTTGAATAAACAGGCAAATTTAGCTTTTAAACATGTCTTTTTGTGTTACTCTGAAGGGACCTCCAGTGTTAGACTCCTGTTTCTCATACAGGCTTTTTCTGCACCAAAATTGCTCCTTAACCACTATCTTTTTAATGATTTAAACAAAGTTCCTGAAGTATTTCCTACTTTTAAGAACATTTTCAGTTTTTAACTTACTTGTTTGGCTTTTCATTGAACTCTTTTGTGAATCTTATGTGTAGACTGGGGAGCCCCCACAGAAAGGGGCCTGGGAGTTCTGATCAATGAGTCGACAGTGTCCCCTGGCAGCCAAGAGGGCCAGCTGTGTCCTGGGGTGCATCAAGCTCTGGATTGCAGCCAAGGGAGATGATTGTCCCACTCTGTTTTGTACTGGTGTGGTCTCACCTTGAGCAGTTTTGAGCATCACAATACAAAAAGGATATAAAGCTACTGGAGAGCATTGAAAGGAGGCCATGAAGACGGCAAAGGGTCTAGAGGGGACGGTGCTATGAGGATTGACTGAAGTCACTTGGTTTGTTCAGAACTGGGGAAGAGGTGACTGAGGAGAGAGCTCATCATGCTCTACAGCTTCCTCATGATGGGAAGCAGAGGGGCAGGAGTTTATCTGTTTTCTGGTGACCGGTGATAGGATTTGAGGGACCTGTGCCAGGAGAGGTTTAGGTTAGGAAATGGTTCTTCACCCAGAAGGTGGTCAAGCACTGGAACAGGCTCCCCAGGAAAGTAGTCATGGCACCAAGGCTGACAGAATTCAAGAAGCATTTGGTCAAGGCCTGCAGGCACATGGTGTAATTTTTGGGGTGGTTGTGTGCAGGGACAGGAGTTGGACTCTAATCCTGGTGGATCCCTTCCAGCTCAGGAGGTTCTATGATTCTAATCTCTTGCTGTGCACTTCAGGAAGAAGCTGATGCACTTTTCCTGTAGTGTTGACAAATGCAGACACAATATGATATCTCTGCATGTCCCTGATAGCTGTTTGCTTCTCTTTGGGGACTGAAGGGAGAGGGAGAGTCATCCTGGCTATGGCATTAAACGGGGGACTTTTGTTGCACTTACACAGATTTGCTGTTTGATATCAAGCTGAAGCTTTGTTTAATAATTGTGTAATTTCCTGTGCTACATGGTGTAGATATTGGTGAAACTACTCAAATGACTCGGGTTCTGCTTTTGAGCCTGATTTAAATATGTACTTTAGGCTTCATTTAAAGGAGTGTCTATAGCAAATAATGGTAGCCACCCGTTAAATACATTCAAGGTCATGATTCTCTCTGAGAATCATTTGCTTCAGCAGACATAGCTGGAAGGCTGCTGTTCAGGAGAAACTGATTTAATTTTTTATTTGATATTGACAGTGGCTTCTTGGGAGACTTATGTCTTGTGTTTAGTTTATGAGGGATCTTTTATGCTGCATACTGAGAATGTGATCAGTGCCAGTTCAGAACTTGCAGGCAGATTAATCAAGTGCCAGAAGTATTGTGTCTGAATAGAACACTAACTGCAATGTAGGAAAAAATAGTAGAATGGGTTGTATTTGAGGAAAGACTAGTGGATTTTTCAGAGAAAGCTTGTGTGTTGTTGGATAGAGCAAATACTGGGTTCATCTTTGGGCCTCTCGCTTCAAGAAGGACATTGAGTTGCTGGAGTGTGTCCAAAGAAGGGCAATGAAACTGGGAAAGGGTCTGGAGCACAAGTCTAATGAGTAGCAGCTGAGGGAACTGGGGTGGTTTAGTCTAGAGAAAAGGAGGCTCAGAGGAGATCTTCTTGATCTCTACAACTCCCTGAAAGGAGGTTGTAGTGAGGTGAGGATAGGTCTCTTCTTCCAGGTAACAAGTAATAGGACAAGAGGAAAAAGCCTCAGGTTGTGCTAGGGGAGGTTTAGGTTGAACATTAGGGAAAAAATTCTTCAAGAGTGGTTAAACGTGGGAACAGGGTGCCCAGGGCAGTGGTGGAGTCACCATCCCTTGAGGGATTTGAAAGATGTGTAGATGTGCTGCTGAGGGACATGATTTAGTGGTGACTTGGCAGGCAATGGTTACACTTGATGATCTTGGAGGTCTTTTTCCAGCTTTAATGATTCTGTGATTTTAAGCTAAGAAAGAAATCATAACCAAGCTGGCTCTCTGCAACTCTCCTGTTCCTTGGGGTACTTCTCAGAGTGCAGATTTGTATCCAGCTGTAGGCTTTATTCACAGCATCTCAATATGTTGTAAAATCAGGAGAGCAGAAACTTCAAACTCTAGATTTGTTGAAGCAAATCAGAGCATCAAACATTTGCATGTTTACTGCTTGTTACAAGAAGGAAGCTGCATTTTGGAAGTTAAACTGTAATCCCCTTGGCACGTACAGGCAGTAGGTCACACATGTAGAAGTGGAAGACTTTTTCTTAAACTATGAGAAAACCGAAATGTTTGGTCTGAGTAAACAAGTCTGAGAAATCTAAGACTTTGTTGCCTTTGACTGATACACTTCTCAGGTAAAAACCACATAGCAGCTCCTTTTCTGCCTTGGCAGAACCTGGGATGCACAGTTCTTAATTTTCAACTGAAATTTATAAATGCATAGATACCCTGAGTCTGCTTGATTCTACTTTAACATTTGCATATAAACCTAGAAATTACTTCCTAGGCTATTAAGAGTTGTGTTTTTGTTGCTGAAAGCAGCCTCTTGCTTAAGCTATTTCATGCTCCATCTTAACAGCAGGCTGTTTTTCAATGCTGATTACAAGGTTGCTTGAAAACAGATTTTTCCTAAGAAGTCAGGAACTTTTTATTATCCAGTTTAAACTGAATTATGGCTGGTTTATACTTGTTTATTATGGACTAATGCTGCTCTCTGACTTGCTTATTTGCTATTCCTCGGTAGTGATAGCACATATCAACTTGACACTTTTTGAAGGTGCAACCTTCTTTTCATATGCTCTAAGCTAATGAGAAGCTGTGTGAGTGTAGTGTGGTGCTGAGCCTGCACCAACATGCATTGCTGAGGGTAGGTTTATTAGTTCAGAGTGCCAGCAGAAAAGTTTTACAACTGTTTGCAAAATACTACAGACATGCCTGTAGGCAGCAGCTGTTTAGGTAGGGTGAAACAGTCGTTGTCTTCTGCTGCTTTCTTTCTTAGTATTGTCTGCACAAGTTTTGGTTCTGAATTTGTTTTGAGTATCCATGATGAGTATGAGAATTAAAACTTCCAAAAGAGGCTCCTCTAGGGTGTTGTACAGTTGCAGTCCTCATATTTAGTAGAAGTCTAGAGCACAAGTCTTGTGAGGAGCAGCTGAATGAACTGGGTTTGTTTAGCCTGGACAAAAGGAGGCTTAGGGGAAACCTTCTCACTCTCTATAACATCCTGAAAGGAGGCTGTAGCAGGGGGTGGAGGGGTTTCAGTCTCTTCTCTCAGGTAACTAGCGATAGGACAAGAGGAAATAGCCTCAAGTTGTGCTGGGGGATTCAGGTTAGATACTAGGAAAAATTTCCTCACTGGAAGGGCAGGATGCTCAGGGAAGTAATGGGAGTTGCCATCCCTGGAGGTGTTCAGAAAGTGTGTAGCTTTGGCACTTCATTGTGGTTGAAAGGCATGGTGGTATAGGTCAATAGTTGGACTTGATGACCCTGGAGATCTTTTCCAACCTTAATGATTGTATGATTCCGAGCACTTCTCATGATGTCATCTAGAGTTGTATTTGGTTATTCTGCACTTTCATACTTGTAGTTTATTTGTCCTGAGCTCCCAGCTTGAAGCAGAAACTCTAGTTTGTTTCCAGGTGTACTTTGTGGTTTCATATCCTGTTCCATTTGTGCTGTTTGATGCTCTAAATCTCATTTCTGTTGAGGACGTTTTTCCTTTTATCAACAAATATATCCTTATGTTTATTCTTTCTCGCTCTGTCTCAAGGTCACCAGTGCAGAGCTTGCATGTGACTTGTCACAAGCTTAAACCTTGAGGGACAGGAAGGGGGATACTGGCATAAAGAGCATGTTTGTTTCCAGAAACATTTGTAAGGCAAAGCTGCTCATTTTGCTTCTTTTATAGATACATTGCTAAGTGGTGTCCTTGCATCCTGCATATGCCAATAATATGCTGAAGGGGTCCTGCTTTTCTTTTAGATGACTTGTTTCCCTTACCTTCACCTTGTTTTTTGCATGCCTTATTAGTATAACTTCATGTGGGTTAGTCCTAGGTCTTGATTACAATGTCATTCACATATACTGGGGGACAAATTCATAACTTCATGTTACTAAGTAAGGCAAACTAAGTAACATAGAATAGCAAATAATAATAATGTTAATAAAATAGTTTGGATTGAAAGGGATCTTTAGAGATCTAGTCCAACTCTCCAGCAGTCAGCAGGGACATTTTCAACTAGATCAGATTGCTTAGAGCTTTGTTCAACCTGACCAGGAATGTTTTCAGGGATGGGGCATCTACCACCTCTCTGGGCAACCTGGGCCAGTGTTTTTACCACCCTCAAGTGTAAAAATAATTTCTTCTGTTTGTCTAGTCTGAATATTTGTGTTGAGCTTCAAAGGATCCCGTTTTGATATAAATGATCTGCTTTTGCTTTCAATGCATTATACACTAGACTGTTTTAATCCTATTACTTGGTGGCCTAGAATAGCTCTCAGTCCTCCTATTAAGCAAGCAGTGCAGTCAAGAGCAGTAAAGGCTTCCAAAGCAGTAGATATGTGTGGGGAATAGCTGAAGCAGTGCTGTCTCAGTTCTTCAGCTGTGATATGCCATTGTGCATCCTCTGTGCATGACCAGATGTTCCTTTCTGTGATGACTTGTACATTTAACCTTATAATATGACCTCTTGTGCAACTGTTCTCTCATTGGGTCTCCATGTATTGTTGATGACTATATAATGGCTATGCAATTTGAAACCAAGCAAGGGCTGGTAGAGGGGGAGGGCAACAGGCAGACAGTAAACCATTTGTGGGTTTTTCTTAATGTCTGAGTAGGCACTGTGGTGCTGGGGGTTCAGCAGTAAGAGTAACCTGTCTTTGGGTTTGACTCTACAAAATAAACCTCTTTCTACTGCTCTTCCCACAAAGAGCACTTGTTGGCTAGAGTTAACAGAGCTTAAGATGCAAGAAGACACTACTTAGAGGAAATCTCTGTACAGTGAAGCTTCAGCAATTGTAACATGAACATTTCAGGAGAGGTTTAGGTTGTGTATTGAGAAAAGATTCTTCACCCAGAGCTCTGGCACAGGTTCTCCAGGGAAGTAGTCATGGCATCAAGCTTACCGGAATTCAAGAAGAATCTGGACAATGGTCTTAGAGAGATGGCATAGTTTTTGGGGTTGTTTTCTGCATAGAAAAGAGCTGGACTTGATCATCCTTGTGGGTCCCTTCCAACTTGGGACATTCTATGATTTAGTCTTTGAAAGCTTGTTTCTGAGGGGCTGTGTGGCAGGAGGATGTGGTGCTTTAATGTGATTGGGTTATGAATGATATGTGAACAAGGTGACACTTGCATGGTCTAAATGTAGCTTTACTTTTTCTGATTCACATAACTACTGTTCCTAAAAATAGCAAATATCAGCTGCTTTGCACTGGGGTTTTGTCCAGTTCTTCCAATGCTAGAACATGAAGCCCTGTGAGGTTGGTCAGAAGTGTGCGTGCAGCTACATAGTAGCAGCAGTTACTAATGGTAAAAGCTTTGCTCTGTATCACAACAGAAATGTCATGTAGTCAAAAGATACTATAAACAGCAGTTGTGAAAATGGATACAGACAACATCTACAATGCTGAAGAGTTGTTGTACTAAAAGCAAAGTGGTTTTGAGATGAGCTCAATTTGATTAGGCATGATATGAGGTGCTGATTGCTAAAGGACCTATTAGGGATGCTTCTGTCAATAGTAATTTTTCTCCTCTAGGGAGGGAAAGTAAGCAAGCTCTTTGTGCTTATGGAAGTGATTTACTTTAGGTGTTGTGGTGTTGGTTTTCATTTCCATTTCATTGTATCATCGTTAATACTGGTCCTAGGCTTGCTATGTGTCCTGACCTCTCTGGAGATGAAACTGCTGCATGGAAGATGAACCAAGTGTGAAGCTGTTCCTAATGTAAATGAAGGCTTCCTGTGCTAGAGGAGGGGTATGAAGGCCACATACACCCTCATGAAATGTTTGGCAAAAAGACTGAATACTCATCTGCCATGTGTATTGCTTATATTAGCTATGATATAGCTACACTGCTGGGTAGCAATGAACTGTATTAAACAGATGGAAGCAGCCAGTGGCACAGTGAGACAAATGCTAACCTAATGTCTGTTTACTGCACTGCCTCCCCAAAGGAGTGGTGACAGGCAGAAAGAAAATTTTAGAGATAGCTGGCATATAGTAAGTTAGAGGAGAAAACCAAGAAGCATAATGGTGGTCTTCAGGAGTATTGTAATGTTAGCAGATCCCCACTATTGCAAAACTCTCCTTTTTACCTGTTTATATTCAAAGCATTGAGGACAAAGGAGAAGTGTTGGTATAATCTCTCTCTGATAAGCATTTTTGTAAGGCAGTCTTCATTTTCAACTGTAGTGAAAAGAGCAGGCTTCCATATTACTCTTCACCCTAAAATATGTATTTTATCTTTATTTTAGAATCCAGTGAGTTCATAAAGTGCACAAAACAATTCTTCAAACTGGATGGTTTTAGTAATGCCTAATCAAACAAGTGGGCTTCAAACTTAGGAGTTGTGTATCTTCTTAAGGCATGTGAAAGTCATGGATGAAGAGGAAGTGGTGCTGACTGTGAAGACAATTAGTCACTGTATGAATGTGAACTAAAATTGAAGCATATAAAAGCTTAAATCTCCTCTTCTGTACTACAAATAAAATGGACATCAAACGTGCAAACTCTCTAACACGTCTTTAGGAAGAGTGAAAGAACTGTTTAGTCTGAACACAGAAGTTAATGGGCTGAAACTTTGATATAAGCACAGCTGTATTTCTTCATGTGCAACAGCATGACTTTATTTGGATTGTTGATGTCTGATGTAGTATGGTGGAGTCATAGCCTTTGAAACAGGAGTAGGGTCTGTATGTCCTTCTTTCACATGAAAGACAGAGCCGTTGAAAGATACAAAGAGCTGTAGGGTCCCTGCTTCTCTGCACATCTGTGATGGGGTTCTGCATCTCACAAATGACTTCTTTTAATGTAGCATTGACTAATAAACCAAAATATGCTATGCTTCCAACTTGCCTTCTGCCTAGTCAGAGCTTGACCTCTGAGAACAAACAGCTGTGGAAGTCAATACTTCAAATATAATTTTGGCATTTGAGAGGAATCTTTCAGACTAGGTAGGATTCATTACCTTGCAGTTGTCCTAACCTTTATGCTAACAGACATGGAAGACCTACTTTGAATTACTTTCTGAATTTTAACATTTGCTGGAATAGTTTCCCTGTGCATCAGGGAGTGAGTTTTGAATTCATGAGTTTTGTCTGTGGCCTTTTGTCACAGGCTGTGGGCAGAAGGTCTATTCCAGAAGCATGTGTGTGATGGGAGAAGTTATGGTGCCTTGCTGCAGGTCTGCAGTCCCCCGGCAGAACAGCAGTGGAGACAGGATTTCATAAGTGTTCCCTAATTGGATTCTGCCAGAAGATTTAATTAAATGGACTGTTAGTACATCAGTGTGTTTTGCCAAAAAACCACCAGCAAATTAAGCAAATGGAATGAACTGGTCTTAGGGCAGAACTATGAGGAGGCAACCTTTGGTTAGCATGAGTAGTTGAGTAACTTTTTCCATCAGAGCTAAACCTGGAGAAGGAAGTTGAGCAATACCCAAAAGGATTAGTCTTGCACGATTTTTTTACTCCTCTTTTGTTTTTAGCTGGTCTTCACTGGACTAATGAAAAGTCTGAGACACAAGAGATGCCTTTGAAGACCACTGGCAAGCCAGCTGCCCTTGGGACTGTACTGGCATTCCTGAAGGTTACAGGAACATGACTCTTTGGGCAGTATCTGTGGAAGCAACAATGCTTTGGTGTTTTTGACTGTGCTGAGACTTTTTTCCTGAGATAAGGTGTATTCCTGAAGGTGCCAGGGTGGAGGCTGAAGCTTCTTGTTGGTTTTTAGGGGTGTGCACTCAAAAGCATTTCTTCATCCTTTTTGGTATTAAGCCCCTGCACCCTTTTGAAGACCTTGACAGAGGTTTCCCAAGAGCTCCAAGTATGTTCCTCATCTCCACACGATTGTCAGTCTGCTTGTTGTCAGAGCAAACAAGCCTCAATTTTTGCCTTTTTTGTGCCTTACTTTCAGTGTTTGAGCACCAAATACTGCTGTTATATTGCTGTCTCAGCCCTGCCTTATCTCTTTGGTTGCATAATCACACTTGCAGCTGCAATACTTGAGTGCTTTATAGCAAGTTTTACTGCAAGCATTGAGTTTCCAGCATGCAGGAGTTAGTGTAATATGGCAAATACCTTTCCATGTAAGGATTGAGGAAGACTACAAGATACAAAGTACAGCTCCCTCTGTAAGCAAAGCTGGGGTTTAAGTGATTAGCAGGGTCTAAGTCAAGCTCAGCATACCCTTTATTATGTGCTTAATTATTATATAACTTAAACTCAATTGAAGAGTTGGCCTCTGATCATATATTGCTAGTTTGCACCTTATATCCGTGGAGGAGAGTGGTTTGTATTAAGGCATTACCTACTGGAAACATAGACAACAATTGTAAAATAATACTCTGTTAAAGGGTAAGCAGGTATTTGTGTGGCAGAAGTGATTTGCTTGTTCTCTTCTGGGCATTTCATAGCCAGTGCAGGCAGGCAGGGAGGAACTGAATTTGGGGTTGGCTACATTGCAGTTTCAGACTGTATTCAGACCCAAGCCAGAAAGAATATGGGCTGATCTGTAAGTTTTGGGCAGAGATGGCAGTTGAAAAAAACCAGCTGTCTTAAGTTTTGTGAACTGGTGGAATTTGTTATGAATGTCAGGTGGTAAATGTGTGATGCTTTGTCCTGTGTAGAGTTAGAGAAATGCATTAAAGATCAGTTTGTCATGCAGAAGTCAAGAGAGCAAAACACTTAGCTGAGTTAAATTAAAATAAGTATTGGTAGGTAAGCATGTATGATGCTCTTTAATATCCAGAAAAGAAATGTATTCATTTGTAAAAACAGCTCCTCATCCATTAAAACCAGATGTGCAAAGTGATGTTCTCCCTCGACCCACCACTTTTCTTACTTATGCATGAACTAAGTGAATCCCAGACTGGTAGGAGTGGGAAGGGACTTCATCTAGTTCAACCCCTGCTAAAGCAGGGTCACCCAGAGCAGGTGCCCAGGATCATGTCCTCCACAACCTCTCTGGGCAGCCTGGTCCAGAGCTCTGGCACCTTCACAGCAAAGAAGGTTTTTCTTATGTTTAGGTGGAGCTTGCCGTGTTCTGCTTTGTGCCTGTTGCTCCTTGTCCTATCACTGTGCATCACTAAACAGAGCCTGGTCCCATCCTGTTGGCCCCCACCCTTTAGATGCTGCTAAGCATTGAGAAGATCCCCTCTGGGGTTGGTCTTCTCCAAGCTAATCAGCCCCAGGGCTCTCAGTCTTTCCTCATCAGAGAGATGCTCCAGTCCCCCCCAGCTTCCTTGTAGCCTCCACTAAACTCTCTCCAGTAGTTCCTTGTCTCTTGAACTGGGGAGCCCAGAGCTGGACATGCTACTCCCTAGGCCTCCCTAGGGCAGAGCAGAGGGGGAGGACAATGTCCCCCAATCTATTGGTCACACTCTTCTTAATGAACCCCAGGAGGCTGTTGGCTGTCCTGGCCCTATGGTGGGGATATTCCTGGCTCATGGTGAACTTGTTGTCTCCACCGGGACTCCCAGGTCCTTATCAGCAGAGCTGCTTTCCAACTGGTCTGCCCCTAACTTGTACTGGTGCATGGGGTTATTCCTCCCCAGGTGCAGGACTCTACACATGCCCTTGTTGAACTTCATGAGGTTCCTCTCTGCCCAACTCTTTAGCCTGTCCAGGTCTGGCTGAATGGCAGCACAGCCTCATGCTGTCAGCCACTCCTCCCCAGTTTTGTATAATGGGCAGGCTTGCTGAGGGTACACTATGTAGGTGATTTCAAGCAGCCTTTTGTTTACTTAAATGAAGGGGACTTCCTATCTAGATTCATTGCTAAGTCTAGAGAGTGATCTGGTTAGGGAGAATCTATACTTTTCATTTTCTTCCTTCTTTCCCTCCTATGTTTTATGTATGCTGTTGGCTCTTTTTGGAGAAAGGAGTTTTATTTAGTGTATGCAGAGTGTGACAACTAATGTCAAAATTTTAAAAGAAGTGGCATGGCAAACAGAATTTGACAGGACTTTTTAGCTTTGTATTTGTTTTTCTTTGCTTTGGAAGAAAAAAACCTCCAGCTAATAAGTGTTGGATGTGCAATTTGTCTTGGCATAAATTAAGCCTTGTTAAAATCTAGAGAAGTTCTGAACAGATTCCTGTTTCAAACTGCTCATGGTAATGCTCGTAGCCTCTAGAACTGCTTTTATTTAAGTGGTGTGGGATAGACTGTTTAAGAATCTGATGCCTCTTTGAGACTGTAAAGGGCAGACATTGAGTAGGGGCAGATCAAAGTAGTCAGTGTTGGGGTGATGACCCAAATAGATGGAATGAAGTCAGATGTCTGAGATAGTTACTACTCCCAGCTCTCTAGGCAGTCTTCTTGTGGGAGGACACTGCATCCTCAACTCTGCTGGCACTGTTAGCTTCCTATTCCAGTCATTTTCCATCTGCCTCTGATGAATACACAGTGATTTACTGAAAGATGTAGTGACAGGTGAGGTTGTAGTGTGTAACTGGAAATGAAGTGTGTCATTGAGCTGATTTTATTCCAGAGCTTCCAAGTGATGCTTGAGCTCCATTGAGGAGAATCTGTAAGGTGAATGAGCCCCCTGCATCCCCCCTCACTAGACATCTGGGAATCCACGTGACACTGCTTCTCACCTCTGAGGAGAAACTTCAGTTGGACCTGTCACCTTAGTAGACAGAGACAGAATCCATCTGCAAGGCATGTACTCAGAGGAGATCATGCTTTGCTGGGTCTCTGGTTTGTGAAACTCTGTGTTTTTTGATTGTTCTCTTTGTCACTGCTATTGTTTCACCTCTCCTGCCTGTGGTAATGATGGGATGCTGACTTTGAGTGAATGGAAGTGGACTCAGTTGTTCTGGCACAGCAAGTAACTATGGTGAAGAGGTTTGGATGTAGAAGACTGGTGTAATCCCTAGTGACAGCATGGACTGCACCATGGGTGTTCATGAAGAGAACTTCAGTGTAGTAAATGTTCATTGTGTTGTGTGTGCAAGTCAGCACAGTGCTGTGGGATGAAAAGTTTTCCAGTTGGTTTTGGGGCACTAGAAATAAAGTGTTTCATGAAGCACTTGGTGTAGAACATAGGTCTTATGGTGATAATGAGCTTTTGCTTTGGATCAGTTAGCTCTGCTTTTTCAGTGGGAAAAAAAAAGGATGTCCCTGAAGAATAACTCTATCTGCTTTTCTTGTAAACCAGCTTTTTGGAAGCATTTTGACCACAATGTCAAACTTTGTTTTGGGAATTGCAAGTTATGTCCCATGTAGTTTAGCAGCCTCATACACATGCCTCTTAGTTCAAAACTAAGGCTGGTATTCTGTGTTACTCAATGTAAACATTAAATTTTCTGGATGTGAAAAGTCTCCCTTTCCAAGTAGTTGTAAAATTAGCCTTGTTGAGGACATTTTTGTTCTTGGCCAAAAGGAGAAGCTTGCCTGGCATTTGCACAATGTGAATGACTCTCTAGTGAACTTCAGGCTCGTTCTGTTATAATGGGCAGTTCAGAAGATTTACTTCTAAGTTTCACAGGCAAAGACACTGAAACAGACTAATGGGGTGTTAGTGTTTCTGTGTGTCATCTTCTGCTACCCCTCAAGTTGGTAGAGTAATGGCATCTCTTCCCTGAGAGATTTCTATATGATGGAATCAAATGCTGGAGCTATTCCCACTGCTTTTCATAGGGCTGTAGGAGGAAGGTGGAACAGCTGTGGGAGACTCTTACAGATACTCTTATGGGTGTCGTGCCAAAGTATTGACAGTAGTGAGGGAATGTGCTTTTTATTTTCTGAAATGTATATGCAGTATCTCTAGCTGGGTGAGGGAGAAGAGAGAAGGATTTGGGTATCTGCAAAACCCACATAAAAAGGAGATAGACTTGGATTATGTCTCTACCTGTGTATCCTTGTGTATACCCTGGCAGGGGAGTAGGATGCAAAATTCCTTAGCATTGTAGTCCTTTCCTGTTCACTTGAAAACAGTGTATTATGGCTGAGGTGCCTTTATGGGGAGTGATGTCAGGTGTAGAAACTTGAGGGCAAATGGAATCTCTTGAGCCAGCTGTAATTGGTTGCTTGATTTCTTTGTCTCTGAACTACCTCTTTTCAGACATGCTTTGCTAGGGAATCTGCTTCCAATTTCAGTCTTGGGCTTATGGGCTTTATTCCTACAGCTGAATTTCCATTTGGCTTGCAAATGCTGCATCTAAGTCCTGTAATACTGTTTGGGATTATAGCCTGCACTTTGGGAAATGTTACTTTAAACAGGTCCTCTGTTTTGCTGGTCTGTTTTGCCCCATTGCACATTCTTGCCTTTAGGAGCAGAGAAATCTAGAGAAATAGAGAGAAACATATGGCATGGGTTGGGTTTCTTTTTATGAAAGCTGGTGAACAAAAATAGTGTGATGACTGTCTTTGTGGGTTTTGGCTAAGAAAAAGAGCTGGATTTCCAAAAGGAAAAAAAAGGGAGACCTATATGTGGTTTTAAACTTGTTTTCTGTTCCACAAGCCATTGTGCTGCTTGTGTGCATTACTTAGTATCTGGTGGAATGTAGAAAGGCACATTTTAAGAAACTTGAGTTTGTAACCCAAAGTAGGGAGGCTGGATGTGCATGGCCAGTAGGCCAAGGGAAAATTCTGGTCCTTCAAGAAACTTGGCTGTAACAGATCCTTCAGTGTGGCTTTAGGGTTTTGATGGTTGCATCTGTATATAAACACAGTCTTGCATAGTTATCTTGCATCGAACTGTGTCGTGCTGCATCCCTGAGAGTGATGTTTTCCCATCTGGAGACAACAGTAGTACAAAATCTCTTCACAGAATGACAGTATGGTAGGAGTTAGAAAGGACCTCTGGGGATTATCTAGTCTAGCCCTCTGCTGGAGCAGGGCCACCTAAGCATGTTGCCCAGGATCCACATCCAGGTGGGGTTGGAATCTCTTTAAAGAAGGACTCTTGTTCAAGCAGGCACTGCAAGAAGCTGTATAGTAAGAATCTGACTGTTCAGCAATGGAAAAACTTCAGGGATACATCACTCTTGTGACTTTGATTCATTCTTAGTAAGTGCATGCCAATACCTTATAACTTGGATGTTTGTGATGGTGTTCTGAGACCTATGAAAGATCAATGTTCACATGATCTTAACATTTTTGGAGGTCCTTCTAAGGACCCAGTTCTTTGTGTAAAAGTGTGGAACTGAAACACTTTGCTGTTATAAAGCTAGATAGATCAGAATTAGTTTTGCTGCTCAGAAGGACACATTTAATAGCCTTGCAAAATCTTTTTCTGGCTAAAGGTGACTGATTAACTTTGTTATAGATTATGATAAAAGCAAATACTCCAGGTTGCTGTGAATTAGTAAGTTGTCACAGTGGTTTAAATCTGAAGATGATGTATTGAGGTCTAATTCTCTGCGCTGCTGCACTGATAATTTATGGTTTATTAAGACACTTGAAAAACCCCCAGTAGCTTCAACTGTCCTGTGATGCTTGTATACTTATGGTACACAGGCTGTTTGGTAGCTTTCAGGTAGTTCTTTACAACTGGCTATGAAGAATAGTCTGTCCTATATGGTTTTTAGGGCACATAACACACCTGTTACCAAAGAACAGGTACTGTTTGTCTTCCGTACTATCTGTTGTAGGTGTAATGCTGCATTACTGAATGCACAAGTCCTATGAGGAGCAGCTGGGGGAACTGAGGTTGTTTAGCCTGTAAAGAGGAGGCTGAGGGCAGACATTCTCACTCTACAACTACCTGAAAAGAGGTGGTAGTGAGGTGGGAGTTGGTCTCTTCTCCCAGGTAACAAGTGACATGATGAGAGGAAATACCCTCAAGTTGTGTCAGAGGTTTAGGTTGGATATTAGGAAAAATTCCTACACTGAAGGAGTAATGAAGCATTGGACAGGCTGTCCAGGGAGGTGGTGGATTCACCATCCCTGGAGAGATTTAGAAGACATGTAGATGTGGTGCTGAGGAACATGGTGTAGTGGTGATTTGGCAGTGTTAGGTCAACAGTTGGACTCTTATCTTAGAGGTCTTTTCCAACCTTAATGAGTATATGAATACTTCATTGTCCTCTCCAGACTCCCAGAGGTTTGCAGTTGTTCTCCCAGGCTTCTGGGTGTTCTTTGTCTCACTGGTTTTATTTCTACAGAATGTCTCACAGAATGCCCATTCTTTTATTTTTATGTTGTTTTGAGAATACAAATTAAAAGCAGGAACCTCTGGCAGTAAGTCACACGGGATGCTACATCCCAAATGTAACCCCAGAATGATTCTCAGCTAGGTCCTAGTGCAGCAGCCCTCCTAAAGAACCATCTGAGAACTTAGAACCTCTAGATCATGCTGGGTGCCAGAAGGCAGAAGGGTAATTCTTTATTTCTCTCTTCTTACCTGCTCTAACTCTGCTTGGAGCAGGCTGTGTGGTTATCTTGCCTTTAGCTGCTTGTGCCACTGTAGCAGTGGATGATAATGTAGCATGAGTAATCCTGAGGAGACTGCTATGTTAAGAGAGGCAGTAACACTTGCAGGTGCTACAAAGAAGGAAAACCAATTCTTTCTGTTTGAGGCAAACATTTGTGATCCAGTTAAGCAGTTGGGATTGTACAGGGACCTGTGCATTTGTAAGGCTGTCTCTTCTCTGGGAAACTAAAAGGAATATTAAAATTAATAGGATTTGACACAGATATTGCAGGTCAGGACACAGCAGTTGAGTGCTTCACTTTCTATTCAGTATGCTGCCTGCAGGATCAACTATATTAACAAAATGGGTGCAAATTTTCTCTCTTCTGTGCTAAATGGTACTGGAACAAACTTAAGATCATTGTCATGCTTGAGTGTTTGAAAAAGCTGTAACAGAAATCCTTGAACTTCTTGTCTGTGGAATCACAGAAATGATATTACAACCTCTTGTCCTTAGAGTGTAGCTGAAGTTATAAGGAAGCTATCACTTTTTTTTATGAACATGTGAACTGTCAGATAGTCCTAGATAGTGTTTTAGAGAAAGCATTTGATTTCTTAGGAAATGGATTGTCTGGATTGTGCTTTTTTTTTTTTTAATGACCTAAATAGTCCTTTGAATCAAATGTAGTTCCTCCATAATGTTTAATGTAGTGAAGTTACAGGTGTAACACGCTGTTATTGTTAGTCATTCCTCAGACTAAAGTTTGAAGAACTTGCTTTTGCACCTTCAAGCATGTGTGAAGATCAAATAGCTTGGGAGTGTGCTTGGTATGCCAGGGAAGGTGTGTTTTGAGGTCTCCTGTCCCCTTACCTTACATGAAGTCTAATTTGTCTTAATTTTGAAACTTGCAGACTTTTTTTGATCTGATATTTAGGAGAAGATTAGAAATTGTTTCAAGAAAAGAGTGTGTGGATCCTAAGTCCCTGGTGTGTTGGATAAACAGTCTTCTTCCTTCACTTCTTTCTTGCATCAAAACCCAGCTGTTGATAGTATTTGCCTTTGAAAGGGATTTTTGTCTTTATCTGGCTTGTATTGAGTGCAGTAAAACTTAGAACTTGCTTTCCATCATATCTATCTGTATTTAGTTTAACAAAATGCCCTATCAACCAATTTCAGTGGTATTTAGCTAGATTATAGCCAGTTCTCAGATGAATAGCATTTCCTCTGTAGTAGGAGAGGTTTAGAGTTGGAAAGAGGATTCTCTAAACGTGGTGCTTTGCTCACCTCTTAGGCTCTTTCAGCTAGAATAAAAAGCATGCTTTGAAATGAACTTGATTAGTTCATACCCTGTATTTTGCAGTGCACTAGCATTGTTGGGTTTAGGCATTGGTGAATGGTTTTAGTTGACAGCTTTGGAGATGGGCTTAAAGCACTGAATAAAATTGCCTCCTTGTTAAATGAATGCTGGGGGGAGCAGTAAAATGTTGGAAGTAAGAATTGTTAAGGAAGTCAGTATGTGAAAGAACATACCCTTATAACATACCCTTACCCTTTCCTTTCTAAAGGGAAGACTATTCTAATGCTCTTCTGGCATACTGCTTATGTTTGAATAGATATAATAGTATCTTAATGTGGGGTTTTGGTGTGTGTTTTTTTTCTGTTAAAGGTAGCTGCTCTTTTCCCCTGTTAGTATCGTGGTTATGGGTGGCTTCTAAGAAATCTATGTTGTAGGTGAGGCTATAATCATTCCTTTTTCTGGCTATAGTGCTTAACTTAGCTGCCTATACATGTTTTCAGCTATGAAGTTGTTTGGAACTGTCAGGTTATTTGACTGCTTCAACTGAAGCTTACCCTGATGCTTTTGTATGCTGAATCTGCATGCTGCTATTAGGCTTTCAGAGGAGTATTAGCTTTTAAACAAATTCTTGTGCTGGTGTATAGTTGTGTTGCAGCAGATATGCTCCCTGCCTCTTGAAATGCTTATTTCCCTATCCTCCCTGCCTCTTGAAATGCTTATTTCCAACATGCTATTAACATATGCAGTTGAAGATCTTCAATATCTTCCATTAAACTAAGGTTGCATTGCCAACTGAAACTTCTGTACTCAGCATTGGTGAGGCTGCACCTTCAGTACCAGGTTCAGTTTTGGCACCTTCACTACAAGAAGGACACTGAGGTGCTTGAGTGTGTCCAAAGAAGAGCAATGAAGCTGGGGAAGGGTCTAGATCACAGGTGTTGTGAGGAGCAGCTGAGGGAACTGGGCTTGTTTTGTCTGGAGTAGAGGAGGCTCAGGGGAGACCTTGCTCTCCTCCAGTCTCTGAAAGGAGGTTGTAGTGAGGTGGGGATTGGTCTCTTCTTCCAGATGACTAACAGTAAGATGAGGAGATAGTCTCAAGACGCACCAGGGGAGGTTCAGGTTAATATTAGGAAGAATTTCTTCCCTGAAGGGGTGGTTACTCATTGAACAGGTTGTCCAGGGCAGTGGTGCAGTCACCATCCTTGAAGGTGTTAAAAAATAAATGTGTAGATATGTCATTTTGACATGTTTAATGGTGTGGGGATGTTGGGCTGATGGTTGGACTTCATGGACTTCTTGTAGGTTTTCTCCAACCTTAATGATTCTATGATACTAACAAAAATGCCTTTTGTAAGTGGGGGGCAAAGGTCTGCTGTCTTCCATTTTACAAAAGTAGAAATTACAAATTACTTTCCAGAAAAATCATCTGAGGCAAGTAACAAAAGACTTGTTAAGAAACATGTGGTCAAAGAGAGAGAGAATTATCTGTAGTAGGTTACTCCCACCCCAGAATATCAGCTAGTTGACATGAGTGTCAGAATATGCTCATGTCTGGATCTCAGTTGTATTATGTTACAAGTAGTAAGAGTAATAAAGCCCCAACTCCTGTGCCCCTCACGTGGAGACTTGGATAGCTCTGCTGACAGTGGAGGGAATGTCTGGAGTGTAGTAGTTTGAAAAGTAGCATGTGGATTAGTCTGAAATGTAGTGTACCAGATTCTTTCATCACCTAGCTGGGAGGACAACCAGAAGAAGAGGCCATAACAGCCAGAAGTAAGAGTAGGCTTTCCCCCCTCAGTCAGGACCATGTGAAGCAGAAGAGCAACCAGTTCTAATTCAAAGCATCAAGGGAGAAGTAAGGTCACCCTGGAGAACATCAGCTTCTTCACATGTGGTTTCTTGCAGTGTTTTCAGTAGATAAAGTTCTGCTTCAGTGTTGTACCTGGTGAAGAAGTGAAGTAGGTTCTAGCTTATCAGATCTATTGTAGGTGCCTCTGAAAGACTATTTTTTTTATGGTGTGCATAACCTTTTCACCTTGTGTCCAGCTAATGCACACTTCTCCTTCTGCTCAGAAGGGGACTAGCTGTATTTGAACATAAAAGTGTCATATGGATAGTTACAGCTTTTGGTCAAGCTAACTGCTAGGTTCCTGATGGTAGCAGGAATAATTAGGAGCAAAAAGAAAATAAATGAAATACCCCCTAATCACTAGTGATAAAAATCAGCCTCCTCTCTGAAAAATCTGCTTAATAACTAGAGAAGTTATCAGGTTGGACTGCATTTCTCTGAACCACTGTAACCTCTTTGGAGGTTCTAGGACACTACAGGTAGCAGTAAACTAGGCAGGCAGAGCCAAAACTTGGTGCTAGGGAAGAGAAGGCTTGTGGTGAACACACAGGAGTGATCACTATGCCAAGGAGTGTTCCAGAAGTACTGAGGAAAGGAATACTTCTTAAGGGTTTGAGAGTAAAATGGCTTCACAGATGCAAGTTTGAAGAATAAACACTTGTCTCAAAAAAAAGCAGCTGTTTATAGCCACAATTAACTATTCCAAGGTACCTTTCTCAGGGATAGTCAAGTTCAGAGATGCAAAACCATTGCTCTTAATTGGGGAAAGAGATGAGATTATTTGGGACTTTGGAACTTGCTGGTTTGGATTTTCTTGCTCTGCAGGAAAACTGCTTTATGAAGCTGTACTGCTGGCAGTGATTAGGAAGCACTTATGCCTATAGAAATGTCTTAGCTAGCAGAGTCTGAGGTGGGACTGTGTCTTTCATGCAGGACTTCCTCCAAGGTTGCCTAAACCAAAGGTCTTGGATCAGTGGCTCTTGTTTCTCAAAGGATGGAAGTCTTTTGCTTGTCCATGAGTTACTTACTGCTATAGTTACAGTAACAACAACTCTCCTTAAGGCTGCTGTAGTTTACTAAAAATGTTCTTAAATGCTTCTTAAAATGTTTTCCTTCAGCAAGAAAGAAAAATCAGATGGCAATCAAATCTTCTAGCACATGAGCCTGCTGTGAAAAGGAAAAGTGAACAGGTTGTTTAGGTTCTTTGGTGGATTTGACAGAAAGTGCAGGAGACTTGCTTTGACCTGAGCTTCTCTTACTGTGTGCATGGGGAGAGTTTTAACTCTAAAGATGTTGAAACAAGGTGGAGAGGCCTGGATTTTTCCAGCCTAACTGAAACTACAATGTCATGGATGGACTGGATCAAGCCTTTGAGTGGGGGATGGACTGGCTAACTCCTTGAAGTTCCTTCTGTCTCTGTTTTCTGTCATTCTGTGGTCAGGAAGCAGCTAGCTGTACATTTTGCTAAAGGTCCCTGAGATGCAATGGGGAAAGGGAATTTTTGGAGGACAGAAGGGAACCTTCTGGTCAGTCTAGTCTTGTTGAGCTGCTTGGGGATGATGATGATGACAAAGACAACAGTATCCTTGTTCCAACTTCCAAGAAACTAAAGGTTTTTGTTGTAGACTTCACTGCAGGCAGAGGCTGACAATTAACATACCTCTGGTGATGGAGGCTGCTTCTGAGGCAGAAAATGATGCATGTAATCATCAGCTGGGAGACAAGCTTAGACTTAAATTTATATTGAGTTAATATCTGTAATGCTGATACACAACACCAGAGAATTGAGTTCAAAGGAGAAAATAAACCAGTACTATCCTGTTGGTACAGAAGTACTGCTTACATTTGCTTTTCCTCTTTGGCAGTGCTTCCCAATGAGACTGAGTTTGAGACAAACTTCACTGTTCTTTCCCTGAAGTTCTCAGACAATGGGCAGACAGCAACTGCTTGTTTATGAAGGTCTGATACAGGAAAAACATATCTGGAATAGATAGTCCTTAAAAAAAAGTAAATCCAAACCCATTTAAGTTATTTACCTGAAATAGTACAGCAGTTCTCCTAGGTACACAGGGAATTGTTCAGTGTGATACAAGGTTTGGTGTAAAAAGGATGGAGTTCTGGCAATGTATTACAGAAAAGGAGACAGTTTGCTTATGTTGTTGTCAATGTTGTCTGTGTTGAAGCTTGCTTTGAGTTTTGATAGAAGCTAGCATATGACTTTTTTTTTCTCCTTTTAATGTGTTCAATTTTCTCCTGTTTTACTGCTTGTTACCTGGGAGAAGAGACAGACTCCTCTACCTCACTACAACCTCCTTTCAGGTAGTTGTAGTGTGTGAGAAGGTCTCCCCAGAGCCTCCTCTTCTTCAGACTCAACAACCTTAATTCCCTCAGCTGCTCCTTAGAAGACTTGTTCTTAGACCCTTCACCACCTCCATTGCCCTTCTCTGGGCACACTCCAGTAATTCAGATGTTGGATGCCTGAGCAAGTTAGGACTTGAGCATACAGTTGTGAAAAAAGGTCTGGGGCTGGATTTTGTGAAGGTGAAAAATTCTAATGTGGATCTCATGATAAAAACAGGGCTTCACTTCTGCAGCTTTTTTTTTGGCACAGCAAAGTGCTTTCTGTCACTCATTAGAGCTATGACAACAACTGAACTGTAGTGTGTCATCTGTGCATAGCAAAGTCTGAAATGGGATGGTTTGCATCTAAAAATGATGAGGTGTAGGTGAGGAAAGCAAAGTGAAATTACTATTTTGTGTCCAGGGGAACTACTATCTGTGAAAAGTGTGGTGTGTTCAATCTGTAGTCTTTTAGGAGATAGGTTGCACAGGTATGGGGAAGTATTTGTTTTATGATAGTTTATATTTTCATAGCAGTGTTTAAAAAAAACTAACAGCAACTACATGCAGCAGATTCTGTGTCTGAAGCTAGTAGGTGTTCCTCTTAATTTTGGGGATGGCTTCCCTGAGTTGAAGTCTAACTTTCTGAGGTGCAGGGTAGGATTTTTAGAGCTCTTATTGTTGGCCTTGATTATTCTTTGCCACTAAATAAACCTGATTCCTTTTTAAAAAGCAGCACAAACCAAAAAGCTTGTGTAACAAGCCATCCCACAAGTGCTTCAAAACTTGCTGATGCTCTCTGAAGTAGTCAAGTAGATTCCTACAAGACTTGTAGGGGGGCAAATAAAGGAACTTGCCACAGTGGTTGGGCTGTGGGAGAGAGCATGTGTGATCTTGCTCTCCAGACAGTCATGAATTCATGCAGAGGAGAAGCTTTCATTACATATCCTAACCATGGGAAAAACCTGGTTGGAGTTTGCATTTCTTTGTATACCAAAAGTCCTCAACTGTTTGATGTAAATCTGTAGGAAACTGGCTTTGATAATTATGGTGCCCACAGCCTGTGCCAGCACCACTCCCTTATTTGCAAGGAATGGTGCTATCAACAGAGATAATTATCCCACAAGGTTTCATAATGCTAGGTGTCTTAGAATTGCTGTCACTGAGAAACATTTGGAACAAATATGGAGCTGATCTTACCCTGTGTTAGTCTGATGGTTTGGAATATCTGGAGAACTTCAGCAGTGCCATGCAGATCTGCATGTGAGCAGGATGGTCTCAGAAATGGTCATTCTGTCTCTGCAAAGTTTAATTTCTGCTAGCGTTTTATTCATTGGAAACAAGAGTTGTTGTAGGCTTTTGGGTGGGATGGAGAATTCCAACTGCAGGTTGACTTCAGTAGTTCTAGCCATCTTGGGAAGCAAAAAGTTGGCCTGCTAATGTGCTGGTTCCTAAGGTACATCAGGCTTCTTGGAGCTATTGAAAGGGTGCAAGGAGAAGGGAAATGGGCCAGTGCTTGTGGAGAGGGGTTGTGAGAGTCCTTGACAAGGAGCCTCTGTTTATTAAGCTCCTGTTGGCTGTGTGAAAGCTGAAAGTCTCCCAGTGTTCAGTGATGGGGAATTTATGGTCTTAGTCCTTGTCCCTCCTCTTCCTGTGTGGTTCCATCCTGCTCCTGCCTGGGAGGAGGCAGTTGTTGCTCACCTAGCACTGCTCAGGGAAACAGTGGAGGTTATGAAAAATGGAAGTTAGAAGGGCTGCTTTCCTTGCTATAGCTCCTTGTGCTTAGAAGAGCTGACTTGTCAAGGTGTGGGTAGACGTGTGTATTCCTCCTGCTGGATGCTGAAACCCATGTGTCCTGTGGGACAGCTCAGTTTAGAAAGGCAGGGACATGTGCATGTGGGTCTTCATTGCTTGTGCTTTGTTCTTCTTGTGCTGCTTTGAGACCAATCTCAGTTGCATGCTTAGCAGGACAGAGATGCTGGGTGAGTTGGGTGGGTGTAGGTCCTGTTGCAGCTGATGAGATCCCATGGCATTAGCATTGGTTAATTTGGCATGTAGATTGTTTAGGTTGTGGCAAGGAAAGGTGTGGCTCAAGTGCCACGGGGAGAGCTGGTTTGTGGGGAACAAGTTGAGAGTCCTGGCCTAGACAAAATAAAGGTGTTTCCTGGCTGTGGAGAGGAAAGAGGCAAGTTGTCTGACACTATTTTTTTCCCCCTGTAAAACACACATATAAGCCTAGTAATTGCCCTAGCTCTCTTTTTTTTTTTTTTTTACCCATTTCAGAGCAAAATAAAATTTGCAGGTCTATAATTAAAACATAACAAATACTAAAACTACCACTCAGTTCCTCCTGCCCTTCTGTGTGACTGAAATCTAGAAACTGGCACAAAGAGAAACCTTCATGAAAACTTGTCTGTGCTAATCAGGATGAATTAAACTTTCCCTTAGCTTTTAGTTCTTTCTTATTTCAAGTTTCCAAAAGGCTTTTTGAACCTTGACTGGCTTCTTTCATTCTCTTTTAAAAATGATAATCCCCCAGAGAACTGAAATGAAATAAAGTAACCTTTCCCAGTTGTTATTGTTTTGTGAACACGTCAGAAAGACAAGCAAAATAATCCCGCTAGCCTGCTTTTAACTTTCAGTGGAACTACTGAAATTCAGCAGTGCTCAAGTTACACAAACAAAAGAAAGGTAATTACAGAATATAAAGCTAGTAATGATCCTGCTTTTATATATATATTTATATGTGTGTGCATATATGTATTTCTGAAGGAGTTGTTGCTTTTTCAGGTGTTCAGATAAAAATACTTACAGAAAGAATGTTATCTTCAGGCAGGTTAAAACTCACTGGTGTATTCCTGGTAATACAGGGGCTTTGAAAGTAAGCATGTGTGTATGTATTTAGGAACATTCAAGTTGCAGAATAAAATCATTCTTCTTTTGAGGGCTGGCATTTAAGTTTGCTGTGGGTCATTGATGCCTCTTTCTAGGAATTGGTCTCTTGGGAAGAGGATCTGCTGTCTTAACTGCTTTCTTCTCTTGTATAGGGTTAATAACAAGCTTTTGGATAGGAGTAGACCTGGCATGAATTAAGTGACTTATGCTGTTGTTGTTCTGCTATGTTGTGAAACCTCTTAATATCCCAGAAAAATACTTTGTCAAAATGGAGGTGGGAGAACAAGTTCAGTTGTAGCCCAGCTGAAAAGCTCTTAATTTATTATGTCTCTAGCCTCCTATATTAAATATATATGTTTTAAAAGTCTGGTTTTATGTTCCAGAGTACTTAAATTTGAGATGATTTCATTACTACTTTGCACTCACAAAGATTCAGCAGTCCTGCTGTTTACCTCACTGGTGTTTAGGCACTGTGCATGTGAGGTGTTAGTCTCTCTTCCTGCAGGACACCAGGAGATCCTTGACTGAAGTCAGCAGTAAGCCTTCTGCAGGGGATTGCTCCAGAGCCTTGCAGTGGGACCACTACTGGCTTTCATCCACTGCTCATTGCTCCTTTGTTTGCAAGAGGGTGCAAGGCTCTCCAAGTGCATTCTCCTGTTACAAAAACTAGTTACATGTGCAGAATGTAATGATAAGGAAGAAAAGAGTCAGGGTTACTGCATCATTTCTCCTAGCTGATGATTGTCATTGCCTGAACAGAGACTGTTAGCCTTCTACAGGGCTACAAACAGGTGGCTTTAATATGCAGGTAGTGTGGTGGTTGTAGAGCTCACCACCCTGTGAGTAAAGGATTTCTTCCTAGATGTGATCAGTGTAGAGCAAACTTCACCAGCAAGACTGAAGAGATTTGTAAGTGAAGGAACATCTGTAGTTCTTCAGGCAAAAGTCTGAAATTTTTGAGGATCAGGAATGGAAGAGACATGTCTCAGAGAACTTCAGGCCAGCTGGGAGTTGGCAAGAATGTTACAGGGGACAGTGCTGCAAGGAAAAGCATCTACCTGTCCCTAAATCTTTAGGGTGGGGAAGGTGCTTATGCATTGCAAAGAAATTTCCAGTTGATCCTTTCCCCTGAGGAAGGAGCTATGTCCTCCTGAGGCTTAAGACTTCTCTGAATAATTAATCTGTTGTGTCTCTGTCCCCAGATGAAAGAACTGTTGAAGGCTACTGTTACACCTGATAAAGGAAGTCATTAGCAAGTCTGCAGATGTAGTCACATAAATTAAAAACACTTGCATCCTCTTTCCTTAATAATAGATGAAGCCTTTAGGATTAGAGTTTTAAGGAAAGGAATAAAAACAGCTCAAAGAACCTACTATGTGAGTAGGGTGAAATTTCCTTTCACTTAGTGTTACTTCCCTCTGGATCACTTTGTTTTTCCAAACCACTTCTGTTTTTCCTCTTGTTTTCTCCCTTTGTGCCTGAGATGGGGGAAGGGAAGGGCAGGGTGGAAACGTTTTGAAAGCTTCCCATGTTCTGAAGTTGCAGAGAAGATTTCAAATTTGTTCTTTCAAATTCCTTTTATTTTAGAGGTGAAAAAGGATTTCTGTGGCTGAACAACTGAGTGTTTTTGTTTGTAGTTGATCACCTTATTCATGAGGGGGGAGAAGATTTAGCTGTTGTTAGGTGAGGAATGTTCAAATGCTCATAATTCAAGCAACAAAACTTCCCATGGTTGTTCCATGTTTGTGCCTTTGATTACATCAGGATGTTGTGACCAAATTGTTGCTCCTCTTTCTGTATTCCAAGTCAGTGGTGCTTTATGCCAAACTTCTCTTCTTATTTCTAGGTATAATGGATCTCTCCCTAATGGTGACAGAGGACGCAGGAAAAGCAGATTTGCCCTTTATAAGCGACCTAAGGCAAATGGAGTTAAGCCCAGCACTGTTCATGTGATCTCTACTCCCCAGGCATCAAAGGTATGTGACACCTTTGTGAAACTTCTGTTTCCTTGATTGTTCTGGGTGGAGAACAACTCACCTATTACTGCTGATTTACTTTGCTGGTTCATTCTATGGTAGTCAGATATATTTGTTTTAATGAAAAGTCTGCAGTGGATTTTCTTTCTGGGGGTATATATATATATATATATATGTGCTTTTAATCCAGTCACCTGTTTAAAATAGCCTTTAACTTCAGGTATGAAATAAGCTGACTGCCAGGGCTGGCTCTTTATCTGAGCCCTAGGGTAGACAGATAAAGCAAATACAAAAAAGTGTTTTAATTTCTTTCTTGCTGAAGTGTAACATTTGGTATGTCTCTTTCCTCTTCAGGAAGATAACTGACATGATATTAAAAACATCATGATCCCTCTGGGCCTTTCATTTTTGTTGCTAAATAATGATACAATATGTATTTTTACTTGAAGTTTAGTGTTGGTAAAGGAGGAAAAGCAGTAAAATAAGTGTTAACACAGGAATATATAAAGGTATAGAACAGTCCAGGCTAGACTTCTGGTGGTGCACTATAATTTAAGCTGCAAAAAGTCATGTTATCTCTTCTCTCAAAGGCTTTTTTATAGAAGTAGAGGGTGATTAGAGTTTGGGCCAATCTGGAGGGGCAGTTCTGTGGTGGTGCTCACAAAAGTGGATGGTTTTACTGGAAGAGTTGTACATTACTTCTGCCAAAATACCTATCAGGAGAGGGAAGAGAACCTACAGCATTCTCAGAAGTCTGTTGTCTAACTTAGACCAAGGGAAGACTATTGTTTAATATTAGAGTATAGGAGTGTCACAGTATTATCTGAGCTGGAAGGGACCCAATAAGGTCATTGAGTCCAGCTCTTAAATCCATGGAGGACACCCCAAGAATCACACCATGTGCCTGAGAGTATCAAATGTTTTATGTTTGCTTTTATAATACACCCTATACTGTATACACCTAAACTGATTCAAATCTATGCTATTAGTGCTTGTTTTTTTAAAGATTATGTAGGACCTGCCTACTGCAGATAAATATTTAGTCTTTTGGGGTTAAAAGTGTCTGTAAATATTTTTCAGTGTTTGTATTCTCAAAACGAAAGCATCTGTAAGTTAAATCTTCCTACTGAAATCAACCTTCAAAATAGGCCTGTCGTGGATGTTTGTAACTCTGGTTTGTTGCTTAAAATGTAACAAAGGAAAAAACCCAAGTGTTTTGCATAGCTGGTGGAAATATACACACGTTTTCACTGGCTAATCTTAGGCATTTGGACTGCAGATAGTATTTCCACATTTGAGTTGCAAAATATTTAAACACCTGGCAGACACCCCGAGGTATCTGGTTAATGTTCATCCACATTGTTATTGTAGTGCAGATAAAATGTGTGTGCTGGACAAATTAGTGCCCTTATAAAGATAGCATAGGGGCTGAGGGATGAAAGCCCCTCCTTTTGAGGATTTGGATTCAGGTAGCTATGTTAAGTTGAATGTACTCTTCTGCACTTTCTCTGAACCCTTAGAAAAGAGCTTTTGTCTATTTATACTGTTGTCTGGGGCAAGGCTGGTGGATGTGTGCCAGAACAGTGCTGCAGTGGATTTTGGTGAGTGCTCTTTCCATGCACTTACATTTTAAGATGCTTTCCTAGGCTTTTCTGACATCTTAGACACCAGAGCTTAAATCTGGTTTACTGGGAATGGTTTCTGCATTCAGCTTCTGTAAATGATTGTCAAAATACAGACTAATAGAGGAAAGAATGAACTGCTTTGTTCTTCAAAAACAAAGTGCAACTTGACCTCCAAAAAATTTTGTTCTGCTCTCAGTCCTTCAGTCACTCTTCTTTGAGGAAGATGAAACAGTGGGAACTTGTGCTGGACAGGATATTAGCAAGTTTCCTCCCTTGACATCCTTCTAACTTTTCAGATACCACTTCTCTGTTTTGCTTTGCTTCTGTCACTGTGTAAACTGAATCTTTGAGTAGAAAGCAACATGTTGTTTTGGAGTGCTGCTTTTTGTGTGGTGGGTTTAGCAGAGGTGGGTAAAGCATTGACTATTTCCATGTGTCTCTGCTGTGGCATAGATGCTTGAATGAGGTGCAAAGCTGGCTTGGTGCTAATTCCATTAATGCAGCAGCTCAAGAACTGGAGCTGTCACCGGTTTTCAGTTATGATGTCAGCCTGAAAACTGCAATAGATGGTAAGAGGATGCTTGTCATGTTCCATTGTCCCTGCTATGCAGGTGTCAAGGACAGCTGGAGTAGCAATGGTTTCAGTAGTAAATTTAGCAGAGCTAATTGCATATGAATCAGTGCCTTTTGTTTTTTTCCACTGGAGCACTTGTTTTTTTGCCACTCTGCCTTTGGAGGTGCTGAAGGAAATTTAGACTTGCTTTGCCTTCTGAGTGTGGATGGGTATTATATTTCAGGGGGAAAGCACTGCATGGGGTAATAAGCCTTGAGTTTATTCAGAGTACTGTTAAAATATGCAGACATCTTCAAATGATGCACTTAACTTTAAAAGCTGTTATTAACTCTGCACTTCATTGAGACAGACTTCTTCCAGCACAATCAAAATGAAGAAAGGAAGCTTAAAAGTCTTACATGGTCTGTTTGTGTGGTTACATGTCTGGGGCAGGGAGTGAGGAAGTGTGAAACTCTTCATTAACAATGTATGAATCTTACTCAAGATCTTAATAATCCTCTCTGCTAGACCAGAGAGTTTCAAAATCAGCAAGTCACAGGAGAGGCCTCTCCTTGCATTGACTTGGGTCTCACTGTCATCAGTCATGATTATATTACCTGTGAAAACCTTCCTCTGGCCACCAGACTCCTAGGTGTAAGTTTGCTACTAGCTCATTGTGACATAGCTAGGATTGCTGAGTTTTATTTTCAAGCTATTTAAAAATCAAAAGTTAGTTGTAATGTTTATTTTGTTTGAGTTGTCCTAACTGTTGCTTTCACTCACAGTAGTTCATGCTGTGGAATTCAGCTCTAGATCTGCTGGTGACTGAGATGATTACAAAGTTTTCTGGTGCAGGAATTTTCCAGTGGGTGCTGAACTTTTAAATGAGAGAGGGATACAAGTTTGCAGAATAATCAGCTGGGAATGATGGGATACTAAACTGGAGCTTGCTAGTTTTTGGGGGAGGTATGGGAGGTATTTGGGGTTGTTGGGTTTTTTTGTATCTAGGGGGTCTGTAGGTTCTTTTTTGGTCTGGGGTTATCTGGCAGAGAAAGAGGTTCCTGTAACTAAAAACAGAACCAGCAGGACAGTAGTTGAGGACAATGTATCCTTCTTGAAGATCTTAAGTAGGGATGAATAATATGCCCTGTCTAAATAGACCTGGGTGATCCCAGTTTCTGCTAAGCAAAGATGTTCATTTTCCTGTCCACATCCAGTCTGTTGGCTGAGTGGGTCATTAGGTTAACACTCTCTCCCTAGGCAAACACAGGTGGATCTTCACTCTGGTTTCCTCCTCTTCATCACTAACTCCTTGTTGGATGTTGTTGGTTTGGGGTCATTTTTGTGTAAGTGGGAGAGAACTGCCTCAGTTCCATGTGAGGGAGGTGCTGGCAGCTATTTAAGGGTGAGGTCACTGGTCATACTGAACACTCCAATCATGTAATTCCCCATGACTTCATGTATGCATGCATCTTGATTTCTTTATTGGTTTCTAAAGCTTTGGAGTTACTGCCATGGGTGTGAAACTTAGCTGAAGAAGGAGCTTCATGTGCATTTGGAGTTATTTGAAGCATGGCTTTAGGAAGCAGGAATTGTGGACATGACCTGTCCAGGATTTCCTAGGACTATTCTGGAAGCATAAATGAATTCTATTGTAACAGCATGTATTTGAGACCTTTCAAAACACTGAGTCAGTGGGCAAGACAAGTATAACTAGCAAGGACTAGAAGTTCTCCTTTCTAACAAGTGAATTTTGTGCTTTGATATCCAAGTGGTTGCCTTCTTAATACTGACTCCATAAGGAAATTGCAGATGTCTCTTGACTTGCTGCAGAGCACAAATCCCCACCTTTAATCTCTTTGTATAGTAGTATGTTTTGTTACTGATTATGTCTGTCTTTCTTGGGATCAAAGTTTTCTTTTGGTAACCTGTGGTGGATAAAGACAACCTATTTTGTTCCCTATGAAATTACTGTTTCAAGCTGTCTGGGGAAGCTCTTTCTGACTTCAAGTCCAGTTACCTGCAGAGTTGGCTTCTGCTTTGTGCTATCACAACAGCAGCTTGTATAGTCACTGGCTGGGTTCCTGCAGCTCAAATCAAGTTTCATGCTGCTCCTGGAGAAGAACAAAATGCAGCCATATGAATAATTATTAGGTTGGGGAGAGAGTTGCAATTTGTGCTTTGAGTGATGAGAGAGAAGGAAAGTACAGAACTCTTGTGCTTAGTTAGCTGCTGTAGACAGTGCATCTGCTTTGACATACTTTGTGAATTTGGAGTAAAAAGACCAGGAATCCTTTTGGCACTGAGAGCTTTTTTTGGTGCTCACTCTACATGAGAACTGAAGAGTTGTGCTGCTCTCAGGAGGATTCTGTCTGTCAGTGGCTTCTCCTTTCCTAATGGGTTTATTTATGATGTAACCAGTTCGTGGAACACTTAATTTGTTCTGAAATAACTTAATCACATGGGTATCTTGAGAGTCCTGAGCTGTGCAGAGGCAGCTTTTGCTTGGCTCCTCAGCACTGAGCCTGCTTGAATAAAAGTTTCCTTGGTGTAGTGTCCTTTTCTACTACATGAGCATCATCTTAACATGCAAAGTCCCTCTCCCTCTGCAAATAGTAGGGAATGGTTGGAGAGAAGAATTACAATGAAATACAATGTTGAGGAAATACAATTAAATACTAAAGAAATACAATTTTTTTAGTAGGGCTTAATAACAACTGTTACTTGATTTGAAGCTCTCCTTCCTGAACTTGTGGGACCTATTGAACAGAAAGGCTTTGGAAAGCAATTTTACAGTGTTTTCTAACAAAAACCAGATGTTTAGTGAGGGAAGGGGAATTAAAAATTGCTGAGGACTACAACAGTTACTTTTTTATGACTTAATGTTGCTTTTTGTTTTCATGCTCTCCCTTCAGAGGGTAAACCAGACAAAATATTGAAAACTGCTTTCCTTGTAAACTGTTTAGACATCTGCTCTAAATCAATATTTAGACCAGATTCTACTTGAATTTGGGTGCCCTGTGGAAGCAGAGGAAGGTGCAGTGATCACCAGGGCTGGTGTTAATAAACATGGTAGTGTTGTGTTTCCCCACATTTTCCCTTCACTCCCAGGCAGTGTAACCCACTGCTGTGCTGTATCCATCCATTTCCACCTTCCTTTACCCTGTCAGAAATAACCTGGGGGACTTTGGTCTTGTGGTAGTGGAGAGCTAGGTAAAATAGAGTCTAGCTCAGCTGAGTTTAAAATGCTGTGGTGTAAGGTCAGTCACTGCAAACCTTTGCTGCCCATCAGGGAATGTCCTCAATTGTTTGTGCCACTGAAAAAAGCTACAGGTAGGATTCCTCCTCCAGGCAGCACAACCACTTGTTTTGCTGGAAGGTAACAATTTCAGTACTTTAGATTTACATAGTGTGGCTTATTAAAAGCCATCTTGTTCCAATTTGGCTGCTTTCTTCATGCTTCCCCACCATTCCTCAGGATTTAGGGTGGAAATTTTGGACCACCTACTGCAGTGGTGAAGCTCTGTCCTGTTCCATGTGTATTCTATTTGGACTCCTAAGACTAGATCTATTCCAGCTGATTGAGAGTGCATGTCTCCTGGGAGCTGCACTGGCCTGAGCTTCCTGAAAGGTAGGAGAAAACCTGAAACTAGTTTCAGATCAGATGAAGCTGTATGGACTGAGTGTAATTTTTCTGCCTGTGTGGTGGTGTACTGCCTTTTGAACTTGCTGTTGGGGACAACACATCACTGCAAGTTGGCATTAAGTGAGAACCTCCCTAGAATGTTAAAAAGTGATGACAATCTGCTGTTGAGTTCCAGGTGTTTGGGTGGGCTGTGCTGCAGCACAGTTCTCATTAGCCTGATGGCTGCAGGGGCTTGTATAGAAGTGTTAGAAGAGCCAGGGACTGTTAGCATCTCTAATACAGGAATTCCTAGCTACTCTTTTGGAAACAAAGTATACTTTATCACCTCTGTCATGGGACAAGTGTGATTTTTTCACATCATCTTTGAACCAGAAGGCCCTGTAGAGACAGTTGGATTCTAGGCTGTATAGAATGTAGTTTTATAGCAGATATGACAGAGGGCCTGACCTTGACTGAGACTTTAAGCTGAAGACTCCTGTTCTTACACTATGAAGAGACACATGGCAGTGTGCATCTTATTCCTGTGTTATCCTTTTTCAATGAAATTGAATGTTCTTGGAGTATTTGTTGCTAAGGATCTATATAAAGGTTGTTTCATGCTCAGAAGAAAATGTGGTGCCAAGAGGAATGTGCAGTTGCTGTATGTGCTTCTCACAGAATCACAGACTGATAAGGGTTGGAAGGGGCTGCTGGTGACTAACTGGTCCAACTCCCCAGCTAAAGCAGGGTCACCCAGAGCAGGTTATCCAGGATCATATCCAGCTGGGTTTGGTATCTCTCCAGAGAAGGAGCCTCCACAACCTTTCTGGGCAGTCTCTTCCAGTGCTCTGGCACTCTTGCAGCAAAGAAGTTTTTCCTTATGTTTCCTTCTGTCCTTTCCTGTTATCTCAAACTGTAATGTCCAAACAGAATTGTCTGGAGTGGATGGAATGTTGTGTTTTGGAAGAATCAGGTAATGTATACTCAGTCACAGCAGTATGGAACAGCTTTCCTGGAACAGAGGAGTTGGAACTGCATCAAAGAGTGGATCAGACTCCTGTGCTCTAAGGCTTTGTTCAGAAAAAACAGAAAACACAGAAAGCAAGTCAAGCTTCATGGGCCAACAGTAACTTCTCAAAGAAACAAGCAGCTGCTAGTCCTGCTTTACAAATTAGGTAGTACTTTATTTTCCAGAGTGCTTTAAGATTTTGTTGATGGAAAGAACAAAATGTAAATATTTCTCTTTTTGGGAGTCTTTTTAGGACTACATTTGTAAAAGGAGTAATTTTCTGTCACTAAGTGAAATACCAGAGGAGTGACTGACTTTTGTGAGACTGATTCCTCTTTCCACTTTCTTGATGTCCTTGTCTGGGATGTGTTTATACTTTCTTTTAGATGCAGGATTACTTTGTTTGGGGATCCTGCTGTTTTGCTCCTCTTCAACACCAAACACCTCACAAAAAGACTCTTTGTTTTTAGGAGAAAACAGCCTTTTGTCAGGATAATCTCTTCTGAAGGGATCCCCAGCAAAATGCTCAAGGTGATGCTTCATTGGCTGCATGCTCCAAGCTCTAACACTGCATGCAGAAGTTCTGTTATCTGTGTTTGGCAGTAATAAGAGCAATTCAGAATTCCTTAGCTTTATGAGTTTGCTTCTACAAGATCACTGTCTATTTTTGATCATCTCATGAACCATCCTTCCATGGAAACAAGTTTGTTTGGCTATTGGGCCTATGTCAGAACTTGTGCTTACATGACTTCTGTGCAGGACTGCATATGCTGTGTACAGACTTGTTTTTAAGTTCTATCTATTGTCCTTTAGTGATTCTGCCAGTACTTCAGGAAGTTCTGGACTCTACTGATGCCTGGTGTGAGATAATATATGTGGTAATATATATTTTGGCCTTCTAATTCCAGTAACAGCAGATGCCTATCACTTTTGACTTGAGGAGTCTTATTAAAAGCCCAGCACTGCCAACTTGTTTGGTTGTACAGTACTCTTGTCTTCCTCCAGCTCCCTGTCAGTGTGAGCTCAGAGATCTTTCCTATGCTGAGTTCAGTCAGAGCATGATGGGTGCTTTCTCCTCTGCTTTTTGATACCTGCAGGCAAGGACAGTCTCTGTCAACCTGGGAGACTGTGGCTTTGGTGCACTCAAACTAGATTTGCCTATTCCCCCTGGAACTCACTCCAGTGATTTCTGACCTGGCATTGGACTGCTTGCTCCTGGAATGAGATCAGTGTCTTAATAGTGATCTGTCTTGGACTGGGATCATCCAGAAGTGTTATGCTCTCAGCCTTTGCTGTTGACCACTACAACTCTTCTTGTGGTTCCAGAGATTTCCCTGGGAACCACTCCTGTTTGCTTGGTTTAAGATACTGAAGCATACTTTTCATTCTCTTTTGTCCTAGCCAGGGTAAGGAAAGGGGAAGCAAAAGTAGATTTGACTTTTATTTACTTAATTTTCTTTTATGGCTCCCATATGACCAATGAAACTTTGGTTCCAGAACCTGTTCTGTAGTTACCTGTAGCTGCACAATTGTTTCTCCTCCCAGACTTCTCAACTGATTTGAGGTTTAGATGACAAAGCACTTCCAGTTTGCCACTTGGGTGGCTTTTGTGTACTGTTCAGCTTCACTAAGATACTGTTCTTGAGCAGAGGAATCTGAAAAGAACCTGGCACTTTCCTGGTGGTATAAACCACATTTTATGCTTGCTGTGCAGCAAGGAAAACTTCTCATTACTATTGAGAGTTAATCTCAAATCTCAGTGAAGTTTAACTGAAAAGATTCCTTCTTTTGTGGGATCAGACTTCTTCAGGGAATCAGGACTTTGTGGGACCAAAGCATATGCACTTACATCCTGCATGATCAGGGTATTTCTGAACCTGTAGCTGCTTGCTTGGTGTCCAGCTCTTTGGATGATTCTCTGTAGAAGCTGTTCTTTGGGTGGGGGTTACAGCCTCTGATAGAGCTTCTGCTCCCTTCTCCAGACTGCTCTTTCTAAGCCTCTGCTGTGGCTGGAGCTTAATTTCAGCTGAATGGGGTTTCCCCCCCCTTCTTCCTCCCTTTCTTTAGGTGTGTGTCTTCTTGAAGGAATGGTGCTGTCTTCTCACATTGACAGGATGAAATTAACAGGACCAGCAACTCCAAATCTCTGCCACAAATGCCCAAAGATTTGGTGATATTCTCCTAGCTGCATTAAGACACATTGTGGTCTCTCTTGTGTTGAGATGACTGAACCATTCCCAAGGAATGGGAATGTCCCAAGGAATGATTCAGCTCCTGAAATTGGCCTTAATTACATATCACCAGCATAGCACAACACTACTGCTGAAATACCTAGCTGCTGTACTTGGGGAAAGCAGTACTTCAGTCCTTGCCTTAAGTGTGTGGACTTGGTCAACTCTTTCCCACAACTGTGTCTTCAGGTAGTTCTGCTAGGAGTTCCTCACTGTGTATGGGTGGATGTAAGCTGATCACACAGGTAACCAACCAACTTCTCTTTGAAGCTCTTTTCTTCACAGTATTTTGTCTGTGCCTCTGTGTAACATGCAGTCTCTTCCAGAGTCTGGAATTCTAGAGGAGGTAATTAAGATGATGTGGTTGAGAGAAGGTGAGGGAGAGGTGTGGGGTTTGAGGTTTTAGAGTGCTTGGTGAGTGTTACTAAAGCAAAACTTAACCTGTACTGCAAGAACATGAATGGTAGGAAAAAAGTCTTCAGCAATTATGGGCTGATTTCTCTAGTTTGTGCATTTGATGGCACTGCAATTTATATATCCAAACCTTTCTACTTCTGAGTTTTCTACAGAGCAGGTTTGGAGGAAATGTTGAATAAGACAGTGACTGCAAACCCACAAAACTGGAAGGAGAATGGAAAGGAACTTTGGAGTGGCTTTGTGGATTGCTTTTAACTGCTGGCCTTCATATGATGACATTTAGGAACTTCAGACAATAGACTGCTGTGTAAGACATGTAGAAATTTTTCCTCCTCCCTGTTTTCTTCTGCTAGCATTTGGTTTTCCATACCACTTTCTCTGTTTTGGCCCACCAAAGAATCTTCCACTGCTGAAGGTCAGCACTAAGGCAGTGCCTTGGTGGTCCAGGTGGGAGGCAGGCAGGAACAAAGCTGACCTTGCTTCAGCATGGGCAGCTGCTCTTATTTTGTTCCAGATGAAAAGCTGGCCTTGGAAAGCTGGATTGTGAAACTTCTAAGAGCTCAAAGTGCTCTTCCTAACTCATCCCTCCCCCTCAAAGCTTTCTCAAATCTTAACTGTTTGGTGTTTTGTCACAGAAACTGATTCTCTTGCTGCTTGAGTATAATAAATAAAGTCTTAAGTCAAAACAAATTTTTTGTGCAAGAGACAGCTCATGTTAATTTAAAATATTGCTGTTATGGTCTTGATTTGGTACTGGGAAGGTCTAACTCTAGTTTCCTTTGTTAAAAACTTGGTTATTTAATGCTGTCTCTTTGTATTATAGCAGCAGATACTGCTGGAGTTGAGAGTATTGCTGTTTCATTATGTAGTGCATATAAAAACCTGGACTGAACCTGAGGAACTTTGTCCTGGAAATAATAGAACAAGATTGTTTGGAGGAAAGAAGTTCCATATCTGTTAAGTACCTGACATCTCAAGTAGATTGTGAAAAGATCAGACTTAAAAGCTACCTCATTCATTACTTTTAATTCCAAACATTTGCAGAAGGGTTATTTTTTTGTCCAATACTTCTGTGATGTGCATTGTATCATCTAAATATGTACCTTTTACAGGTATTTTACTAAACTGTTTCTGTGGCTTTTGTCATGGAAATATTTTAGGGATTGGGGGGAAGAAAGCATTCCAATTCTTGTTTAAAGAACACTGGAATTTTTTGAGAAAGAATTCATAGCTTTAGATCAGTGGATATAAAACTTGGTACAGTAAAATTTGGGTACAGAGTTTATTCCATAACACTAAAAAGCAGTGAGATCACAAGGGGCAATGGGCACAAACTGGAACACAGGAAGTTCCACTTAACTGTAAGGAAAAACTTCTTTCCTGTGAGGGTGCCAGAGCACTAGAACAGGTTGCCCAAAGTGGTTGTGGATTCTCTTTCTCTGGAGAGATTCCAAACCTTGCCTGGACATGATCTTGGGCAACCTGCTCTGGGTGACCCTGCTTTAGCAGGAGGGGTTGGACTAGATGATCTCCAGAGGTCCCTTCCAGCCCTCACCTCTCTGTAATTCTGTCATTCAGATTTAAAAGCACTAAACTAGTTTGAAACAGGAGTATAGAGGCACATTCCTGGGTCCCAGGGTTGGATGGCTTCAAAGAAACCTCTCAAAAGGAGATGATTTTTGACTGTAACAAACAGTACCTCTGCCTCAGGTGGGATTGTGGGCTGTGCAAATGCTGAGAGGTGATAGTTCTGCCTCAATAAGCAAACATTACAGCTTTCACAAAGCTCTTCTAGTGTTTCCTCCATAATGCTTAGCTGCAGTGTTGATGGCAGATTCATTAATGTGAAGTAGGAGATCTCTGATACCCAAATAATCTTGTTCTCTCCCAGCAGTGAGTGTAACAGTCCTGCCTAGAATTGCTCTAGATAAAAACAAAGCACCAGAGCAGTACTCACAGGTAGATGCAGTGGAGGTAGTCCATCACTTTGGCAGCCTAGCTGTTTCAGCAACTCTTCTGTGTGGAGGTCACTGGAAGGAGTGTTAGGGCTCTTAAGGCAGTGCTTGAGTCAGAGACTGACACTTCTTGCTGCCATGTGTGAAGATGCTGGAGCAGGTTGTGTGTAAGGCAGTGGTGTCTAGAAGGTAACTCAGCTGAACAGAACATTCAGAGCAAACTGATTTGGTCAAGGCTCCATTGATTCAATAGCACCTTAGATTTCTGGTGAGGATGGTAACCTGTTTAGCTGTCTTAGTGTTTAAACTAAACCCCAGCTGAAGATGACTTCAGAAGGAACTCTAGCAAGCTTGGGTCCAGTGGAGGTTTGACATTTTGGGAGCCTCATGTAATCTGGTGTTCTTCAGTAATTTTTTTCCTGCCAAACACTCAAGGAGTCTCTGCAGAGTCATTTTTTCTGTACTCCTGCCAAGGCTCAGATTCTCTCTGTTTAGAAGTCAAGGAACTCTTTTTCAAGGAAATGTTATACCCAGAATTGTTTGTTAATTGTGCATAGCTCTGCTTGTATTTAGGTCTGGCTTTCTTAGCCCTGAATGCTCTCTTTTAAAGGCACTACTTTCTTGGCTTTCACTTGACAACTTGTGAATTCTTTTGCTAGTACTAGTAAAAGATCATGAATCACAGATACCTCAGTTCTGTCTAATAAGCCTGTTGAGTGTTCCAAGATTGTTTCAGTCTTGTGTTTCTCAGACTTGTTTAACAGGAAGCAGAGAGCACTTGGAACACTTGTTAGAGGTGTACATACTGTCTCTTCTGTATCACTTGTATAACTTTTCCTGGTTTGTATCAATATGTTATTTGAAGGAAAAGGAAGATAAAAAGTAGGTTTTCTTTAAAATGGGCACCACCCTTCTGAGGAAAGGCTGAGGGAGCTGGGCTTGCCTGGAGGTGGCTGAGAAGGGACCTTATCAATGGACAGAAGTACCTGAAGGTGGGTGTCAAGAGGATAGAGCTAGGCTATTCTTGATGGTGCCAAGCAATAGGACACAAGAAAACAGGCACAAACTGGAACACAGGGAGTTCTTCCTAAACATGAGGAAGAACATTGCCTGTAAGGGTGGCTGAGCACTAGGACAGGCTGTCCAGAGAGGTTGTGGAGTCTCCTCCTCTGGAGATATCAAAAAAACCCCATCTGGATATAGTCCTGAGTAACATGTTCTAGGGTGACCCTGCTAGAGCAGGGAGGTTGGACTAGATGATCCCTGGCAGTCCCTTCCAACCTTAACCATTCAGTGATTCTGTATGAATATTAGGGTCTCAGTCTCATTTCAGTGAACAGCCAAAGTCTTCACATCAGTTTGACTTGGTGGTTTGCTGCTTATGCACTTTATTTTTGAGTTGCTTGGGTTTTGTTTATGCATTGGTGTAGGTACCACACTCCTCTTGTTCCTAAGAGATGACTGGTGTTACAGCCTGGGTGGGGGGGGAGGCATTTAGAGTTGCAGCCCTTTTTCATGAAGCATCTCAGCTACATTTAAATCTGTTTATTTGGTGCCTGCTAACTATAGCCAGTGAGATATTTGAATGCTCTGGTGCAGACTAGTGGAACAAGATTCCCCTTTGATGGAATTTGCTAATGTAACTTTGTCAACAGCAAACAAGTGCATTCACTAAATATTTTGGCATTGTCAGTGCCATATTAATCTAATTTATGATTGTGCCTTGGCTTAGAAGTTCTGGATTTATAGTTTGTTATTCTGAGTGTGCTTTGCTTCACCTTAAGTGGAAAACACCTTGCCTTTAAAACAGAGACTGTGGTTATATTAAAGTGCTTTTGACAGAGACTAAGATTGATGCCTTTCTGGGGCAGGTTGTCTTCTCCTCAAGGAGAAGTTTGGTTGGCTGTGTGCAAACAGTGGGGATTTGCTCTTTGATGTGGTGTTTCAGGTGAATTGCTGCAGAGTTGTTGGGTTGGGAGGAGTTAGCTCCTAAGTTTGCCAAGTTCTTAGGGTGTTCAAGTCTGGGTTGTGTTGAACTCTGACATGATCAGGCTGTGACAGTTACTTATGTCATTGTTCTGGAAGAATGTATTCTCATTTTTAATGAGATGATGATATATGTGTGTGAAATAAGCTGGTAAAGGAGCTTGTGGAGTGTCTTTTTTTCTCTTATGCATAATCTCCTGTGCATCTTCTGAAAGTAGATATGGCACAACTTAAATTGGACCTTTGGTTTAATGAATTGTCTTGAAAGGACAGGTTAATGCCTCTCTACAGTTACTCTTCCCAACAAATGTCCACTCTCCCATCCCTTGACAGTTGCTCATCTTGTACAGCCCCTCTATTCAGTGTGCTTTTGTCACTGGGTGTCATAGAGGCATTAAGGTTGGAAAAGACCTCTAAGGTTAACAAGCCCAGCTGTCAACCCAACACCACCGTGCCACTAACCATAGTGTGAAGTGCCTTGTCTGTGTGATTTTGAACACCTCCAGAGATGGTGACTCCACTTCTTCACTGGGCAGCCTGTTCCAGTGGCTTGCAACCCTCTCAAGAAATTTTTCCTAATGCTCAGCCTAAACCTCCCCTAGCAAAACTTGAGGCCATTTCCTCTTATACTACCATCTGTTACCTGGGAGAAGAGACCAACCCCCTCATTGGTCTGACTTCCTTTCAGGTAGTTGTAGGGAGACAGAAGGTCTCCCCTGAGCCTTCTTTTCTCCACACTAAACAACCCCACTTCCCTCAGCCACTCCTCACAGGACTTGTTCTCTAGACTCTTCACCAGCATTGTTGCCCTTTTCTGGACATGCTCCAGCACCTCAGTGTCTTTCTTAGAGGGGCCCAGAACTGAACCCAGGGTTTGAGGTGTGGCCTCACCAGTTCTAAGTACAGGGAGCTGATCTCATCCCTAGTCTGCCAGTCATGCTATTTTGGTTCCAAGTCCAGATGCCATTGGCCTTCTTGGCCACCTGGGCACATTTCTGGCTCATGGCTAGTAGGGGAAGCCAGGTTGGTTTGCTGGGGGTTATTTTTGTTGGTTTATGATAGATCTCAGTGAGATGCCTTTGAACTTTTAAAAAATACATTGCTGCATATTTTCTTAGAAAGAAAAATGTTAAAACTGTCCTCATGGGGTTTTAAAAGAGAACTTTCCTTCTCACTTTGCATTTAATATAGAAAACATATATGCACAGTGCTTAGCACTCACTGCTGCTGTAAAGCCTTGTTCCTACTGGAATACATAAAGAAAAATAGTTCAGCATGCTCAAGAATTGTGAGACTTGCTGTGTCCCAGTTTTCATTCATGCCACTACCACTTGCTCTGTGTGGATTCACTGCTCCATGTTGATAGCATTTGATTTTATTTTGTTTTTTCCTCTTTAGGTGGCAAAATGTGAAGCTTGGTTTTGCCATAGGAAAGTTTTTTTTCTTTGTCTCTGAACACAAATTATGGCAGTGTAAGAACAGAAAGGGAAGGGATGTGTTGACAGTATTCATATATAAGATTAGAGCTGGAAAAGGTATTTTAAATAATGTAAAATATAGAACTACAAATTGTTCTCTTAATCATTTGCTGGCAATGCCTGGGTTCATGAAGGCTAGTTCAGAACACTGTCAGTTCTGGCTTAAATCCCCAAATCTTCACTGAATCTTGGTTTTGGATCTTCATGAATAAATACATCTTAAGTTTGTAAATCAGGAAATGGTAGGATTTGCTTGTGTTGCTGTTTGTTCATGTTTCTGTGAAGGGGAATCTTGGAGTAATAAGCATGCTTCTATAATTAGAATATTAGTTACACTAGATTATCTCTTCCTTTTACTATTTCATACTGAAAATCAATCCTTTATATGCTTTGCTAAGTGAGATGCACACAGGCAAGCATTAAAGATTACATGTTACAGTTGACTTCAAACTCCTCTTGGTGTGATATTTTCCTTGGTTCTGAGGCCTTTTTGCTACTGAAGGGAAAAATGTAGGATACATGCTGTTCTTTCATAGCTATCATTTCCTCAACACTATTATTTTGCTTGGAAGCTAGTCTGAGCAGAAAGTGTCAGTCACCTATCTGAGTGTCTAGCAGCAGAACAGTGATTTGTCATCTCCTGGTGTCACAAATAAAATGAGTCTTTCCAGAGCTGGACAGAATTTCAGCCTTTTTGGTTTTTTTTTTTCTTGTAGTGTTTGCACTGGAGAAGCTTCATAGTAACAACTCAGCTTTTTTTTTCCTTCAGGAAGAATGTCTGTCTTTTGTTCTTGCAACTTAAGCACATTGTTCTTTTATGAATGCCTTTTCCATAAGTGCTGTGTGGGGGGTTTTTTTGTTTGTTTTGAAGTCGAAGAAATAAACCAAAAATGCCTGCATTAATTTGCAAAATTGCTTTTGAACTTCCTAAAAGAAGTTAGTCAGGTTGATGTGCAGTGATATGGAGCTGCAATTATTTCTATCTTTGTACTCCCATGGGGCTTCATTAAAGTGGCTCCTCTTTAGTTGCTTCTATTTCCCAATGTGGTGAAGTTTGGGATTCAGCAGACACAAGGGATTATTTGTGTGTAGCATTTCATACCTGCAGATGAAACATTTAACCACCTTTTGTTGTTGTTCTTGTAGTAACCCAGGAGCATCTGTGTGAGTTCTGACAGACCTAGTATTTAAATCTACTTGTTTGATAGTGATGTAGCAAAAGTATTGACTGTTTTGCTGCATCAGCTTGTTTGCTGCTATCAGCTAAAGACAATTTTCTCTCTGCAATGGCTTCAAACTGCTCTCTTTCTAATATTGCTTAATACAATTTGACAGGCACTTAATACTTAAACTCTTAAAACCTCATTTCATGATGGGATAGTGTGTATTTAAGCAGGCTTTCCTGGAGTTTTAGATTTGCTAATCAACCCTGAGGGCAAGTATTTAATACTTTGGCCCTTTCAGGCTGTTAGCCATGCATCATAGTAACACTGTCCTCTGGATTGGTTTTGTGGTAAAGCCTTGCTCTTTAACAGTTCTGCTGATTTACTTCCTTAACTAATATTTATCTCTCCTATCTTAACTAGATGACTTTGTTCAGTCATCCTTTACTTCTTCCATGGTTTCCTGGCCAACAGATCCGTGCTGCTACCTTGACAACTGTCCATTTGATCTCCCACAGCATAGTTCTTTTTCCATAGTGTATATGGTGATATCTTTGCCAGTATTTAAGGATGGAGTGCAAGTCAGGGGAAACAAACAGTTTATATATGCATTTGTAGCTCCTTGTTAAGAGGATGTCTGTAATCTTCTGAAAAGAATGTGCCTAAGTTGCTGTCTGCAATTCACAGTGCTCTGTCTATGCCTGGAAAATGAATGTTAACTCTTGTCCAGTACTTACTTTTAGAAACAGAGGTGGTATGGGGTGGTCTATCCAGACTGTTTTTCTGCAAAGAGAATATGTTAATGTATAGGTTTGGCAGTGTGCAGATCCTGGCTTTCTTAGACTCTCTCAACAAGGAGGAGGTTGGAGAAATGTACCATGACCAGTGAAAATTAAATGTTCTAGTGTCGTGCAGCATTCTGTATTACAATGGAAGCTAGGACTGCATGAAGGATGACCCTAATATTTTGCAACTGGGATTTTCAGCTGGGTTGAAGATAATTTAGAGCACTCAGAAGATCAGTCTAGGGTAAATGTGTTAATAGATCTTTTAAAAAACAAATTAGGGCTGTTTGTGAGTGAAGTGTCATATGTAAGAAACTCATTCAGCATGGTCTAGTCCCAAGAAATTCCTTGCTTGCCTCCATAATAATGCAAGGAATCTCTTAAGTCATCACCTGAGAAGAAACTCCTTGACATTTCTGTAGCTTGCTGAGGATTTGTGTAAGTGAAATGCTGATCTCATAGTATCAACTGGGCTGGAAGGGACCCACTAGAATCATTGAGTCCAGCTCCTTAACCTGTGCAGGACACCCCAAGAATCGCACCAGGTGCCTGAAAGTTGTTGTCCAAATGCTTCTTGATCTCCTTTGGGCTTGGTGCTGTGGTCACTTCCCTGGGGAGGCTATTCCAGAGCCCAGAAACCTTCTGGGTGATAAACCTTTTTCTAATCTCCAGCCTGAACCTCCCCTGAGTTAACTTCATACTGTTTCCCCTAGTCTTGTTGTTGTCCACTAGAGTGAGAAGATCAGATATAGTAAAGGATGTTTTCATAAAGCTTATGGGGAAACAGAAAGGGCATTCTAAACTACTTATCCTCTCCTTCATGTAGGAAGGGGACAGGAGCATAGCAAGGATGTCATGATCTTGTTCCTCATCTCTTCCAGTTGGATTTGGCCCCTTTAGGTATCTTTCCCATAAAGTGATGAGATGTCCTTTAAGTTTAAGGACATGAGAGAGCCTGGCTGTGTTTCTTTCCCAAGGGTAGGTGGGCTTCACAGAGCTTGCACAGAATTCAGTGCTTTTTCATCCCTGTTCACACCCTTGTTGCCTGTATTTGGGGAGCAAAGCAGAACAGTGTGTGCCTATTGACTGAAGGGTTATAAGATGAGTCCTGGTTTATTGAGTACCTACTAGAAGAAACACTTCAATGAGTGTGTTTCCAGGAATCCTAAGTGGCTGAAGAGAGAGAACACACTGGGTTGGAAATTGATTGCTGGTATTAGAGCAGTGGGGGAAATTCCTGAAGAGTTCTAATGGTCTGCTGAGAGTGTGAAGAGGTAGACTGGATGATTAGAGACCAGAGTTGAATTTCTTCTAACTCCATGTGGAGGATGGGAATGCAGTGGTAGTGAACACTGTGGATAATGTGCTTTTGTCAATAATCTGCTGATTTATACAAGGCCTTGGCATGTGACTTGGCTGATTAACTGTATCAATACCCTGTTGCATATAATCCTAAACAGGATACTGTGGTTCTGCTGCCTGGTGATCAGTCTCTCTGTGCTGTTACTATGGTAAATAGGAGGAAGCTTACTTGGTTATTCTTGAGAAGGATACAATAACTGTTCATGTCCTATAGTGTTGTGTGAGGCAGTGAAGTGAGAATTGTGTACAAGGATGGTAGAACAGCTGATTGATGGCAGCTTGTGTGTTGTATTTTCCTTATTTTTAAAGATTTTATTTCTTTCTAAATAATATTCTGATGTGGAAAGCCAAGAAGAGAGAAATGGGAAGGAGCACTATGTAATACCTTAACTATTATCAGCTGGCTATTCATTAATTTAAATCCCAATAAATTATTTGTGAAATTTCCATTCCTGAGCTGATTACTAATGGGATTCCATAGCAGTAAGCAGTTTGCAGCATTTCATACATCATATGAAGGCAGATATAAGACTTCAACAAAGAAAACCCCAAATAAACCCCACAGATCTTGACAAACTTGGTAGCAATACAACTGTCAGAAGGGTAAATAAAACAAAAGTGAGTCCATAGAGTGGTCTAGATGGCTTGGGGATAGAGGTGTTTAAAAAAGGGCATGTTATTTGTAAGCTGGCTGTAACCAAAGTACTAGAAAAGCTAAATATTTGGAGGATTTCAGCAGGGTCTGTAGATTTTGAAGGGCAACAAAGCTGGTGAAGAGTCTGGAGCACAAGTCTGCTGAGGAGTGGCTGAGGGAAGTGATGGTTTTTTTTAGTCTGGAGAAGAGGAGTCTCAGGGGAGACCTTCTTGCTCTCTACAACTCCCTGAAAGGAGGTTGCAGCAAGGGGGAGTTTGGTCTCTCTTGCCAGGTAACAAGTGACAGTATGAGAGAAAATGACCTTAAGTTGTGGCAGAGAGGCTTAGAGTTGGTATTAGGAAAAAATTCTTCCCTGAAGGAGTGGTTAAGCATTGGCCCAGGCTGCCCAGGGCAGTGGTGGAGTCACCATCCCTGGAGGGGTTCAAAAATGTGTGGAATAGAGTGCTGAGGGCCATGGTTTAGTGATGACTTGGTAGCACTAGGTTAACAGTTGGACTTGATGATCTTCTAGGTCTTTTTCAACTTCAATAGTTCTGTGATTCTGCTGCAACAGGGACTGTATCTTGGAAACCAGTTTTGTACCATTGGTAAAAAGGAGTAACAGAAGCAGGAGTAAGGGAATGGTGGCATCCTATAGTCTCTGTTGATGAGGCTGCTTAATGAATCACTGCAGTTCTGCTGTCAAGTTTTCAGGAGGGTTTTGAAGAACTGGAAGGGATAAAAACAGGAGTTGAAAAAAAGTGATTTGAAGGAGGGAATAGAAAAAGTTGGACTTGTTATAGCTTCAAATGAAAACTGGCAGCTTAAAGTAGCTATTCTAAAAAGTTACCACAGCTACTCAAGAAACTGCCATTTCCCTGGCAGAAAGCAGCTTGCAAATTTGCTTCTGAACTGCAGCAACTACCCAGCAATTTTTATTTGCTGCTGTGTGGAAGGTGAAGCTCCTTCAGGAACAGACTCTTTAGCTTCTCAAAGCGTGAGCTCTGTTAGTGTGTATCCTGTAGCTGTGAAAATACCAGATACTAGAAACATGAAAATAAATAACAAGCTAGAAGCTGAAGTCAAACCAACTCAGATGGGAAAGGTTTTTAGGAGACCAGTTAACTATTGGAGCCAGCTAGTAAGAAAGATATCTCTTGATATCTTAGTATCATAGACTAGTTTGGGTTAGAAGTGACCTGTAAAGGTCACCTAGTCTAACCCCTCTGCACTAAGCAGGTACATCTTCATATAGATCAGGTTGCTCAGAGCCCTGTCCAACTTGACCTGGAATGTTTCCAGGGATAGGACACTGACCACCTGGGCCAGTGTTTCACCATCCTTAGCATAAAAAATTTCTTCCTGCTATCTAGTCTAAATTTCCCTATTTTAGCTTGATGAAATCAAGTTGGTGTGGAGCAGATTGAAAGATCTTAGCCAAACATGGTGTACTTCAAAGGCAGTATGGGCACAGCTGGATGAAACTGTGAGATGGGAGATTGTAATGTGGGGAAGATAAGTGATAAAGAAATTATAATTAAGATAAAGTGCTCTTTTGGAGAAATTAATATCCAGTGCACAAAAGTATTGGGTGATTCTGAAGTGTTCACTGTTTTCTTGGCAGTCTGGATGAGGGTGAGGTAAGTTGTGTCACAGTAACTATGATGATGTCTTGAGAATGATGAAAAATGTTCTTGGGTTATGGTGGCCACAGTTTGCAGTGTGTGAAACTGGATGTGGAGGGTAACAGATCTTGGAAAAATAAATTAGGGCTGTTTGAGTATATGCCAAAATTGAGACTCCTTTTTCTTTTGGGGGTAGAAAATGCTAGTGCTTACTGAGAGAGCACAGTATCTGTGTAGACAATGTGGTTAGAAAGCCTGGGAAGCATTAGTCTTGGAAGATTAAAGGAAGATACTGACTTTATTGCCCATGGGTGATTTATAGCCTCAGCTCTGTCTGCAGAGGCATCATATTGCAGGGAAGGAGGTACAAGCCCATGTCTTCATGGATGTGGAGGAACTTTCTCAGCTCTCAGGGTTTTTTCTTACTAGTGCTTCATTAGACAAAGGTGATGTTGTCCATCTTGACCAAAGCAGGGATTTAAGAGAGTATTTGCTGCTCTGATAGAGGCTTAATAACCAAGTTCAATACCAAAAAAATATTAAACTGAAGTCTGTATTGATCTGTGGAACTGTAAATTTGGAATGATACTTGTAGGTAGTGTAAGGTGGGGAGGGCATTAACTTTCTGAGGTAGACTCAATCCCTTCCTTACATGGTTATAGAGGAACTGAACAGGGCTTCCTTAATAGTTTTCTGAAAGTAATTCTTCAAATAAAGCCAACTATTTGTGTACAACCTGTACATAAAAAGGATTTTTGTGTTGACATTGCTCTCTGTGTGGTCTCTTCCTCCAAAAGTACTAATACTGTGTGATTAAGTACTTGTTTTTAAGGATCAGTGAATGTGTACCAGCTTGTTGGGTGTTTCTTATGAAAACTGATAAGCTTTTTTTCAGTGATAATAAATGTGAATTTGAATACATTCTTCAGTTATGTTGCCTTTGAAGAGATATTTTTGTTTGGATTTCCATTTATTGTATTGTCTAAAAATGTAGTTCTTCATTATTTCTTTATCTGGTATTTAATCTGGTTTGCCATTTTCACCTGTTCTTGTTAATTAGTCTTCCTGGTGGTTTTTGTAGATTTACAGTTCATACTTTGTGAAAAAAATCAATTGGTTTCAGTGCAGATTCCAACATTAACTGCTGTTAAATTACTTTTTTAGCTCAGCAAACTGCTGGCTTTTGCAAAGTTCTTACAATTTCATCTTCAGGGTCACTGCTGTTTCATTTTTTTTTTTAAAGCCTATTCATGACTTTTCTGCCTCTCCCTGCATTAGATAATCTGATCATTTATTTGGAGATAGCATTTGGCCTAAGGAGTCCCCATAACTGCATCCTAATCCACCCATACACAGCTGACTTCACTTGCCATTTGTATCCTCAGTGTCCTGAGGATTCCTTTGGATGCCATCCAGATGTGCCAAAAGTGCATTTGACCCAAAGCCATGTGGTTTCAGTGTTTTGAATTATATACTATATATTGAAAATGGGATATATATGTAACTAGATATATTTTCCAGATCTGTCACTAGGTATTTGGTCAAGCAAACCAAGGGCAGATAAGTCTGGAGGTGATGAAGGTGGGTGCAGAAAAAGGGACAGTGCAAATGGTTTGGACAATTCTGGGAAGTGGTGGTGGGGCTTTTTGGCAGAGAACTTGGAAAAGGGAGTCTTTTCTTCTTATCTACAGCATAACTTTTATTTTGGAGTTGTCAGAGCTCAGAAACATCTGTGAACATTGCTCTGTAATAGCCAGCAGTTAGTCTGTATTCATGTGCCAAACAAGCTTGAAACCCTGTGTCATGTGGATAAGTCAACAGACTGAGCTTCAGATCCAGAGTGGATGGAAGAGGTTGCCCTTAAGAGTGGTTAGCTTGTCAGAAATGCATGAAAAGGTGGGAACTGGCTAAGTGAGCTCATGAGTCCAAACAGGTTTGGGAGCTTTGGCACATACTGTTCCATTGGGAAGAGTTGTGGTCAGGGGCTGCAGGGAATGAGTAAGCAGTAACTTCTTCAGCTGTATGCAAACTGCTCTTCAACTGGCAATCTCCAGCTCACATGCTGCCTGCCAGGGAAAACAATGAATGTCTCAGCAGCAGTCAGAAATGTTCAACTTAGGGTGAAGCCTTCTGGAAGTTGAGAGACCTCTAAGATCATCAAGTCCAACTGTTAATCTAATGCTTCCAAGTCCATCACCAAACCATGTCCCTAAACACCACAGCTCCATGTCTTTTGAACACCTCCAGTGATGGTGACTCCACCACTGCCCTGGGCAGCCTGGGCCAATGGTTAACCCCTCTTGACTGTCACAAGACTGAGATTGAAAGTTCTGCTGGGAGGAGAGTTCAACACAGCAAAGACTTTTCCAACTTGTTAAAACATGGTTTAAATGACTGATTTTTAAGTTCTTTAAGGCACCAAATTAAATGTTTTAAATCAGTTAATGCTGGGAAACATGATTATTCTATTCAAAGAACTTGTACCCAGGCATGCTGAGGGGAAAATAGGTATTTGAAGTGCTTTTTGTTCTAGGTTATTTCATAAGGCTTCTGGATTTCCCACATAAATGTAGGCTGCTTTACCCTTGGAAGCACTTGATATTCTATAGCCCTAGTTAAACTTGTGCCTTATTTATGCTGTGGGCCTGCCAAGTGCATTGGTTCATGTTGTTTCTCAGTGTTTGTTTTGGTCAGTATGACTCCCTAAATCCCATACATTGCTGGGTACTAGTCTGTATTTATCAAAGAAGGAATGATGTATCATGAGTTTGCTACTGCCTCTGTAGTCTTGTGCTGTACCTTAATAAAAAAGTCTTTTTGCCCATATATTCAGGTAACTTGGGCTTTATTGCTACAGCTACATAGGGGAAAAAATACTAATCTAGGACAGAGTTCTGCCTTGCTTACTTCTGACAAGAGCTTCTGTGTGTGTGTTTGTTTGGGGGAGGGAGGGAAGCAGGCTATATCAGTGCTAAATCATGTTGTGTGGAGTGCCTAGCTTTTGATGAGCTGTTCTGTATCTAACATTATCTATGAATATAAAGCACATTGCCTGTAAAGCTTGCTTTAAATTTTAATCAGCTGCAGAAGAGATAAGTGGTAACTTCTGCATGGGAGTGCTTCTAGCACAGCTTGCTAAAACCAAATTCCAGTATTATAAATTTTAAAACAGATCTTTTGTGGTTTGAATTTTTAAGCTGGCATGGTAGATTTAAATTTTAGGGACATAAATTTTCCTTGCCTCCCTCTGTCTGAATCAATCTTACCAAGAAATGACAGAAGATTTGAATTTGAGAGCACAATGAAAATAACAGGCACTGAAACCAATAGAGGCAACTAATCCTCTAATTACTTTCTCTGAAGGCTGGGAATTGTGCTGCAGAATATCCTTCAGTACAATCTAGAGTAAGCTAAATTTATTCCATTTTACAGCTGAAGAGGGAGGGATTTTGCTGCCAACTCAGAATAGTGATGGGCTGTGGTGGTCTTTATCTGATAGAAGTGAAACAGATGTGGCTACTCTGTCAAATGTCTGTCTACAGGCTTGAATTTGCCTGGCTGTTGATTGCCCTGGGCTCACCCTTTCACACCCTGGGTTGAAATTTAACTAAATGTTGAGGTAGACAGAGCCCTCTGCTCTAGGGGTGGGGGATGAGGAGGTGGCAGATTTGCAGCAGTGACTGTTTGTGTTGGACTGACCTATAAAAAAAGCTCTGTTTGGCTCCACTCTGATATCAAAGCTAGTTAGTGGCAGACATGACCCATATTTTGGCTTAAGTGCTCTGACTGTTCTTTTGTGCTTGCTTTACTCTCTAGTGTGCTGTTGATACTGATTTTTTTTTTTTTCCCCAATCTGTTATTTCATATTGGAGTTAGTAAATAGTCAAAGATGCTGAATTTAAATACCTGGCTTTCACTTGAACCTCCCTGTACTAATATTGAATATATTTTGTGACTCTAGCTGTTACCTTGGACTGTGTAGATTTTTCTGAAGTGATATCCAGGGACAAAAAAAATCTGATAAATGAATCCTGAATTTGGTTACTAATGCTTTCATGGAATGACAGGATGGTAGGTGTTGGAAGGGACCTCTGGGGATCATCTAGTCCAACCTCTGCTAAAGCAGGGTCACCTACAGCAGGTTACCCAGGGTCATGTCCAGGAGGGTTTGGAATGACTCCAGAGAGGGAGACTCCACAACTTCTTTGGGCAGACTGGTCCAGGGCTCTGGCACTCTTACAGCAAACAAGTTTTTCCTTAGGTTTGCTTTTTTTTTGTTGCAGCTCATGTAGGTGACTGAGAATGGGATATGTTCTTGTTGCTTTCCAGCTGTCCTCAGTTTGCAAGGTGGAGAAGCAGTGGTGGTTACTGCATATTCCTAGAGCCATTCCATCTCCTGTGTGAAGAGGTCATCTGTCATCTTCTCCCTGGATAATTTAACAGCAGACCCAAAGCTCTAGGAATTGGGACCAGACTTGTTTTCTGTTCTGTACAGATTCAGTGACAACACTGGAGGTGCTTGCAGCCAGTTAGGTTTAGATATGAGCTTGGCAGTGGCACATAGAATGAAGAAAGCTCCTTGCTTCCCACTTGTTGGCAAGTTGATTTTTCAACTCTTGTTCAGCAGCATAAATCAGGATTGCATTTTGTCTGCTGTTTAGTGTTATCTTGTTGACTTAAATTATGGAGCTCAGAGTTCATACTGTGTGGATTTTTTAAATACACTAAGTTTTGTCTAAGGAATGTAAGTTCTGAACTTTACACAGGCAGATGCTTGGTCTGTATGAATAACTGGAAAGATTAGAAATACTTTTGTTTACTGTAAAGTCATAGGACTTAAAAAAACCCCCCAAAATGATAATTTCCTACCTCTAAGATGCATGCTATTAACTTGCATGTGATTTCCTCTGCTTGAGTGTTAATGTACTGAGAGCCTGCTGCTACCTTCATCCACGTAGGAGACAGGTCCTACAGATGAACCCTCTGTGCCTTCCACCCCCAAAATGCCTTGCAGTGGAGGTGCTTTGTTTATGAGGTGGGTTTGTTTTAACTCTGAGAGCTGACATTTGTCCAACTTGGTTCAAGTACCAGCTGCAGAACTTTTGTTAGTAGCCTCCATGAAGGACAATGCAACCGAGTCCAGGTTGTTGCAATTTCTGTAGGAATCTCATGCATCAGATTGCTTTTGGATTGGTGCTGTTGAAGAGTGATTTCTACCAGGACAATATTCTAGGTCTAGTGTGAAGTCTAGAAAGCAGCATCTGTTTGTTGGTGGGCTTTATAAAATTTAACTGCTTTCTATAAGCACTAAATGGCTTCTTGGCAGAGAGAAGTTCACTTCCCCCCCACCCCCGAGAGATTTTTGTGCAGCTACTTAACAGGTCTGTTAAGGTAACTGTCTGGAGAGTCTTTGGCTGTCTTAATGTAAAATTGATTTGTGTCAGATTGAATTTATGGCTTCTGGAAGCTGCAGAATGATATGCAGCTTCTCATCTTGTGGTGCTGTGCTCTCCTTTGGCAGGCAGGCTTAGATTGGTGCTTTGATTCACAGAAGCATTCACTGTCGATGCACTGAGTGTACAAATCTTTCTCTCTGGATTGATAGAAGCCCTTGAGGAGACTTCATCACTTGGGTGTTGTCTGGTTTTTAGTTGAGGATTCTAATTTGTGGCTGTTTTGTGTGCATGGCATATCCAAACACAAAAGTGTAGTCAGGCATCTGCTGCTTTTGTTCCTCATGTGTATAAATGAATTGTAGACTGCTGGCACCAGACTGTTCAGCTACAAACACTGTTGCATCCTTCTCTAATTACTGATGTTTTTGTGGGTGTATCAAGAGTTTTGGGGATGTACTCCAGCTGCAGTGGCAACATCATGTTTATAACTTCATGTTTAAATTTATAGGCTTGTAGGCTTCCAGAAGAAATCCTACCCTTAGTGAACTAATGCTAGGAGTTCTGAGGTCAGAGGTTTTGCTTTCAGAAGGTGATACATCACAGGTCTTCAGTATGTGATCTTGGTACATATTCAACACAGCTCTTGGCATAGTAGGCTTTTTTCCAGTCAACCATACAGTTAATTCTCCCTGGAGTGGCTGTAGCTGAACTGTCTGTTGTGTAAAGTCTCTTAGCAGGCTGCTAGTCTCTTCAGCTCCTCTTGCTTTTAAACACAAAGGTTCCTTGGGCTCCTTTACTGTGGAGATGAGGAGAGCCAGCTCTGTTATAAGATAGTAAGCCTTAGTATTACAAAAGCCTCAGCAGCATGACCAGGCACAGTAGCTCTCAGCAGAGCTCAGCTGCTTATCTCTTATTGTCTTCCTTGTTTGTTGCAGATAGAGGATCTCAAATGCTCAGTATATTATGAGAGGTTTTGTTCCAAAGCAGTATCCTGGCAGGAATACATTCAGCTTTTTGGTCCTATTTTTCTGGGCTGTTTCTTTTCCTTTTCACAAATGGCAATAAAATACCCTGCAAAATCACTTTGTAAATTCATGCCCATATACATTTTTCTTTTAGATAGTGATATGACTTCATGGTGGGTTGAAGCTGAAACAGGTACAGATGTGTCTTCCAAAATGTATCATAATCTGTTGTCTGTATCAACAGGGGTACAGAAATCTGCCCTGTAATACAGTGGGTAGATCTCTATATACTAAGTAGGGATGAGCTGGGAACTCAAGCAAAATACCTGCTGGAGTAAATGGTAGTATGACTCCTTTTTTTTCCTGTAAGGAAGAATAAGTTTTTGTTGACCACCAATACCTGAACTGCAAAATTTAGAGGAATAAGCACATCCTGACAGTCTGAAACAGCTGTTCAAAACCAGTTAAGGTCAGCTCAGCACAGGAGAGGGATAAACATTTGTCTCCTGAATTTCCAAAGCAGGTGAAGAAATGTGTCCTCAGCACAGGACTACAGTAGGCAGCTCCTGGGCAGTTACAATAGAAAGTGTAGCAGCAATGTGCAGGCAGTAATCTGCCCAGAGGAGCATTCTGGACTTTGGGGTAAATGATTTATGCTGTGGGTAGTTGATGTATATGATTCTGTCACAGCTTTGTGTTATGCCTCTGAGCTGTCTCTAGCTCTACTCTGCTTGGGGGAGGAAATTCAGAAAGCTGACTAAAGGAGGAGAACTGCAGACTTGATTTTAAAGATGGATGAAAGATCTCTTGCAGTGTAATGTTACTGAATGTGGATGGAAGGAAGGGGAAGGGGGAAAGAAAGGTTTCAAGGGTTTGAAAAGCTAAAAGGTGAGATTGGGAGGAGAATCTTTCACAGGTTGGTCAGGCCAAGTGTTGATTCACAACCACCAAAACTTTCTGATTTACAAAAGAATTCCTGAGCTACTGTATCTCATAGCTGTGCCTGTTGGTATGAACTGGCATCTTTTTTGAGCTGCTTTTCATACTTGAAGTAAGTGAAACAAGTTGGGTCGATTTACCAGAGCTTGTCAGGAGTCCTAGGTATGAGACAGGACTTGGGTCTAGTAAGTGGCTCCAGAAAGATGGCTTTGGCCACCAAACATTAATCTGTGCAATTTAATCCACACCCACTATGCATTTTAAAGAGGTTTTGAATCCTCACTTTTGTCTGAGGGGTAGCCTAATCTACATTATTCCCTAGAATAACAGCATGCAGTCAAGTATCTGTCAACCCCAACCTAGTTTTACACTAGATTACCTAGAAATCCTTTTGTTTCATCCTTACTTTTTGCTGTACACAAAGAAGAGAATTTTGGGAATGGCATATTCTGATGCCTCTTCTAGTGCTGTGCTGGCTAAAATTGCTCACCAACACAAATTCAGCAAATGGAGAACATAATTTAACATCTGCCTGTTGAGCAGATAAATGGTAAATCACTTGAGTGGTAGCATACAACCTCACATGTGCACTTGTAGCAGATGGCTTTGATGTATGCTACAGACAAATGTGTTGTCCCTCTGCCCCCTCCCCCCTCAAATCCCCAAGCTCAGCATGAAAGGGTCCATAGAACAAACTTGTGAATGCTTTGAAAGCCATAAAAGCTTGAAGTGTAAATAAACCAGACTATTTGCTGAAATGGTTTCAGTATGGCAGTGAGCCTGTGTACTGGGAATTTCAGGCAGGTGATTTGCAATCAGCAAAATCAGCAGCTCACCATGAGCTAGCAAAGGGCTCTTGTGGCCAGAAGGCCAGTGGTATCCTGGGGTGCATTAAGAAGAGTGTGACCAGCAGGCCAAGGGAGGTTCTTCTCCCCCTCTACTGTGCCCTAGGGAGGCCACAGCTGGAATGTTGGTTCCAATTCTGGAGTCCCCAGTTCAAAAGAGGCAAGGAACTACTGGAGAGAGTCCAGCAGAAGCTACAAAGATGCTGAGAGGACTGGAGCACATCTGGGAGGAGGAAAAGCTGAGAGCCCTGAGGAAGTTTAGCCTGGAGAAGAGGAACAGTCTGAGAGGGGATCTTAGCAGTATATAAAGGGAAGGTGTCAAAGAGGATGAGGCCAGACTCTTCAGTGGTGCCTGATAGGACAAGGGGCCATGGGCACAAACCAGAACATGGGAAGTTTCACCGGAGAGAGTCGAAAAACTTCTTTGCTGTGAGGGTGTTGGAGCCCTGGCCCAGGCTGCCCAGAGAGGCTGTGGAGTCTCCTTCTGTGGAGAGATTCCAAACCCATCTGGATGTGATCCTGGGCAACATGCTCTGGGTGCCCCTGCTTTAGCAGGGTGTTCCTAGATGATCCCCAGAGGTCCCTTCCAACTCCTACCAGTCTGGGATCCTCTGATTGAAGCGGGGTTGACTGCAAGTTAAGAACAGCAGCTAATTTACTGTGGCTGGAATTGCAGGCTGTGCCACACATCCATAGCTTTCAAATGTTTCTTTAAATGTCAGGTATCTGTTGTCTGATTACCTGTTGCATGTTCTTTTTTTAACTTTTCCCCAGTCAGTTAATGTTTGGATCATTTAACAAATGAATAAAAGCATGTGAAACCAATAATGCATTTGTAATGGTTTTTTTTACAGTTAATTGATGTTTTTCAGGAGGCAAACATTGCTCTGTTCACCATCTACTGAAGAAATAGAAATAATTTGCCTCTAAGTAGTTGCAGTACCAGTGTATATATATTAAAAAAAAATCTTTGTCAGAACTGCTCACTTATTGCTGGGTACAAAATGAATTTCTTTATGGTGGCATGTTCTTTTACTTTACCTGCATTTGCTGACTCTTGGTCTTTTATGACTGTTTCCTACTGCTCATTTATCTATCAGGAGAATATTGACAGCTCAAACATTACAGACAGACAAGGTTAGCATTGGTAGTCTAGGAAAAAGAAGTGCATAGATGTTGTTGCAGTCCTAATATAGACATTTGTTTATAAGGAAAGGAGGGAACAACACTGAAGGATGGACTTCTATAGAGCTGTGAAGGAGGCAGATGCAGACATTAAATAGCTGGGCCTGGGATTCTGCTTGCTACTGTCATTTCAGCCCCTTCTGTGAGCACATGAAACCCATAAGGTCTCCATGATAATGTCTCCTATTTTCTCTGCAAAAGGCTAGAGGAAAATTGTACATAATAGCTGTATCAGTAGCTAGAGGTCAGAGGAAATTTCCAGTGTTACTGAAATCTAGTCTTACAGAAGTGGTAATTCTGGGCAATTACTGCTGGGTTTAAGTTAAGACAGAGTGAAATTGCAAACAGCTTTTAGTTAATGTTATATGAATTGACATTTGTCATAATTGGCTGGGAAACTTCCTAAGTGGACATGCTTTTCTGATGTGGACAAAATATCAGTGTGTCATGATCATGAGCTTTTGTTGTGTTTTCTTCTGGTAACCTAATGTCTGCTGGCTCTGGCAGTCAGGCTGTCCAAAAATCCAGTGGAAATGTGATCTTTGCTTTAAAAGAATTCCTTCCTTGCTAGCTAAAGCTTCCTTTTAAGTTGCAAGATCTTTTGTCTGCCATCCCTGAGTGTTTCTTGTGTTCTCCTTTTCTAAAAGGAATTGAAGGCTGGCAGCCAAGTGAGAAAGCATTTAACTCCTGAAGGCACTGCTGTCATTAATTTCAAACACCTCACTGTGGTGTGGGTCAGCTTGACTACCAACAAAGAAAGCTGAAGTGTTCCCATAAATCATTTTATTGTCCTAATCCAACCTAATTAACTAAACTCAACCCCCTATTCTAATGGAGCAGCCCTTCCTGAGACATCTGCCTCTTTTCTTAATGGGTTTTAGCCTTCACTTCTGCTACAGTGTAGAAGCATTGGTAACCATAATAATGTTAAGTCTCTCCTGGGGTCTTTGGGGAGTTAGAGTGGTACAAGGAGAGGTTTGGGTTTTTCTTGGAAGCACTGTTAATGGACCAGAAGAAAGCAGCAAAATCTCTGTTTCAGAAGTGGATCAGACCTACTCCCTCTAAGCTTGCATGCAGCAGCCTAAGGGCTGTGTGAATTTTGGGATCTGCTTCCCTACTTTGTTGACACTCCCTACACAGATGATTTGTCTGAATAGTGTAAGTTAATGTAGTCATGCTGGGAGCTCCTGACCTATTCTTGAACTCCTGGGCTGAAGATGACTAAGGGAAGTGAGCAGCTTAATCAGTGTCTTGTGTGTGGAAGAGAACTGTGGCACACTAGAGAGGGGACATCTGGCTTGAGTGTAGCTGTAAAGTCTGTGTAGTACATAAAGGTAGAATCTCTTACAAAGATAATTGGTATAATTTTCAGGGAAGAAAAAGCACAAAAAACATGTGTACATTGCAACTTTTCTTCAAGTTGGCTTCTTGAACCAGAAGGTGTGCTATACTCTTATGTCTGCTCTTGGTCAAAACAGTGGCATGCTTGTTACAAGCTCTCAGAGCAGTCAAAGAATAGCCCATGAAAAAGGAGTGCAAGAAAAATGTAGGTTTTCTTATTGCTCTTGGAGAAATCCAACACTGGTAGAGTTAAGAATTCTTCTTAGGCTTTCTGTATGCTCTTGTAGAAGAGGTGATCTGCTCCTGTTTTCCCTCCTTGCAGCTTGGTGGTCACAGAATTGCAGAATAGTAGGGGTTGGAAGGGATGTCTGGAGATCTAATCCCTTCTCAGACTGCTCTTCTCCAGGCTATCCAGCCCCAGAGCTCTCAGCCTTTCCACCTCCTAGTGATGCTCCAGTTCCCTCAGCATCTTCTTAGCCTCTGCTGGACTCTCTCCAATAGTTCCTTGTCTCTCTTGAACTGGGGACTCCAGAACTTGAACCAACACTCCAGCTGTGACCTCTCTAGGGCAGAGTAGAGGGGAAGAACCCCCCCTCCTTGGCCTGCTGGTCACACTCTTCTTAATGCACCCCAGGAGACCATTTGCCTTCTTGGCTACAGAAGCATGCTACCTCCTTTGGCTCCCTCCTTTTTCTGTGTTGTTACTAAAAAAGCAGAGAACATAGAAATAGTGTTCTTTTCTTTGAGAAGAAACCTTTGGGTATTCTTATTCCCTTTACTTGCAAGGTAGTTTTCTATGTGGGGTGAGGGAATTCTACTTTCTCACTTCTTGCAGTGGTGGTAAAACTGATAGCAGGTGCCTTTCCAGGGGAGCAAAGAATTTGGGTAGGCTGGGATGTTCCAAGTGCTGCTGAGTTGCAGGATTGCTGCTGATGAAAGCAGTCTCTATTTGATGTTAGGTCCTCTGAGACCTGACAGATTTGTAAGCCATAGCCTTTAGCTGCTGCTTTGATTGTGAGTGCAGAGAGCAGGAATCAGGTTTTGTTCTTAAAACAGAGAAGAATGAAAAGCATGTGTAAGGAGGCAGGAGAAAGACCAAGGCCAAGTGTAATTTCAGCCAGCAGGAGGGTTATAACTGGCAACTTGAGGAGCTACTAGCAAAGCTGCTTTTTATTAAACATAAAAAAATTCCTTAGGTCATGCTAGCATGGAGGTGAGACAGTGAGAGTGCCTTCTCAGGTGCAGCTCTTATCACTGCCTGATAAACAGAGAATCATTGAGGTTGGAAAAGACCTCTAAGGTCATTGAATCTAGCAGTTAGCCTACCACTGCCACCTCACTGTAAACCATGTCCCTAAGTGTCACATCTCCATGTTTTCTGAACACCTCCAAGGATGGTGACTCCACCACTTCCCTGGGCAGCCTGTGCCAATGCTTAACCACTCTTTGAGATTAGAAAGGGGTTCTTTACCCAAAGGGTGGTGAGGCACTGGAACAGGCTGCCCAGAGAGGTTGTGGAGACCCCATCCCTGGCAGTATTTAAGGCCAGGCTGGATGTGGCCCTGGATGACCTGGTCTAGTGTGTGGGATCCCTGCCCATGGCAGGGGGGTTGGAACTAGAATGATCTTTATGGTCCCTTTCAACCTGAGCCATTCTATGATTCTTTCAGGGAAGAAACTTCTTAGTATCCAACCTAAACCTCCCCATGTGCATCTTGAAGCTCTTTCCTCTCTTCCTGTTGGGAGAAGAGACTGACTCCCCCACCTCACTGCAGCCTCCTTTCAGGTGGTTGTAGAGAGTGAGAAAGTCTTCCCTTATGGCAGTTTTGGTAACTTCAAATTACTAGAACACAAATCTCAAGGCAGTGGGGGTAGTTCTGGGGTTTGTTTTGAGTGAGGGGGAGGAGAGGAGCCTTCCTGTTAAGGTGAACTGGCTCAGTGGGGCTTGGATCTGCTATCTGCTGTCCTGCAACTTGAAAGCCCTGTGGAGATGACTGGTTTACTGTGCAAACATGACTGGTCTTGGGAGGATGCTGGGGAGATCTGTCCCATCATGCCAAGGGAATATGGTTCCTCAGGTTTCCCTTGTTGCTTTCATTTGATATTTGGACCTTTAAAAAAACTCCTCAGCCCCAGTGTGGACATAGAGTCAGCAGCAGGGGGATTATTCTGGAAAAATCTCTTGCTGCTGTTATTTGTTCCCTTTATTCCTCCTCAGGGGATTTGTCAATCAGTCTCCACTTTGCTCTCCCTTTCCTCCAAAAGCAATTACTGGAATTCAGCAGCTTGACACAGTTAACAATACAAAACAAACTGTTGTGCAGGCAACTAGAGCAGTCTAGCCTGTAGCTCCCCACCAGCATTCCTAGCTGAGAAGGGGTGGCATATGCTATGGCCAGTCTGGAGCCACATGACATGTTTGGCAGACTGACTGTACATCAGCAAGGCTTTTCCAGCAGTTGTTTCTGTTGGCAACTAATTTAGGTTTGGGTTTGTTTTTCCTGTGCTCAGTTGATGATTTTCATTATTTTTTTTTTTTTAAGAACCTAAAAGCTAGGAGAAAACTACTCTCAAGTTAAGCTGATGTTGGCTCACACACTCAAAAGTTGGGTGGACTCAGAGTATGAGCTTTGAAAATACACACTATTGCTCAGGTGGGGATTTGGAGTCTTGAGGTGGAGGTCAGCTGATACAGGTAAGATTTAGTGCCTGGTGTTTGTTCTTTAGTGGTTTAGTTCCTGTCTGGAAGGTGGAAGTAGTGGTGTCCAGCCTGAAGCTCTGAAGTTATGCTGTACAGCTTGTGAGAGTCAGGGTTCTTGTTGCAACTTCAACCACCATAGCAGTGCAATTCTGTGACAACATCAAAGTTTTTGTTGGGGGAAATCCTGCTGGCAGAAAAAGTCCAGAAATTTGAGTGCTAAAAGCAGGAAAAGGGCAACCTCACTACTTTGGTTGCTACAAACCAGTTTTTTAGGGGTTGGGGCAGTCAGTCTCCAGGCTTTTGGGGGTGGGGCTTGTAGTAGTGTGGTTTCATAGCTCTTCAAGCTGTCAAGATCCTTCATGGTTTTGCCTGTGGCTACATTCCACTTAGAATACTGTTTTATGAAGATATTTACCTTTCACTTGTCATAGTCATGAGTAGTTCATAGTTGTTCTGTTTTGTGGAGTTCCTGAAATACTGTTACTTTTTTTACTGTTAACTTGGAAGTGGCAAATGGCTTTGAGACCAGCAATTCAATGCCTGTGAAAGGTCTTTGAATTGGAGCAACTGTTGGTGCTGAGCAGACTGGGGAAGCACAAAAGTTGGAACATTTCTCATCATGTTATCTGCTTTGAAAAATGATTGCACAATTCCAAGAAAGGAAAGGTGGCATTTCATGGTGAAAATAACTGGGCTCAAATAGTGGGAAAGAAAGAGGAGGTGAAATAAGATGAGGAAGATCATTTAGACTTCAGTGAGTGGTGACAGACAGATGAATAGAATATATTTAGTTGCTTACTTTAATGATTCCTCTCTGTGAATTTGGTAGTGAAGAGCAGCATGAAGGAATGGAGCTAGTGAGAGAACCTCTTCTAGAAAACTACTCCAATTACCAGAAAACTGGAGAAAAGACTTAATTAACCTATTCATTCAACACTTAAGTGTGCACAAAGTGTTTTCTGAGCAGTAGTCATTACCTTCCATAATTGTGTGTAGTTATATGGACCATATATTTACATATATTTCCATTAGCCAGTTGATGTAGTTTCTTAGCTTCTTTCCTTCTCTCTTGATGCTTTTACTAGTGCATTCACATTGTTCAGCTAGTGTGAGTACACTTGGACAGTGCTGCATCATTTGAAGTGAGTGTTAGTCTTCAAGCTTGACAAACAATCATCAGTGCCACCAAGATTTTGCATGCTGAGTCTCAGAGATTCTGAAAGGATCAGTTGGGCCCTGCCCCTTCTTACAGCTCTTTGCTGTGACAGTTCTGTTCCTTCATGTGTTTATTCATCAAGGAAAGCTCTTTTCTCACTGTTTCTTTCTGATTTGAGGCTACCCTGCATTGAGGCAATGTCTGTTCCTTTCTCTGAAGTATTTTTTGCTACCTGGACTAGTAAAAAGGCAGCCTAGAGAGATAAACCTGGGAAGTCTCAACAAGTGAGGAGTTCAGTATTAGTAAGGTACAGCAGAATCACAGCAGTTGTCCTCTCCTAGTCTTAAATATTCAAATACTATTCAATGTTTGCTATATACATATCTATAAAAATCAGCTTCTTTTGACAGCTAATGAGAAGTACCTTTCAATGGGGCAAAACAGGTTGCAAGTGCTCACTCTTCATCACATAAATTTGCTGTAAAGTTGCTAGGCTCCTTCTGATCTAATTGGAAATCTACTTAACTGTAATGATACTCTTGAAATCATGGCACTTTTAATTGCAAAGCAATTGTATTGCTCTCTTGCTTTAAAACAAACAAATTAACCAAGAACCCTGAACCCCAAGTCTTTGCTGGGGTGCAAGTTCCTATGAGGATTAAGAACTTACACATGGTTTTCTCTGAAATTATATATATGGCAGGGGTAGATGTTGGATACTTCTGGACTAGAAACAAAGTGCAGCTTGGGATTTTCCATTGAAAACAAGCCAAACAATATTATTATGTGTGTTTATCCAGCCTTGTAATAAAATGTTATGATACACTGCTTTTCCTGATCATCTAAAGGTGTTTATATAGTGAAATGAATTGGATTATAGTATTTCTGTGGCAGCTGTGTATAACAGACATCTCTTTATTCAACAGGCAATCAGCTGTAAAGGTCAGCACAGTATCTCTTACACATTATCCAGGAACCAGACTGTTGTGGTGGAGTACACTCATGATAAAGATACAGACATGTTTCAGGTAAGACCATGCAATGCATGCATTGTGTTGTTTAAAAGCAGCAGGTGGAAGCACAGTTGTGCATTGTAGTCTTCTGGGTATTCCCTATGATCTGTGGGATCTCTGTGCTTGAACCCAGTTGCATTAATAGGGGAGCACTTTGAAACTCTCCATTGTCTGCTCTTCTCAAAGCAGTGCCAGCTTCTGTTAATATCCTTTCTGCTTTCCCTCTACTCTGCTTTTTCTGCAAGAGCAGCATAGCAACTGTACAAATAGGACTGGGAAGAAATGGGTACTGTTTGGATTCATTAATAAGCCCAAGAATACATCCCTCACCCTCCAGTTAATCCAGTAGCTGGAATAAAAAGGAGGTGGAAGGGAGTAGGACATGGGATGGGGAAGGAAGAGGGTGAAAACAAAGGGAGGAGGGTAAAAACAAAGGGAGAGAGTGTGGGAGCTGTGCACTAAAGGAGGCAAACTGCTGATAGAATGATGAAGAAAACTGTTCCTGAAGGGTGTGAAAATGTATCAAATGCTGCAGGGATCTGAGCTGAGTTTCTCTAAGCTACCATCTATTCAACATATTTTTACTCTTCTCTGTATGCATTTGTGGTTTCTGCATCATCTAGTATTCTGGGAACCTAAGTTATTTTCTTGTGCAATGCTTTTTTTTTTATTTTAATATATAATAAGAGAGCAGAAATTCTGTACAAACATAGACTTCAGTCTAAATTTTGATGAAAACAAATAAATACAACCTTTTCTAGTCTAGACTACTCAGGTCTGTCTTGTCAGTGACCTCTGTAATTAGAGCATCTTATGAAGCATTATCCCTCCTCATAAAGCCTTTCCTATTTAGAAGGGTCAGCAGCTGGGTGTCACTGACAGAAGAGGAACTAGCTCTGTTGAGATGTCTTTGCTTTATGGAGCTTCTGGGTTTTTTTGGAACAATTAGGTCTAAATAGGGACTGATTGAAAAAGTCTTGTTCATTTGCTGCTACCTGAAGGATCACTCAGCCAGAGTGAAATGAAATAGGTCTTTGTGCTCACTAGTAAAATAAAACTGCAGCTCATCCTTTTGTGTTATGATGATAGTTGGTTCTCTCTGCAAGGTGTTTTTGTGCCTTGAGTTAACTTTCTCTTGTATGTAAATTTTGAACAGTCATTTTTGAAAGCTGGGAGGTTTTTCCACTTCTGTACACTAAAAAAAAGAAAAGAGTTGCAGAACAGCTGCTTTTTGGGTCTTACTGTATGGGTTACTCTTTTCTTGGTGGCATAGTATCCTAGTGGTAGTTACAGCTTTTACTTGGGGCTGTTGATAAAGAATTGGGTAGGTTAGGGTGCTTAGCTGTCACTACTGAAATCTGGCAGCCCAAGGTGAGGAGATGCAGCATAGGCAAAGCCATGGCTGGCAGCAGACTACTTGTATCTTACTGCCACTCTGCAAGCACAGATCATGCTTTCTTCTTCCAGCAGTTCACAGGTACCTGATAAAATGTCAGAAAAGCTCTAATTCTGGCCTGTGTACTAATTCACTTGTGAGGAGACTGCCTATGGTTCAGACAGTTATCTGCCATACAGTTGTAGTCATGTGGCTGGTTTGACTTGTAACAACAGGTCAGGCTATCCCATCTCAGTAACAGTGGAGATATTTGAGCTGAATCTTGTGTTGGTAGAATGTCTCAGTCCTTCTGGTGACCTCTTAAATAGCTACTGTGTCAAGGTTGTCTTGCAGTTTTTGTCTTGAGAGATACCTGAGTAAGGACTGTGGAGCTGAGACTCCATCTCAGCCTCACCTCAAGCACTGTGTCCTAGTTCATGTCTCCACTCTATGGCTCTCTTCTGAGGATCACACTCCATGCATAGGCATGAGAGTGGGAAAGGGAATGGCCTGGTAGACTGTGGCAATATTTTGCTGCTCAGGTGATGCCAGACAGCAGCTGAGAGGTTTCCATTACTTAGGTAAACCATTAGATTTTAACTCTCAGTAATCTGGCTGAGGACAGGCAGAGAAAAGTTACTTGAGGACTGTTTTGTGCAGCCCTGTGATCCATGATGGCAAATGACATGTCTGTTGATTCACAGACTAAAGCCTTACTGTTAATCAAACCTCCCTTGAGTAGAAAATCCTTGGTGCTTTGCTGTTTTCTTTTCAGCTGTGTTTTCCTGGCTTTTGTGGAATGCTGGCAAGGCTATGGAAGCTGAAAAGGGAAAGATAATGCCTGGACCCCAGGATTATCTTGAGGCCCCTCCTTGCCTGCTGATAACATGTATTATCTTGGGCAAATCCCTTAGTTTTTTTTTCTTCCCTTTCAATCTCAATCTTTCTCTTTGTGAAATGGGTTAGTAGCACAGCAAGACTTCACTGAGATAACCACAGCAAGGAATGTGAGAAGCTTGGAATGGCAGTTGTCAGTAACACCTTAGTGGGACCTTGAAGAGGGGAAAAAGGGTAGCAGAGGTCTTTGTTTTCTTGGCCAGGGAACCATTTCTAACCTGTGAGGACTGAATCCATTGGGTTAGAGCTGATTTCCTGTGAAAAGGAGGGAGATTCACACTGCACAAAAAAAGCTGTCACCTTTCTCCTTCTTGCACTTTGAGAATCTCAGGTTTTTTCTTTGAAGGAAAACATGAAAAGTGTTGTGATAGTAACCTGCAGTCTGCAGGTTTCCCAGTAACAAATGGGAAAACTTGAAATATTGTAAGTGCAGAATGATTTCTTATTTTATGCTTTCCAAAACTTATAACCAAGAGGAAGCATGAGAAGGTACTTACTGGAAGTGAGGCACATATGGAAAGTGTGGGAAGACTATAAGAAGGGCAGGAAGGAAACTCAGAAGGCATTGAAGAGCAGTGATCAGGCTGCATAAATAACAATTTTCTTGACTTTTTCCATAATAAAATGAAAATGACTGTGTTTTCATGCATATAACTTCATGGTTAAGTGGTTTAAACCACCATGCATGTACTCTACCTGTGCCCCATTCAAACACACATTAGTTAACCTTGCAAGTTATGTTCCTCCAGAGAAGGAGACTCCACAGCCTCTCTGGGCAGTTTGGGCCAGGGCTCTGGCACCCTCACAGCAAACAAGTTTTTCCTCATGTTCAGGTAGAACTTCCTGTGTTCTACTTTGTGCCCATTGCCCCTTGTCCCATCATTGGGCACCACTGCAAAGACTGTGGCTCTATCCTCTTGACCCTCACCCTTTAGATATTGCTAAGCATTGAGATCTCCTCTTAGTCTGCTCTCCTCCAGGCTAAAAGGCCCCATTCATTTCAGGGCACTCAGCCTCCCTTGTCAGAGAGATGTTCCAGTCATCTCAACATCTCTGTAGTCTCCACTGGACTCTCTCCAGTAGTTCCCTGTCTCTCAAACTGGGAAGCCTGGAACTGGACCCAGTCCTCCAACTGTGGTTTCCCTAGGGCAGAGCAGAAGGGGAGAAGAACCTCCCTTGACCTGCTGGTCATACTCTTCTTAATGCACCCCTGAAAGCTGGAAACAGGGCAGAAATGGGTGCTCTTGTCTTCCTTGCTTACTTGCATCCTGCTCAGTCACTTGACAAACATCTGATGGATCCCCTTAACAAAAAGTCTTCATTGCCTCCTGCAGCAGGGCTTGGAATCTTGCAGGTGTTCAAGTGCTTTGGCAGGTTGTCCTGGACATCTGGTGTGATTCAGTTCTTGGCCTGTAAGTGGTTTTGGGAATAGGCTTTTTTTTTCTCACCCATAGTACTTCTTGTTCTGCTGGCTTGAGGGTATCTGTGACTGTACTTATTTCCTTCATGTAATTCTGTGCTGAAATTTGGGTACAAGTGCTACTTTATAGCTTTGTCTTAGGGACATACAGATTTCTTCATGTCAAGACAAAGAATGTACTCCTGTGTTCCATCTGGGATGACTCCCAAAGTCTGTATGCTGCAGCCTCTATCTGCTGCTAAAAATGAAGATTTTCTTCAGACTTTAGTAAGCCTCCTGTTGATGATACATCAGTTGGAGTAGAACCTGTCCCTTCCTGATTTGATTGGATGAGAATGGGTTGGTTATACCTGTTCATACCACTACAAGGAACCACAGTGCATAGCCTGGACCCTAAATAACTACAGGTTTAGACAAGATGCAGGTACATTCAATATGAACTGATTTTCGTTGTCTTCTGAAGTTCTTCAGAAGATACCTGGTCCAATTGTCCCTATTATCAGAGTGAAATTCTGTTGAAGTCCAACAATCTGCAGCTGTTAAATTTTCTGCTGGCAGGTTGTCTGCTTTTGCCTTGTCTCAGGAGTGAGCATTTTTAATAGCACTTCTTTGATTGACAGTAGACACTCAGGAGCTGATAGACTGCCTGGCTTTTACATGGCTTTTAACAATAACCTGCAGTGCAGACAGCAGAAGCTGTCTTATGCATCAGTTGGAAGATTTATGGTTTGTTATTGGAAGTAACTTAGTGAAATAATCTATAATAGAAGAGAGTTAACAAGAAGAGTCCCAACATATAGCCTAAAATTACTAAAAAGAATAAAGTCTTCAGTGGTAGAGAGGAAAAGGGAAGAAAAATGAGTAGCAGTCTGCAAAGAGGAGTTTTGAATAATGGCACTAGGTCTGCAGGGCTTGTAGTCTGGCTGCAATATCAAATCAGTTAACATCTTGGGGTAAATGTTAATAGCATCAAGTTCTTCCTTTGTTCCTAAGGGACTTTCATTTCTGGTGGTCTGAAGCCCCAAATTCTGATCTGATTAGGGAGCAGGAGAAAGCTGCAATGTTTTGAAAGCCACTTAAAGTGATTTCTAGGATTGAGAAGGAGCCCAATGCATGAGACTGATCCTCTAGAAGGCTCTTTCAGCAGAAAGACAAAACAAAAGAAAACCAGTGATTTAAAATAGATGATGTTGTGCAGACATACTTGAGACACAAATAAAACACATAAATAATTACTTGGCTTAAAATATTAGATGTCATTTTCAGAGATTTTTAAAAACCACATAAAAGGCTTTGTCTCTAGATTTTAATGCTCCTGTCCAAAGACACTTTCATTTCATGGTGACTGATTGGTATGATGTGAGGAAGACTGGAAGCAAACAATTGTTTTGTGTTGTCATCCTTTAAGGGGAAATAAAGCATCTTTTTCTCTAATTGCCTCTAAAAGCTTTGAGAGGGTGATCTGAGAGACTGCAACAGGCAGAAACCTCTTCTGAAGAGATTTTTTTCAGGTTTGTTATTGATGATCCTTGGAGAGACTTCACATACAGAGAGAGAATAGTCAGAAGTTATGAATAAGCTTCCTGCTGCTGGGCAGTGCTGACTCTTAGCAGGAATTGCACTGGATGGGAAATAGAAGCCTGTTAGAAATAATAGTGTAACAGGAAGAAGAAAATAGCTTTGTAAGTTTTAGCTTCAACTTGTCAAGTTCTATATAGCCAAAATCTCCCATATTAAGCAGCTTCTAAACTCTGTCTCTTGACTGTTGTAGTAGTCACTTTACTTTCCATGAAAAATTGAAGTGCATGCTTTTGATTAGACTTTTTTTCCTAAGTATTTCCTTGGTGTTTTATCAGCAGCAAGCTCATCCCATTTTATACTTGAGTTGAGACCTGTGATATGGGGAATGTAACTGGATGTGTCACTTCAGACTTGAATTTCAATGTGGTAGAGTTTAACACTGCCAAGTAGAGCTGAAAACAGAAGAACAGGAGAGAGCCCTGAACTGTTGCAATCAATTCAGTTGTGACAAGGGTTAAGTATTAATAGTATCACTTTCCTTGACTCTTGAAAAATAGTTCTTTACAACAAATTTAGTTTGCAGAGGTATTTGGTAGTGATGGAGCCATACATGTCTTCCCCATAGCTGGCCCTGAAGAGCAAGAACCTAAGCAGACTAACTTTTTGGGGGAATATGAGATCATGTTTAGTGAGGTTATTTTCTATACATGTAGATCCTTGATATTGAAGGTAGCTGCTTGTGAAGAGTATTCTTAATGTTCTTCTGTTTAATCACAAGGTGTCTATAAAATTAATACCCTGTTCCACTCCTTGTTCCTTGCTCCACTTTCCTAGTTATGCTTAAAGCTGGTGTAACACTATTTTGCCTGTAAAGGTATTGATAAAGTCTCACTGCATATTTGGTTGGCTGTCAGTTCCCTCTATTTGGTAATGAAATTTTCTGTCCAGATGCCTAGATGTTTCCAATTTTAGACATAAAACTTTAGAGGTGGCAAGGTAGAAAAATGCCCTTGTCTGTTGGTCAGCTGTACTTTTTTCTGCTGAAGAAAGTTTGTTGTAATCACTGAGCCCAGAGAGTGGTGGTGAATGGAATTAAATCCAGTTGGTGTTCCCCAGGGCTTGGTATTGGGGTCAGTTCTGTTTAATACTTTCATCAATGATCTGGGTTTAGAGGATCAAGGGCACCCTCAGTAAGTTTGCAGACAACACCAAGTTAGGTGGAAGTGTTGATCTGCTTGAGGATAGGCTCTGCAGAGGGATCTGGACAGGCTGGATCAATGGGCTGAGACCAGTGAGATGAGGTTCAAGAAAGCCAAGTGCTGGGTCCTGCACTTGGGTCACAATAACCCCATGCAATGCTACAGGCTTAGAGAAGAATGGCTGGAAAGCTGCCTAGTGGAAAAGGACCTGGGGCTGCTGCTCAACAATGGCTAAATGTGAGCCAGCAGTGTGTCCAGGTGGCCAAGAAAGTCAACAGCTTCTCAGCACTAGTGTGGCAGCAGGACTAGGGCAGTGATTGTTCCTCTGTACTTGGCACTGGTGAAGCCACACCTTGAATCCTGGGTTTGGTTTTGGGTCCCTCACTCCAAGAAGGACATGGAGGTGCTGAAGTGTGTCCAAAGAAGGGCCACAGTGCTGGTGAAGGATCTCCTGACTAGTGGCTGAGGGAATTGGACCTGGGGTTGTTTAGCCTGGTGAAAAGGAGGCTCAGGGAGACCTTCTTGCTCTCTGCAACTCCCTGTGAAAGGCGGTTGGAGTAAATTGGGAACAGTTCTCATCTCTCAGGTGACAAGTGGCAGGATGAGAGGACATGGCCTCCAGTTGTGCTTGGAGAGGTTTAGATTGCACATTAGAAAAAATTTCTTCACATAGAGAGTGGTTAATCATTGAGCAGGCTGCCCAGGGAAGTGGTGGAGTCACCATCCCTGGAGCTATTTAGAAGATGTGTAGCCGTGTTTCCAAGGGACATGGTTTAGTGGTGACTTGGCAGTGTTAGGTTAATGGTTGGTTTTGATGATCTTAGAGGTCTTTTGCAACCTTAATGAATGTATGATTCCAATTTCTTTAGTCATGCATGTGCATGGCTAGGAATAAATTTAATCAGGTGATGGATTTTACCTGAAAACTGTTCTGTTCTGAAAATGGGAAGGTGTGTAGCTGTCTGTTCTGATGTATCAAAATAACTGAGTTCTGGATCTAAACACTCCTTTATTTTCATGGCCAATTAACTTGGAATTAGAAATGAGAATAAAACTTGTCATTTCATGCTGGTGTTTACTTAATTGTCAGAATACAGTGGTAAGTAAGTAATTTGCTGTGGTTGGATTACGAAATAGCAAGATGATAATAACTTTCATGTTGTTGACAGTCCTCTATCAAACAATGAACTGCAGCCTCTGCTGGGCAAGCATTTCCATCAGTGGCAGTCCATGACAATCTCTCATGCCATGTCAGTGATGTATTGACTGCCTAGGAGAAATGTGGAAATACTGAACAGTCTCTGGTTGAATCCTGACATCCAGATCTTCAGTAGACAGTAGTTTGCTGATGTCATCAACATTAACTTGACAGAACTGTGTACTTAATGCTTGGATAGTTCTGTGGTTCTTTCTAATGGTGCCATTATCTTGATGTGGTGGTTGTTTTTCAGGTTGGGAGGTCAACAGAAAGCCCCATAGACTTTGTAGTAACAGATACTATTTCGGGAAGTCAAAATAATGATGAAACCCAGATTACCCAAAGCACCATCTCCCGTTTTGCATGCAGGATTGTTTGTGACAGGAGCCCACCCTATACAGCAAGGATTTTTGCAGCTGGATTTGACTCCTCTAAAAATATATTTCTTGGTGTAAGTATTACTATTCATTCTGTATGGGCAAACTGTTTCTGTTATTTTTCAAGCCCCAAAATTTCCTTGTACTAGTTGATAACTTAAAACTGTTTGACTTTTGTTACTCCAGTGTGCCAGCTGTACTATTAAGTAGAAACTGCAGTTTTCTATGCCTGATTTATTAGCAGCATGGACTCATGGTCATAATTGACTCTTGACAATGAAGCTCTACTTCAGTAGCTGTTAGTGGATGTTCTTTAGGTTTCTTTGATATACTCTGTTATTTTTGGAGACTGAGAGAGGAAGTGCAACTGGTTTAGTTTGTTGGGATCATTAGTACCTGAATTCTTCTTTTTCTTGTGCTTGCAAACATGCCATACACAGTGCTCTTGGATGGTTGAGGGGAGGTCCTTGTCTGGGTTAAGTGTGGAACAATCTTGGTGGCGTTTTGAAGTTCAAGATCAGGGTTTGGTGATAGTAGAGGTTAAGATGGAGGACACCTGGAAGCAGAGCAGGGACTCCCAAAGTAAGCAAAAAAGGGTTGGCTTTTTTTGCCCTGTTCATGCCAAATCTCAGTGACTCTTGAGGTAATGGCATCCAATCTCTGGCTTTGACAAGCTACTGAAGTTACCAGCCTGTTTTCCAGAGCTATACAGAAGCAGGAGGGCCAAGAGGATGCACAGGAAATCTTCAGTTGTTTGGTAGACTCTGGGGATTTTTTTTTTGCACTTAAGTTTTGTGCTGGATCTGTCCTGACCTGGTAGAGCACCTAAGGTGGCTGGAGATTGGTAGGATCAGTGATAGTAAAAAGTCTGTTAAAAATGGAAAGTGATGTAGATGTGGTGCTTAGGGACATGTTCTAGTGGTGACTTAGCAGGTTGGGTTAATGATTGGTCTTGATGATCTTAGAGGTCTCTTCCAACTGAAGCAGTTCTTTGATTCCATGATCATTGATAGTCATTGTGAATAAGCTGCTGTTGAAGTTCAGAGTGATGAAGACCATGGAGTTTTATCAGCAACAGGATGGAAAAGCATGTGCCCATTCCAAATGGTATTCCATTAGGGTAGTTAAGAGTATGCTGCTGTCCTTTGAGGCCTTAACTCTTACCTGACCTACAGTCAGAGACAGTCAACCAACTTAATATTATTACTGGAGCAAGTTGCCCAGAGAGGTTTTGGAAGCCTCATCCCTGCAAGTTTTTAAGGCCAGGCTGGATGGGGCTCTGGGCAACCTGATCTAGTGGGAGGTGTTCCTGGGTTGGAACTAGATGATCTTTAAGGTCCCTTCCAACTCTTAACAATTCTATGATATTTAAGATAGAATAATAATTGAAGATGCCTAAGAAAGATGTTACCACTCTGGCACAAGGCATTCTTAAAAATCCTTTTATTGTTGTAAATCTGATATCCCAGCACTGACAGCTGGAGAAGGAAATGTTGTGTTTTAGTCAGTGCTGGTAAAACTTCAATGTGTAAAACTTTAGTCCCTCAACTTGTAAACAAACTCACTCTTTCCTGGGGTGGTTGTCACATGCAGGAAAAAGCAGCAAAGTGGAAAAATCCTGATGGCCACATGGATGGCTTGACAACTAATGGAGTGCTGGTCATGCATCCAAAAGGAGGCTTCACAGAGGAGTCTAAACCTGGAGTTTGGAGAGAAATCTCAGTCTGTGGTGATGTGTACACTCTCCGGGAAACCAGATCTGCTCAGCAAAGGGGGAAACTGGTAAGTTGGAAAGTAGCTGCTAATTAAAACAAAACAAGCAAGGTTTCTTTCCCTGCCAGTTGGAATGGAGGCAGTCATTGGGTGACTGAAATCCTCCAAGTAGCTATGTATTACAGCAGATTCTGTACTGCTGTTCTGGTTTTGCTTATCCGGGAGAGCACTCTTAAGTCTTCTAATGTCACTTTGTCCAACTGAAATAGCAGAGTGTAAAAGCTAAATAAACTTTGCTCTTGAATCTCCATCTCTGAAATGCTCTCCTGGGGTGTGGGGACATCTGGAAGGTACTGCATGGGGAGCTGTCTTTTGTATGTCCACCTGCATGCAAAGCAAGTTTGGATAACACAGCTTCTGTTTGATTTACCTGCTGCTAGGAAGATAAAAGAAGCCCTCCTAAGGATATTCCTTTTTTTATCCTGTGAAGCAGGATGGGCTTTGCTTTTACCAGAAGTGAGACATTTCAGCTGCCACAGAGACCTGTGGCATATATAACTAGGAGAAAGGTTCCCATGAAAGACTGTGTCCACTTCTCTGAAGAATATAGGAGGGAATTCTCAGTCTCATTCTTTCCCCTTCTCAACACCTCTGGGAGCCTAGGAAGGAGCATGCTATCATTGCTCATCCCTTTTCCCCTGCTATCAAAGTTGAGGAGGGGAAATCAAAGACCATTACATCTAGGTAGCCCAGCAAGATACACAGACAACCATATTTCCAGTCAGGCAGGTAAGCTTCTCCAGAAGTCCTCTTTGTCTGCAGGTAGGTTAGAATTCTGTCCTGTCTCAGACCTCAAAAGCCCATTCTGCTCTGTTAGGGTGCATGAAGTGAGAGGATGTTCAGGGGGCATCTTCACAACACCTGATGACACCCTTTTTCTTTTGTAACTTTTATTATCCATCTGCTAGACCTTAAAAGACTGAGAAAGGTTGAGTGATGTGGACAACATCCTTCTCTTCTTCATGCCAAAGTTGCTTTTGTGCCGCTACCTTGAGTTCCCACCTGCTTGATGGTGTTAGGGGTATCCCACATACTCACTGACTTGGCCATTGGCTTCACAGAAGACTGCCTGCTTAAAGGAGTCAGGAAAATGGAGTTTGACTTCTTTGTTCTGCTTTCAGTAGGCAACCTGCAGGCCATAAATTGCTTTGTCACTTTAATGACGGCAGGCAAACATCGCCTCAGGGGCTGGGACAGATGATCCTGCAATTGCACCCTTTGTACGTGCAAAGCAAAGCACCTTTGGAGTGCTGCTGAAGAAAGGCATGCTCAAACAAATACATTTCTTTCCCTGCATCCAAAATGATTTCAATTCTCATTTAAATAAAATTACATGGCACACTGGTATTGATGTGATCAGTAGTCGTTGATTGGGTTCATAAAACCAAAGACACACTGTATAATGAATTGAACACGTTGCATACAAGAAAGCTTTTTGCTTTGCTGTTTGTGAAGGAACTACCTGAACTGCATCAAATCAAGGCATCTCTCTTTTCTCTGCTTGAACTCCTGAATTTTTCTGCTGGAAGTCCATTACACTGGTGAACTCTTACCTCTAGTCTGTATTGAAAGGCTGAGGGAGCTGGGTCTCTTTAGCTTGGAGAAGAGGAGACTAATGGGTGACCTCATTTATGCTTATAAATATGTGAAGGTTGGGTGCCAAGAGGATGGGGTCAGGCTCTTCTTAGTGGAGCCCAGTGACAGGATAAGGGGCAGTGGTTGGAAGCTGAAGCACAGGAGGTTCCATGTGAATATAAGAAAAATTTTTTTTACCCAGTTGAGGTGCCAGAGCACTGGAACAGACTACCGAGAGAGGTTGTGGAGTCTCCTTCTCTGGAGAGATTCCAAACCCATCTGGACACACTTCTGTGTGACCTGGTCTAGGGAATCCTGCTCTGGCAGGGGGGTTGGACTAGATGATATTTCGAGGTCCCTTCCAGCTCCTAACATTCTCTGATTTGTGACCTAGGTGTTTTGTGCAAGGATGATCCCCGGTTAATCTGTGAATTTAAACTGGATTAAAATGTAAATGCCAAATTGGTTGTCATTCATAGTATTCTTAGGCAGGCATGATGATTTCATGTGACCTACTTAGTGTATTTGCCTGTGCTTGGGTATTTGTTTTGCCTTAGTGGTATTTTCTAGGTGCTGTCTATGAGTTTAGCCAGTCAGTAGGTCTATTTTCCTCTTCAATTGCATAAAGAACCTTTTCAATACATAGTCATCATTTTGAACTGGTAGCAATAGCACAGTTTCCATATGTTTGTGACATTAAAACAAATGAAAGAACATTTCATTACAGTAAAACATGCTTGGCATAATCCCCTGAAAAGGTTTTAAGTACCTGGTTTTAGTCAGTCAGATGAGAGAAGCCTTTAGGCAGTGCACATTGGGGCTGTATTTGCATGGAATACCTCATTAAATAAAGGGCCTAACTAGTCAGGATGGTTAATTGTTCAGAAGTTGAGCCTCTGTGGCTTCAGTTGCAGAACTTGCCACTTGAGAAATTCAAGTGGTAATTTACTCTGCTGTAATGATAATCTATGCAGATACCTGTGCACATAGCTAGTGTTGCATTTGCCATTTTATCCCTAATTTACCTGTGGAAGAGTTTCACTGTTGATGAGGTAACACTGTCAGAGTTGATGCTTCTGCAAGGTGCTTTACGCTGGCACAAGCCAATAAAAACCTGGTATATCTGAGTAGCAGGACAATTGGTCTGTCCTAGGTAGCAGTCTTTAGTTAGTCCAAAAAGTATCTTTTGCTGCATGAGCAGATTTCTTCTTCAGGCTGCTGTGACTTACCTTAAAGATGATAAAGGCAGATGGAGAATCAATATCAGAGAGCAACAGTAGCGTGCTCTGAAGCAGGGGATATTTGTGAAGAAGTTGGTGATTATTGTTATGCCTTTCCCCAAGAATTCCAGGCAGGAAGACTAATAATTAGCATTAATAACTAGTATTGCCAAAACAGGTAACAGTTGTGAATTTAGGACCTCATGTACAAGAGCAGAATAAGAGACCAGTGCTCATGATAACCTTAAGTAGGATAAGACAGAGATGGATTAGACAAATGAGGGGCCCCAAGGAAACAGTAAGACAAAAGCAGATAGCGTGCTAGGGAGGGTAATGGCTTGATGAGAAGGATGACATCTTCTCAGAGCTGAAAGTTCTCAGGCTTTTAACTCTGTATTCTTCTGCTCTGCCACTAGGTAGAAAATGAGACCAATGTCCTGCAAGATGGCTCTCTGATTGACCTGTGTGGAGCCACCCTTCTGTGGAGAACAGCAGATGGACTCTTCCACACTCCAACTCAGAAACACATTGAAGCTCTGCGACAGGAGATCAACGCTGCCAGACCCCAGTGTCCTGTGGGCTTAAACACTTTAGCATTTCCCAGCATCAACCGGAAAGATGTGGTGGAAGAGAAGCAGCCTTGGGCATACCTCAGCTGTGGTCACGTTCATGGCTATCACAACTGGGGACATCGCAGTGACACAGAAGCCAACGAGCGGGAATGCCCCATGTGCAGAACCATTGGCCCCTATGTGCCTCTCTGGCTTGGTTGTGAAGCAGGTTTTTATGTGGATGCTGGTCCTCCAACTCATGCTTTCACCCCCTGTGGACATGTGTGCTCAGAGAAGTCTGCAAAATACTGGTCCCAGATCCCACTGCCTCATGGTACTCATGCATTTCATGCTGCCTGCCCTTTCTGTGCAACGCAACTGTCTGGGGAACACAACTGCGTCAAGCTAATTTTTCAGGGTCCAATTGACTGAGAATCACTTCCCAATGACCACAATAACCTTTTCTGTAACAATTTACTGTGAAGATTTTGCCACTAACTCTAGATTTTACCTTTTTTTTTTTTTTTTTAATATAATATGACTAGGGTGGTAGGGTGGGGATGGGGAACTGACAAGGAAAATGGTGAGGGGCTGTGGTGGAATTGGGATACATTGATACCTGGGAGGTGACAGATATCAGTGGTGTTGCATGCTCCAAAGCAGCATATTCATGAAGTTGTCTTGGTCCAATTGTAGTATATTTGTAAGCTTTTTATTAGTACCCTGGATCAGAGAAAAAGGTGTCTTAATGATTTTTTTTAAGCTAAGATTTTTCTAATGGAAAGGTGGTTTTTTTTCTTCTAAACTTTGACAAGCCTTTAAAACCTATTTTTCAACTCTAGAAGGAACACACAGAATGTACCTGTCTTTAATTTGCAGTATAATTTCACTTGAATAGTTTCTCAAGGAGCTAACACAGAATGTGTGGACAACCCTAGGTGAATGTTCACTAGAGATAATTGGATATGTTAAAGAAAAATTAGCTGCCTAAATTGTAGACTATAAAAGCTATTCAAATATCTCTTAGGGTATAACACAGCTGGCCAAAAAGGCATCAAAGATTACTTGAAACTGAGGAAATCCTGTTTGCATTGATTTCCTTTCAGTGTAGTAGATATCCACTGTTCATGATGTATGGTATATGGCTGATATTTTTTCTTTCCTTTCTGTTGTTTTTGGGTTTGGTTTTTTTCCCCCCATTTAACCTGCATCTGGTGAGACTGCTTTCCATCTTTCCATACTTAGTTCTGGTTTTTAAGCCAATGTTCTGAATATGTGTAGTCTGGCCTTTTTATTTCTACTTAACTTCTCTTGCCCTAACTGCTCCTTGCATGCCCAGGGCCATTGGGTTAATGAAGATGTAGCAAGCCTTTAAAAATTGCATTAATGAAGGGGGTAGTACTGCAGCAAGAGAGAACATTTAGGTACAACTTACACAGAACTTACTACATAGACCTGAATTCAGGAAAGCACTTATTGGTGTTTAACTATAAGGCCAGGAATGGGACTGTTTAGGTTCTCAAGTGCTTCAATGGATTGTGGTGATATGCTGATATGTCTTGAAATAAAGAAAAACCAACCAATTAAAGATAAGTTGGGTTTTTTAAGCTCACTGACTAGCCAGAATGCTGTAAGGGAGAGCATTGTTCCTAGTTCAGCTGAGTGTTCTGGTTCTGTTTTCAGCTTGCTGCCATCTGTCACCTTTTTTTTTTCTTTCAGATTGAGATGTGTCTGTATCTTTTTTTTTTTTTTCCCCCTGAATGTTTCCAAATCAAACAACATTCAAATGTAATCAAATATATGCACCAGGGTGGTACATCTGATGTGGATCACTTGAAATTCCTGACTTTTGAAGAGAGCTGGTAAATGTTTACTGTGGAAATAATTAAATCAGAATTTCATATGAGGTGTACCCCACCCACTGTAAGTTTCATTCCATACAGAATAAGAACTCTTTGGTTTGTGGTGGGTGGCTTTTTCTTTTTTTCCTCTTACACTTTCTGTACTCTTGGTATCTGAGGTATCAATCTATCCAGGTTTAAAACAAAACTAGAATTTGGGAGAAAATGATAACATCTCTAGATGAAATTGATCATTCAAGCTCAGTTCTGTTTAATCAGCTATAGCTTTTTAGCTATATTTGTGCCCTTTTGTATAAATATATAATTTATATGATTTTAATATATTCTGTATATATATATACTTGAATTGGCCTGTTGATATTTTGGTTGTAAAATTGTTTTATAGTTGACCTTATAAACATTTTACAGGTCCCTTGCCAATGGTGATGGGAGACACACCTTGTCTGCTGCTGTTTTTAATACCATTTTGCTGTATAAATGTTGAGCATTTTCATAGCTTTACTTTATGCTTTTGCTGGTTTGTTTCTTTTTAAAGAACAAGCAGCTTTCTGCAGCATTTTCTCTTCAAAATCTCCAACTGTACAGTTTTTGTCCCACTCAGTGATTGGAAGTAGGATGACTCTCACTAACCTAAAACGACATGCTTCTTCCTAGTGCCTTTTCAATGAGCTCCTCTTGTGAGTCCTTCCTCCCACAAGACAACCTTGTGGCTAATCTTCAGCAAGAGTGGCAGCCCAACCAGACTGGGAAGAAATGCCTTTGGCCTTCAACTCCTTGTCATGGTTTCTGTCATCAAAATGAAGGTGCCTCTTCCTTGTTTCTCTTCAGTACAAGTTCCTCAGGTCCCATGTGCATACTGCAGCATTATTGCTATTCGACATATACCTCATCTGTGAGAGGCAGGCTCACCTCCACCTCCTTCTTGCTGGACTCTCTGAAGTACTTCACTTTGTTTCTCACCAGAGATGCTCTGAAAACACACTTTCAGGAAACACTCCTTGCTGAATTGAGGCCACAAGCCACATGTTAAGGTCTGTAGTGGCAACTGTTGCTGAGCTGGTCAGGTCTTGCATGTGAAGTCTCCCTCTGAGTGTAAATGGACTCTAAACACACAGGTTCCCAGGCATCTTATCTCCATTATCAAGCTTCTTTCCTTCCTTCCTTTGCTGCTGGAGTTTAATTGCTGCTTCAGGGCTTCAGATAGCTCTGCCCTGTGCAAAGTGAACATAGTGTTAGAGGAATCCTCTCTGGAATGGTCCAGATTCCTCCAGGAATCCTCACATCCTCTGCTTCTGGTATATTCAGCTTTCATCAAGTGGAAAACTGGCTCCTGTTTGGATCTGCAGGAGGTGTCCATTTGAAAAGACTGTTTGCAATGAGATTTTTTTGGTTTCTTTTTCTGTTGGCAGTTCTGTATAACACAAGAAATACTACAGGAAGGAAAAGTCTATTATGTGGGAGACAAATTGCCACAGTTCCTTTGCCTGAATCCAGGTGCTTTGCCATTAAGCAGTATTCCAATCTAGGATGAACCCCACAGAGCTGGATTTACTGGGAAGGCAGAAAGGTCTGTAGCATTATTCTCTCAGACTGGACTGCCACATATGCTGCTCTCATGAAGTGATAAATCATTTGGCTGCTTAGCCTTTTTCTCCTGCCCTCATCTCAGTTAACAGACACCTTCCTGGTCTGGTAACTGAAGAGGAGAAAGTAGTTTCTAGGTAAATGAAGACTAGTTCTGTTTGGTGGGAGTAAACTTGAGAATCACTCTCAAACATTGTTTTGGAAGTGTATTTCCTGCTATCAGAATATTGTAATATTTCCTGCATACCATTTCAAATACTGGCAATAGATTCTGTAAGGGAATTGGTTTTCCACCTATTACTGTTGATTCTATCAGAATGCTTCAAAACCAGCTTTGACTGCATAACTTACAGTTAAAAGTATTTTTCTAGTCTAACCTCTATATATATATATATCTCTGTCATAGCCATGCACACTGGAGCTGACACACTTCCCTTTTTCCTGGCAGCATTGTGACAGAGCACTGAAATCTAGACAGCTGAGCAGTAAGTGCTGTTCTTGTTTCCAGTTGTGGGCCAAATTGTACAAAAGAGTTGGCCTGGTACTGCATTTTAATCAGATTTTTTGCAAATGTGGACACTCTGTGCCTCAGGCTACAGTAACAGTACTGTACTGGCAGAGCAATTAAAGGAGGATTTATGTCTTCTTTGTGATGGTGGGAATGAGGCTCAGAAGAAATGAAAGCCATTGTCAGGCTGGTTCCAGCAGGGACAGACCCACCTTGAAGCAGAGATGTGCCAGGACCTGGTCAGAAGTGTGACTGGAGCTTTCAGACCTTTTGCTCTGAAAGAATTCTCCTGGGTTTGTTAAGAAGCTCTTGGAATGGGATGGAAAGACTCTGGTCTTTCCAATAAAACATTCTCTGGTGTTTTGATGGCAGTTCCTGGACCTGGGGGCTGTGCTTCAGAGCCTGAGCAAGGAGCAGAGGTTCTGAGTGTGTCATAGTGAGAAACAGCAGCAGCCTCTGAAAATAGACCTTATTTTTAACTCCACCTCAAAGAAACTGTTGGTTTCAACTGTGGTTACTCTCCTTTTAGTGCTGTTGCAGTAGCTGGTTGCTCTGCTCATCATTTTTTCATACCTCTGGAAGTGGAAGGAAGCTTCTCCCAAGACCATTGTGTTTCTGTTCATTCAGCTCATACCCTTAACACTTTCCTAGGGTCAGAGAACCACTGGTAGTGATCTGGCCATTGTGAGAACAGACAGAGGGATTCAAATGGCTTTTTAATGTGGTAGGAAAAGTGAGCTGGCTTCACTCCTGCTCTTGCTTAAAGTTGAGCTGCAGATATGCTTTTGAAAAGAGCTGTTCTCCATAAAGGGGTGCTCTGTCATGGATGGATAAGTCTTGTTTCCCCCCCTGAGACTGTTGTTAACATGCTGCATTGGATGCAAAGTGAGATCAGCAGAGGTAGAGCTGTTGATGGGAATAGGTAGGAGCAGAAGTCTGGGAGCTGAACAGGTGTGGGCAGCCCAATTCTTCTGCAGTGTTCTGGCCAAGCATTCCCCCTCCACCTTGTTTGCTTGGTTTTCAGCTTCTTGTGAGTTCTTGGCTCCTCTCACTTTCTATTTCTCCATGTAGTTGCAGGTAAATGAGTAAAGAGAACAAACAAGGAAGACAACTAAAAAGCTACCTTCAGGCTTGCTTCTCTTGTCAAGGAAAAGAGATTTTGGAGTTGCAAATGACTTTTACAGGTTCTCTTGTCACTCTGATTTTTTTTTTTTAAACACTCCTCACAGGTCTTCACACTTGCTGTTGTGAATTTAAAGGAAAAATTGAGAAGGTAAAGCTGATTTTTGGGGGGTGGGGAGATGGAGAGGGGGTAGTTTCTAGGATGAAGTCCCAGCAGTTCTGCAAGTCCTGTGCAAACAACATCCTACTGTCTGCAGCAGACACTTCCCTCTGGAAAGAACAGATCAGCCTCAACAGGTAGTGAAGGAAAAGCTTTCCTTCCTGTGTTGATCAGTGTTCATTTATTGACAGAACAAAAATACAAGTTGCTTGGACAACCAAACTCTAAAAGCTGGTGGCTGTTGAGGTTTCCTTTGAATGGGAAGGATTTATGCTTTCCTGGTGAGTAAGCCAATTTTGGAGTCACCTGGAAGTCCCTTCTCTGTGTCATGGTGATTAGGGATGGGTATTGCTTTCCATTTAGATCAAGTACATGATGGAGAGCCCCTGGAAGGCTCCTGCTTGTGGCACAGCTGTAGGAGAAGGCTGGTCCAGCCAGCTAGCCCTGTAGGATGGAGAAGGGATGTTTCCCTTCAAAGAGTGTTAGCAGCTGCTCAGAACTTCTGGCTATATTTGTAAAAATTGGTCTTTTGTGCACCATGTGAAATGGACTGAAAGAATTGTGTTGCAGTGGTACCTGTGGAAGAAAAAGCCATTTTACAGGAGGAAAAAAAACAAAAAAAAGACAAAAAACTTAAAAAAAAATAGAATTAAAATCTTGTCTCAGTATTGCCACTGACTCCTTCAGGTTTTTCCCTGCTGGTTGGTTGTCAGAGTTCAACTTTGATTTAGGAAAACATATGAATAGCTTCAAAGATGAACAGTTTCTCTTATCCTTTAATCCCATTTCTTCTACTCCTTGACAAACAAAAACCTAGGCCTTTGATGGAAGATTCTGAAGTATTCAAGGTAGTGGAGTGTGTTCAGGTGTGAGTGCCCTGAAACTTGATTCCCTTCCCCCCTTTGGAAATGGAGCTGTTTGTTTTCCATGCCAGCTGCCTTCTTGCAGTGTGAACATAATTGCTAAATAAAAGCAATTTCCAGGAATAATCTGCTTTGTGACTCTTCAAATTAATTTCCATGATGGTAATTCAGTGTTTTGTTTCCATCTGTGGTGTTCCTCCCTGTTTTGTATGCAATCCCTGGGAGTACATAAGCTTCATGTTTAATTTTTTTTTAAATGAGCTAAAATGAATTGTCAGTCTCTTTTTGCTGAGTAGGAAAAAAAAACCCCAGTGTTGGCTTGAGCATAGGAAAGGGAAATAAGGATATCTGCAGTGTTCTGTAGATGTACTTGGCTGCCAGCTGGCTATCAGGCTGCCTTGGAAGTGGAAAGTGCTAAATACTTTCCAGGGAAGATGCTCCCAAGTGAACAGGAGAAGAGGGGAAACTTTGGGTTATTTGTGTGGAACTGTCCAGCTACCAAGAGAAGAGTCAACTTTCTCTCCTCTGGGACCATCACTGCCCTTGTAGGGACCAGCTTCACATCAGGACATCTTAAATGTGCTCAAAATGATCCTGCACAGGCAGTATGGAGGGATCTGGTCAGACCACTCTCTGGCCTGGGGGGGTTTCTGAGCCAGGGATTCTGTGCTTCAGGAGGAGCATTGCCTGGGTGAAGAACCTGACTCATACCTGACTAAAGATAGGTAGGAGCCAGTTTTGTTTCCAACAGTTGAAGGGGCTTATGAGTCTTCTGAGGAGGAGTGAGGGAACTGGGGTTGTTTAGCCTGGAGGTGAGGAGACTCAGGAGAGACCTCTTCACTCTCTGCAACCACCTGGAAGGAGGCTGGAGTGAGGTGGAGGTCAGTCTCTTCTCCCAAGTAACAAGTGTTGGGACAAGAGGAAGGGGCCTCAAGTTGTGTCAGGGAAGGTTTAGGTTGTATAATAGGTACAATTTCTTTACTGAAAGAGTGGTTAAGGTCTGGAGTAGGCTGCTCAGGGTAGTATTGGAGTTGCCATCCCTGGAGGTGTTCGGAAGACACGTAGCTGTGGTGCTGAGGGACATGGTTTAGTGGTGACTTGGCAGCCTTAGGTTAACAGCTGGACATGATGATCTTAAATATGGTTTCAGTTGGATCTCTTCCAACCAAAATGGGTCTGTCATTCTGTGAGACAACCTAGGAGTGGTAGTTCTGCTGGGGACACTGGTGGGGGAGAGGTTTCTGCTCTTCCTTGGAGAAGATGAGCACTGAGGCAGGAGGAAGGACTGAGAGGAAGGAACAGGGGAGCGTTCAGAGCTGAGATGGTTGGTGGTGTCACCTGAAAGCCCAGGAAGAGGAAAAGTGTCACTGCTTAGACCCTAAACAACCCTCCAGTAGCCTCAGCAGTAGCCTCTTGTGAGCTTCTTACACAAATTGTGGATTTTGTATCAGTTTCTAGCAGACATCAGCACGACTTTGCTTTTCAGTTTAAGCCTCCAGCTTTCAGTCTGTTCTCGGTTCATTTCCTGCAAGACAACAGGACCAAACATCATCCTAATGATCTCATTCCCTTGCTGCTTTCCTCCTTTTTCTTCCAGCTACCTGATTACAGATGCTGTGCTCTTTTTTTTTTCACTCCCTGCTGAGGAGAGTTACCTCTTTGTTACCAGGCTGTAAAACCTCACTTCTTACTGCAGCTTGGTGCTGCTGGGAAATCATCTTGGTGAGAGGTTTCCAGAGCATTTCTGATTGCTGCTTTTCTTTCCCTTTCAAGGCATTGCTGTATGGATGCATATTTTTGGAAGAAACTTCAAGAAATCTCTTTCATGCAGACAGAAGTTTGACACAGGAGCCTGAGCCTGAGAGTTCTAGTCTTGTTAACTCACTGAAAACTCACATCTGAAGGTGGGCTCCAGATACTTAACAGCAGAAAGGAATCCAGTAGAACCCCAGTTACCTCAGTTCTTAATATTATATCTGTGTATGTGTATAACTATATCTGTATAGGAATAGGTTTTGTGGAGTCCTTAGGATGGAATCACAGAATCATTTTGGTTGGAAAAGACCATTAGGATCATTGAGTCCAACCCTTAACCCAGCACTGACAGGTCACCACTAAACCATGTCCTTCAGCACCACAGCTACACATGTTTTGAATACCTGTAGGGATGATGACTCCACCACTTCCTTGGGCAGCCTGTTCCAGGGCTTGACAGCCCTTTCAGTCATAAATTTTTTCCTAATATCCAACCTGAACCTTCCCTGGCACAACTTGGGGCTGTTTCCTCTTGTCCTATTGCTTGTTACTTGGGAAAAGAGACCAACCCCTACCTTGCTCCAACCTGTGAGAGTGAGAAGGTACCCCCCAAGCCTCCTTTTGTCCAGGCTAAACAACCCCATTTGCCTTAAATGTTGTATTTTCAAACTTCTAGGTGAAGCAGTCTGCAGACATAAGGGCTGTGGCCTTTGAACTGAGCAGGAAGTTGCTGCTTCTGGTAGAAACTGTCCTCTGCAAGAGTCTAGAACTGCCCTTGGAGTCTCTTGCTCTGTGGTATGGCACTGGGGACTGTTGGTGCCCTTTCCAGAGAAGTCCTGGGGTGAAATTGCAGAGGGCAGATGGAGCTGTGCTGGCTGTGGGACAGACTGAGCCCACAGCCCAGATATAAGGGATGCTGGTGGGTTTACTTACCAGATGGTTTCTCTCTGCTCCTATGCATCACCTGGCAAAGGCAAGGGACATGTGCCACAGGCAGCTCCTAGGCTGCTGGAATCCAGCTGTGCCTCTGCAGAGCAGCTGTGCAGCCAGGTGTGCTCAGAAGGATTGGAGCTGGGGCTTGGCCTCAGCCTCAAGGGTAATGTGGGATTTGGGCCAAATTGCCTGTCAGGCTAAGACCACAAATCCAGCTCAGCAGGGTTGGGGGAGCAGTGAGTAACATCTGGCTAATCTCAGGTCTGCAGCACATCCCTTCCCCTCTCTCTCTGATTAAGTTGAAGAGAGGATCCAGGGAAGGGATAGAGGAAGGGAGAATAGGGCCAGAGGCATTCTCCTGGTGAGAGGATCCAGGCAAGGACTGGGCTGAGCTTTGTCCAAGCAGTGCCTGTACAATGTGGATGTTTTCTCACATTCAGGAAGAACTTCTTTGAGGGTGATGGAGCCCTGGCCCAGTCTGCCCAAAGAGGTTGTGGAGTCTCCTTCTCTGGAGAGATTCCAACCCCAGCTGGATGTGATCCTGGACAATTTGCTCTAGATGAACCTGCTTTAGTGAGGGGGTTGGACTAGGTGCTCCCCAATGGTCCCTGCCAACCCCTGTGAGGCAACTCAGCACACTCCTCCTCTGTGTGTACCAGGAGGCTGAAGTGTTCCCCAGACATTGGGGGACAGACTCACCTCTGTCCTGCCTCAGAGTCCTGGGAAAGCTGCTTTGCTTTTCCTCTCCCATATCATATAGACCATTTCTTGTTCTGTTTGGAAGCCTTGACCTCCACTGAAATCCTCATGTCCATGGAGAAAGGCAGGTAGAGTGCAGCCATAGCCACTGTGTGCTACAGGAGCTATAGGAACAGCAAAGGCTACCCAGCCCTCAATGGTTTGAGGGTTTCCTGAAAGAAAGCTGGCTTTTGACTAAAGGTTTTTATCATCCCTCCTTGCAAGCAGAAAATAAACATTTCTTGGTTTGTAATGGGAATGCTCTCTGCTGAAACCAGTGTCTCCCTTCATGTCTGTTTTCTTTCTTCACCCTCCCTGGGCTCCCAGGAGTGCTGAACCTTTGGTAAGATCTATTATCTCCCTTCCCTCCCTTCCCATCAGGATACACCACCCCAGTCCTGCAGTCCACTGGCTGGGCCCTTCATGTCAAGACCCTCCTGCCTTTCCCTTGGCTGGGGAGATTGGTACTGGCAAAGAGAGTCAGCTCCTCCTTGGGAGGAGAGCCAGGAGGGTCACTTCAAGGCAGGTCAGGAGCAGCTGGGGATTTGAGTGCACGTCACTGAACATCTCTAGACAGCCAGGAGCCTCCAGGGGAGAGATCTGTGAGTTTTCCAGGCAGTTCTGGATGTATAAGGAGAAATCTTTCCTCCCCAATACATGTGTGGCCCAGATGTTCCACCTTCCCTTCTCTGTGTGATCCTCAGGCTCCTGAGCTGTGTGGACAGCAAGCAGTGATGTCAGCTTCTGTTCTCCTACCCAAGGTGAGATTTCCTAGGTGGGGACTATGTGTGCAGTGAGTGCAGAAAGCACTTGCATGTGCCTGGACAGACAGGGAATGTGCAGAGGATCTGAGAAACAACAGGATTGGTCTTTTCCATGCATGGTTCAACCTGGCAATATGTGTATAGAAGCTTCTATACCCATAGCTGCTTGGCTTGTGCTTTCTGCCCTGATGGCTTGCAGAGAGTTCACCCTACCTAGGACACACCAGGCCTACTGCTGCCTTTTTAACTTTATCTTGAAGAGGCAAATAAACTGAAATACTGAAAACATATCTAAGGTGACATTTCCAGAAAGGTTCAGACCTTCAAGGCAATGACTCTGACAGGGGGGTTGGACTATAGATGGTCTTTTGAGGTCCCTTCCAACTCCTAACATTCTGTGATTCTGTGACTCCACAGTGGTTCCTGTTACTGGAAGCATCATGTGTGCCAGCAAATATACCAGAAAAACTTCCTTGAAAGCCCAAAGTTTTACCAGGTGATTCCTGATGCTAAGCAAGCTGGGAAGAGAACCCAGGCACTGTGAAGGACTTAGTATATTTTGTATTCAAGGTCTGCAATTAATAAACGTGAAGCCTGCCTGGAGGTAGGGTCCTGACCCCTCAGCTCAGCAAACCTAAGTCAATGTTCTGCTGCAGGAGCTCCTGTGCTGGAACTCCTGTGCTATATGTCACTGGATCTGGCCTTGTTTTAAAGGGAAGCTTTTGGAAACAGATCCTGGGGGAGGGTTGGCAGGAATTCTCCCAAACATGTCTGTGTTCAGCATGGGAGGATAAAGCACTGGTAATATCACAACGTGTACAGCAGCCCTGACCCTGTCCTTGCATCTCCTGTGCTCTACAAGCAAGGATCAAAGCAGCCAGGTCCTGCCCTTCTGAACTGAAGACATGCTCAGACTGATGGCTTTCTCTAAACAAACAAGTGTCTTGGGCTTGCATCAAAGAATAAATTCACAGTGGGAAAATAAAGCATCTGATGGATGCTGGAGCCCAGGGTTCACTCCAGCAGCCATGCCTGATGCACAGGTTGCCTTCAGGAACCTGATCTGCAGAGCATCAAACAACACTAACTAATAGCTTTCTGCCCTGGGGCTTGCTTGTATAAACTCTTCTTTCAAGAGAGCTGTGATGAGAGTTGGACTCACACATCTTCATCTGCTAGTGAAGCTGTACTGGGCTGTAATGGGTGGCTTGTGTGTTTCAAAGGTTGATGTTTAAGTGGTTTTTTTTTGTTGGTGGTGGGTTTTTTTAATCAGAATCAGCAGTTTCTGCTGTGGTTTTGTTCCTGTTGACAGAATATCACTGTGGGATTATGCACTGTTGAGTTGCCTCCTGTTTTCCTCAGGAGCTGTCTTGAGCCTCTCTGTGTTAAAACCAAAAGCACCATCACCCCTAAGTGACTACACTGTTTCTGGTGATCTGGTTTCCCCAAAAGCCAGCCTGTGGGCTGTGTTGAAGGGCTATGTGGAAAGGAGAGGGCAGTAACTGCCCTGGCACTGGTGGGCAGGCACAGCAGGATGCTGTGGGCACAGGGAACAAGGTGAGAGGGACACGTGGCTGGGAGCCCAGGCAGGAAGAGCCACAGTCACCAGGTTTTTGGTGGGGTTTTGGTGGCTGTAGAGGCTTTTTATGGAGCAGAGTATGTTTAGAAAATGCCTTGCTGGTGTGTCTGAAAGCAGATGGGTGAGGAGATGGCTGCTGAGAGACACAATGGTGCCCGCTCCTACTGTTGTGCTGCTCCCCCAAGATCATGTCTCATCTTCACTTTTGTTTCCAACAGTTGAGCCATTTGGAGAGAAACATCCCTGGCTTCCCTTGGAGGCTGTGCCTGCTGTTACTCACTCTCTCCATCTGTGAGGTATACCTCCTTATTTTGTTCAGTTTGGCCCTGCTTTTCAACCACCCTCTTTCAAAACAGGCCACAAGACCCTCTGTTCTCAGGAGGTTTTTTTCTGGTCAGGTGCATGGGTGTAGTCAAGCTACCATCAGTCTTCTTTCCTGTAAGTTCAAGCAGGATGAGATCCATAAGAGCCTTTCTACCTGAGATTTTCTCTGCCCTTAAAACTATTGTAGGGTTTTTTCTGAGCTTTTTCAAGTTGCTCTACTAGATCTCTGCATGTGCTTTCCAGCTGAGCTCAGTAGGATACAGAGATCATAGAATCATTTGGGTTGGAAAAGAACTCTGAGATCACATCCAATCATTCACCCAACACTACCATGCTCACCACTGAACCATGTCCCCAAGCACCATATCTCCATGCTTTTTGAGCTCCTCCAGGGCTGGTGATTCCCACACCTCCCTGGGCAGCCTGGGCCAATGCCTGCTAACCCTCTTGGTGAAGAAATTCTTCCTAATGTCCAATCTAAACCTCCACTGGTACAACTTGAAGCCATTTCCTCTTGTCCTATCAGTTGTTACCTGATAGAAGAGACCAAGCTTCACCTCACTACCACCTCCTTGTAAGATCACATCCCAACCTTGCATTCACCCTGTCCATACCTGCAAGACTCCAGGCAGCTGGTAAGTAGTGGGGGTTGCTGGTTTTGCCTAGCTGACCCAGGTGGGATTGGGGCTCCCCTGGCTGCAGAAACCCCACCCCATGGGGCTTGCAACCTTCCCCCCACCCCAAAGCCCCCTTGATGCCATCAGCCCCATTGCTGAGGCCGTGCTCAGCCTGCCAAAGGAGCCTGGTTGCCCTAATAACCATCCTGCCTCCCTCATTACTTGACACTCTGTGTGCACTCAGCAGAGGTTTTGGGATGGATTTCCACCTCATTAACAGCAAAGTCTCTAGGCAGTGGCTCAGTGCTGATCATCATTGTGCCCCAGGGAGCTCCCCCAAGCCACAGTCTGGTATTGACCATGCCATAAGCCTCTTGGCTTGTGTTTATTGACGTTTTGCAGTCCTGCTTTCAAAAGTCAGGTGTGTGAAGTCAAAAGTTTCCTCAAAGTCTCTCTGTGTTCCTTGAAGAGTGCTGGGCTCTTGGTAAACCTCAGCATTGGGTCATTAAGAACAAGAGCATGTGTGTCCAGAGAAGTTGTGGAGTCTCCTTCTCTGGAGACTTTCAAAACCTGCCTGGATTCAGTTCATGTAACCTGCTCTTGGGGACCCTGCTTTAGCGGGGGGGGGGGTTGGACTAGGTGATCCCCAGAGATCCCTTCCAACTGCTGCCAGTCTGTGATTCTGTTCTTTCCTACACAACTGCCCAGCAGAACCAGTTGATGTTGCATGTCTTTATTCTTCAAGGTGAATCCTGCATGGATGCACTTGGTTTTCCACCCAGGACAGACACCTGGTGGGAAGCAGCCTTAGGTTCTCCCCCTTGCCTTCTTTGATCCTGGATTGACATTAAACCATCTTTCTACTTTCCTAGAATTTCCTTGCTATCCACAGTTAATTAGGTGTTATTAGCAGCACTGTGCTTGGCTCTGGGAGGTTTCATGCCTCTGGATTTTACAGGAGAGTAGCTGTGATGTGCAGGGATGGCTGACTGCTGCTTCCACTGACACCAGTAAGAAATGCCCTCCTTCACCCAGTCTCAATGCATGAGCCTTCTGCACCCAGGCATTGGCTTGTATCTCTTCTGTTTCTCCCTCTCTTCTGTTTCTCCCTCTCTTCTGTTTCTCCCTCTCTTCTGTTTCTCCCTCTCTTCTGTTTCTCCCTCTCTTCTGTTTCTCCCTCTCTTCTGTTTCTCCCTCTCTTCTGTTTCTCCCTCTCTTCTGTTTCTCCCTCTCTTCTGTTTCTCCCTCTCTTCTGTTTCTCATTTCCCCCTGCTGATAACATCACACAATGTACTCCAGGATTTACAAGGTAAAGCTGTTCCTTGGAGAATATTAGAGCAGCAATCAAAGTCCCAGTAGCTTCTGTTCCCTGGTGATTGGCTAGGTGCTCCCACCAGCCCCCAGGGCCTGCAAGCAGCACATCAACTTTGGTTAATCAGATTATGCAAAGCAATTTGCTGTGCAGTGGTGAGGTGAGGCAGACACCTGCCATGGTGGCTGGGATCATCTCCATCATCACCTCCTTTTGGGGAGGACTGCAAAGTGCTGGGTGGGCATGGGGAAGCCTATGGGCAGGGCTGGCTGCAGTGGAGACAGGGAGTATTGGTATGGTCTCTGGGGATGCTCACCAGGTCACTGCATGGGGTTTTCCTTCAGCAGGAGCATGACCAGAGAAGGGCAATGAGGCTGGTGAGGGATCTGAAAATAAGTCTTGTGAGGAGCAGCTGAGGGAACTGGGGTGGTTTAGTCTGGAGAAAAGGAGGTTCAGGGGAGACCTTCTTGATCTATGCAGCTACCTGAAAGGAGGTTGGAGTGAGGTGGGGATTGGTCTCTTCTCCTGGGTTACCAGTGATAGGACAAGAGGAAATGACCTCAGGTAGCACCAGGGGAGGGTTAGGTTGGATATTGAAAAATTTCTTCCCTGAAAGAGTTGTTAGGCATTGGATGAGGCTTCCCAGGGAAGTGGTGGAGTCGCCAGCCTGGGAGGTGTTTAAAAAACATCTAAATGTGGTACTTAAGGACATCAAGGTTTAGTGACATGGTGGTGATAGGTTGATGGTTGGACTTGATGATCTTAGAGGTTTCTTCCAACCTTAATGATTGTGTCAATTACAGCAGTTTTCAGTTTGTTTTTGTTTGTTGGTTGGTTGTTTGTGTTTTCCCTTCTTCCTGTCCCTGGCTGCAAGATGCAGCTGTGGGAAGCAGGGATTCACCCTGTTCCCATATCCAGCTCCTGGGAACAGCACTGAGTCATTTGACAGATATGCCTGTCACATTTGGGGCTTTTATCTAGGATTTTACCTGCAGTTTTATGGCCATCTCCTGCTTTTCTAGCAAACCCAAATCTAGCAGAGCAATAAAGTACCCAACACACACCCCATCTTGGCCCCTGCCACTGTTCTTGAGCATAGGATGGGGACCTCTGAGGCAGCCCAGGTTACCAAAGAGGATTTCAGGTAGGGAAGCAGATTCCTGGAGCTTTTCACCAGCTATTGTGGCTTCATCTTGTTGGGTTTTTTCCCCCTATTTGTGTTTCCCCTTCCTGCTTTGTTTTAAGGATGAACATCTGGAGGTGTGTGAATGTATCAGAACTGCAGCTATCTTTTAGTCTTCTTCTTTTTTTAATGCCCATATGGTTACAGGGAGAAACACAAACCCAAAGAGCAGATGCATCAAAAGAAAGCCAAATATAGAACATTCAAAAAAAAATATTCAAGACAATTTTGAATAACAGCAATGTGCAAGTGAGTTCCTAAAACATCTGCTGACTTTGAAGCCAGTCTCATGACTTATGAATATTTAGAGCTGACAGTCCTGGATACAGGCTTTTCCTTGAGCTTATTTGGAAAAGTGGAGCTAAACTCAAGTGCAAAGTGATCAGCTCAAAGCAACTCAGCCTCTTGGGGTGTGCTGGAGTCACACAAATGCAGTTTCTTTAGTTCTGGGGGCTTAGTAGGAGGATGATGTTTCCCTGTGATGCACTTGGGATTTGGGAAGCAACCCACCCTGCTGCTCCATCAGTCCTTTGAGCAGTTTTAGGTGATAGTCCTGAGCTTGGAAAAGGGTTCTTTGAGCTGCTTTAGACTTGGCTGCATCCTCACCTGCCCCAGGAAACCCATGCAGTCTTCCTAAAATGCTGTGAGATGTCAGAAAAGAGAAGCCTGGGACTTAATTTCCCTTCTGGACCATGGGAGCATTTCAAAGGTGCTTTGGAGACACACACTCAGGTTGGATGGGACTTTGAGCAACCTGATCTAGTGGAAGGTGTCCCTGCCCATGGCAGATGGGTTGAAACTGGATCATCTTTAAGGTCCCTTCCAACCCAAGCCATTCTATGATTCTATGACTGTAGGCAGGTGTCAATAAAAGGAAAGGGCTGGAGGAGTTTGTTGATGAGCAGGCTGGATTTTCCTGTTTCCTTGTGTGTCTCCAGTTTTTGGGTCCAGCATGTGTGCTGGGGCTGGGGTGTGAGATGCTGTTGTTGGTACTCTCCATGTGCATGATGTTTGGCATGGAAACTCCACCAGAATTAAGCTACTGGCACCACTGGTGGACTTGTAGAATTATTTTTGCTTTTTAAGGCTGAACATCTAGCATGGGTGTAGAACATGCAGATGTTGGGGGCATGGGTGGGTGAAAGAGTGCAGGAGGACTTGTGGCTGTTGGTCAGTGGGGACTTGTTGGCTTGTGCACAGGATACCCCTCTCACTACACTGTGCTGCTTTGCAAAGCTTGTGCTTCAGGATCTTAGAGCTGCTTGGTGAGACACAGCAAGGTTGAGTGACTGTAGAGGACCAGACCACTTGTATGGCTGCTGCACCCACTGTGTCTTCCTGACCCCCTGCTATTGGGTGCCCTCCAGTGCACCCTGCTGTAGCACCATCACCTAGAGAGATCCTGAGCTGTGAGGCAGCCCCAGGCCCTGTACCATGGCAAGTGAGATGCTGCAAGACCAGCAGAGCAGCATCACTTGGCCAGAGCCACCATACTGCTTGTAAACAAAACTCAGATGCAGCATCCAAGCATCCCCAGCTCTGCAGGTCCCCATCAGCCCCAGCAGAAGAAAAGCTGCACTTGGTTATTTTCATCAGAGCTTTGCTGTTTTCCTCCCTTTGCCAAAGCTGCTTTGTTTTTACAGTGAGGGCTCTGTCACGACTGCACTGTAACTCACAGGAGAACATCAGCATGATGGAGACTGTGGCCAAAACCACTGAGCTTTCAGCAGATGTTCAGCTGGAATTGAGAGCAACCTCAGCAAGTCTGCAGATGACACCAAGCTGAGTGATGCTGTTGCAGTGCCTGAGGGACAGGATCCATCCAGAGGGAACTGGACAAGTTTGAGCAGTGTGTCCATGTGAGGCTCAAGTGGTTCAACAAGGCTAAGTAAAAGGGTTGGTATCAATAGAGGCAGAGGGATGAGGGGATGAAGAGCAGCCATGTGGAGAAGGACTTGGGGGGGTGTTGGTGGATGAAAAGCTGGACATGAGCCAGCAATGTGTGCTCACAGCCCACTGAGAACTAACTGTATCCTGGGTTTCATCCCCAGCAGCGTGTCTTAGAAGGTCAGGGAGGGGATTCTGCTCCTCTGCTGGGCTCTGGGGTGACCTCACCTGCAGTGCTGGGTCCAGCTCTGGAGTCCTCAGTACAGGAAAGATGTGGACCTGTTGGAGTGGGTCCAGAGAAATCAACAAAGATGATCAGGTGTCTGGAACCTCTCTGCTGCGAGGACAAGCTGAGAGAGTTGGGGTTGTTCAGCCTGGAGAAGAGAAGGCTCCAGGGAGACCATGTTGCAGCCTTTCAGTACTTAAAGGGGCCTAGAAGAAAGACAGGGACAGAGATTTTAGTAGGACCTGTTGTGACAGGACAAGGGGTGACAGTTTGAAACTAAAAGAGGGAGATTTAGACTAGGTATAAAGAAGAAATTTTTTATGTTGAGTGGGGTGAAACACTGGCCCAGGTCACCCAGAGAGGTGGGAGATGTCCCATCCCTGGAACCATTCCAGGTCAGGTTCTCTGGGGCTCCAAGCAACCTGATACAGTCACAGATGTCCCTGCTTAGTGCAGTGGGGGTTGGACTAGATGACCTTGAAAGGTCCTTTCCAACCCAACCCATTCTGTGACTCTATATAACACTGGTGCTGTCAATACTTTTGCTGCCTAGTACCAGCCACCAGACTTGGGGAAATAGACCCCCCATAAATATCTAGAGGGTTTTTCCCAGTGACTTTGGCAGGAGGAGAAGTAGAGATCAATAAATAACAAAATGAAGGTGCAGCTCAAGGTCTTGCTGGAGGCTGTTGTGATAAAGGTGTTGGGGTGCTGGGAGAGGGCTCTATTTGCAAGGAAATACTTGCTCTAATAAAGTGATTCCACTTTTTTCCAGATGTATTTAAGGCTAGGAGGCTAAGAGGAAATTCCTAGCTGAATTCCTGTCTGTGGGATAACACTGTTTCCATGGTCTCCCCTGCCAAGAATCACTTAATTATGAGTAATTAAAAAAAAAACCCCAAACACCCAACCCAAGCCCAAAACAGGGCTTCTATTTGGCTTTAAAATGCTGAGGGATCTGGGGACAGGAAAATAGAACAAGGGAATAAACAACAATAACAAAAGTGAACCCAGTGACCTCCTGTGTGGGTGGGACTTGGAAAAGAGGGAGCTGCTGGGGGGCAAGGGGTTGCTGGGGACAAGGGGATGCTGCATATTGGGACAGGGATTTTGGCCACAGACAAGAAGTGTCTGGTATGAGATGATCCAGCAGCCATGCTGGAGCCAGGGATGCCTCTCTGTTCCTTAAATAAGCACAGCTCCTTCTTGCCAGAAGAGTTGTTAATTGTGTCATTTCCCTCTTTATTCTCCCTGGCAGGCAAGACCTCCCTTTGCTCTAGGGCTTTGGGATTGCTGTGAAGGACTGAGGGCTCATGGAATGCTGCAGCTTTCCCAGGAAAACCTGGTGTGTTTTGGATGGGGGCTGGTTCTCAGATGAGGTGAAAAACTTAACCCCTGGGGCATTTATGGTCAAAAGTTTTGGAGATTGATTTAATTTTCCCTCCTCTGCCAGGGATTTGTGTATGGACCCTCCAAAATGTAATATCTAAAGCAGCAAAGTGATCCCAACATGTAACTTCATCCCTGAGAAATGAAAGGTTTTGCTCAACCTTAGACAAACACAGGGGCTAAAACCTAGAATCATTCTGGTTGAAAGAGACCTTTGAGATCATTGAGTCCAACCATTAACCTAATACTGCCAAGTCCACTGCTAGACCCTGTCACTAAGCCTTTTGCTTGCTGCTTGCCCTGGAGATGAGCTGTTTCTCTTAGTTATCCTGTTGCAAAATGGTTTTATTTTGAAACTGCTTAAAACCCCCATATGCATCTGGGGCTGTTTAAACACCTGTGCTGGTTTTGGGGGAGAAATTTCCTTGGCCAATGGCTCAGGGAATATTCTGTGAATATTCAGAGATGCTTTAGTGAAGCATAAGCCCAAGTGTTTTTTCATGTGGTCCATCTGTATTATCTCTGTTCCTGTAACTCAGAGACCCACAGGGCTGATGGGACAGGGAGGGTTTGCTCCCATGTACATTTAGGCCTCCTAACCTTAGGGGTTGTGTTTTTAGGTCCTGGCAATAGCTGCTCCTGTTCCATGTTCAGGTGGGTGCCCTGACCCCTGGGCATGGGTGGATTTGCTTTTGTAGGGGGTGGACACGTTGCAATGAGCTACTCATCATTACCATGAACATCAGAACCTCTGAGGACCAACCTCAAGCTTGATGGCTTTGGAAATGCTCTTGGGTTTGTGGGAGAAGGGAGGAGAGCTGGAACTGATGGAGGGAAAATATGCTGTTGAGGGAAATGGGTGGGAGAGGATGGAAAAGGAGGGACAGGCTGACCCTTTCTCCTGTTTAGATTATGATAGCTGTGAGGGCAATAAAACAAGCATGAGGTTGGGATGAAGCCTGAATCCATAATCTCTTTCCTCAAGGGTTGGTCCACCCATTTGGATGTGTGACCTGGCTTCCATCCAGCCAAGGGGAAAGGCAGGGAGGGGATGATGAAAAATGCTTGCACTGGATCACACCTCTCCAAATTCAGTGGTGGCCACATGAATCACCCCTAGCTCCTAGTGATAATGTGGATATTGTGCTTTGGTTGTCAAGAGATTCAAGGGGGGGGAGAAAAAAAAAGCCATTAGTGCAGAGCTGAAGCAGTGAGTGGAGCTACAGCAGTTGCCAGGCTCAGATCACAAAGGAACAAGGGATGCTGAGCAAAGCTGTTCCTGTGCCTCCACATCCATGTTCTCTCCCAATGTGTGAATTTGCTGGCTGGAGGCATGAAAAGAAAAGTAATCATGGAATCCCAGACTGGGAGGGGCTGGAAGGGACCTCTGGGGGACATCTAGTCCAACCCTCCTGCTAAAGCAGGGTCACCTAGGGCAGGATGCCCAGGATCACCTCCAGCTGGGGTTGGAATCTCTCCAGAGAAGGAGACTCCACAACCTCTCTGGGCAGCCTGGGCCAGAGAGCTCTGTCACCTCCCAGGAAAGAGGATTTTCCTTATGATGGGAGTCACCCACCAGCCCTCACAATACAGACCCACAAGTGTTCATGTCCAGATGAACATATAGATAGGGCATGTGATAGTCTAGCACTTCTTAATTGAGAAGCTGCAGCACAGTGCTACCCTTTGCTCCTCAGTAGCTGCCCAGATGCAAGCTCTGGGCTGGAGAGGAGGCAGCAATGGCAGGGAGCTGCATGGTGAGGGCTGGCTGCTGCTCAGGAAGCAAATAGCAAATATCAAGCTGCTTTGCCTTATCAGGTTGTGCTAAAGCTGCACTCTCTTTCAAAGGAGACCAAAATCCACCATACCTTTTTGTGCTTTCTGTGTTTGATATGAAGTACTTCTGTTACCATTTGTGTAACATTTGGCCAGAGTTGAGACTGCAAACAGCCAGGCTGGACTGTGCTGGGCTTGCTGGCTGAGGGCAGATATGCCTATCTGCTAGGTGCACAGGGCACAGGATGTCCACACACCTCCATGCACCCATCAAATGCTTCCTTAGAGAGCACATCCTGGGGGATTTGGGTAGGATGCCTGAATCCTGGAGATGAGGGCAGGGGAGGGGACAGCCAATTGCCTCCTCTTTGCTCAAAACACATCAAAACACAAAAATTTGGAGAAAGCCAAATGTTTCCCAGCCTTATGGGAAACTCCTAAGGTTGGAGTTTGCACTCTGCTACTGTTCAAACAGCCATGAGCATGATGCTGGTGACTGTCTCAGTTTCTGCCCACCAGCTCTCTAGGATGACCAGGAATAATAGCTTCTATCTTTACTGCCCAGCTGTAAAATTCTTTGAAACCTTTTGCATGAAGCCTGGAGACTTTGACAACATACTTCTCATTAAAAAAGTCACAGCAACTGTCTCAAACAGCCCTGGCTGTGATCTTTAGCTGCCTGGGAGAGAGCCATTGGCACGGATGCAAGCTGAATAATAAGGACTCCTGTGGTTGCAGACGACAGGACAATATATTCTTGCTGGGCAGTAAAACCTGCTTGATGCCAGGCTCTGGCAGGAGCTGGGGCTTTGATATGCTCTTTCCTCACCTCCAGGTATGGCATTTCATGGTTTCAGCCCTGTGCCATGACTTGGCACAGGACATTCCCAACATCTAGCCTCGTGGTGATTTTTGAGGCAGAGCAGGAGCTTGCTTGGACCTCAGGGTTTTTGGGCAGCCGTTGAAAGAGACCCTATCATGGAGTGCTCCATTTGTGTTTAATCTCCTTCCCATCTAAATCATGGGGAAAAGTTTGATATATGGCTCTGACAGCACTGAATGGCTCTACCAGAGAGGGATGAGGGGAATTTATAGCTCCCTGACTGCTGCTGGTTAGTATGCAGGAGAGGCTCTGAGCAGTGAAGGATTTCTGGTTTATCAGAAGGGGAGTACAAATGGAAGGCAGGAGCCAGCTGGGGATCTTCCCAGCTCAGGTGGTTTAACCTGCAGGACCAAAGGCTTTTAGGGCTCCTGCCTCGTGAGGAATGGCTGGGCATCCCCATTCTGGGGAACAGGGAGGGCACATCCAGTTGGATGCACAATTTTCTGATGCCAGATAGTGGCAGTGGGAAGCAGGTGAGAGATGAGGTGGGATTTGGGGTTGTAGCATTTCATATGAAGCATCCCAAAAGCTGCATCCTGACCCAAAGCAAAGCTGGATGAAGGTGCAGGACAGGAGTGGAGAATACTTACATTTCCCTTTTGTAATCTTAGGCTTTTCCACAATATTGACAGTGCCTTGGTTGCTGTGGTTCACCACCCTAAACCAAGAACCTCTTGAGGAAGACTTGGGGCTGCTGGTGGATGGGAAGCTGGACATGAGCTAGCAATGTGTTCTTGCAACCCAGAAGACAGCTGTGTCCTGGGCTGCATCCAGAGCAGCATGGCCAGCAGGTCGAGGGAGGGGGATTGTGCCTCTGCTCTGCTCTTGGGAGACCTCACCTGCTGTTCTGGGTCCAGCTCTGGAGTCTTTAGCACAGGAGAGATGTGGACCTGTTGGAGTAGGTCCAGAGGAGGCCACAAAGATGATCCAAAGGCTGGAACATCTCTGCTGTGAGGACAGGCTGAGAGAGTTGGGGTTGTTCAGCCTAGAGGAGAGAAGGCTCTAAGGAGACCTTATTGCAACCTTCCAGTACTTAAAGGGACCTATAAGAAAGATAGGGAAGGGGCAACCTGAAAACAACCTACCAGCTGGGGAATGAGAGGCTGGAAAGCAGCACTGCAGAAAGGGATCTGGGAGTTTTGATTGATGGTAAGTTAAGTATGAGTCAGCAGTGTGTGCTAGCAGCCACAACAGGGTCCTGGGGTGCATCAAGCACTCCATTGCTAGCTGATTGAGAGAGGTGCTAGTCCCACCTACTTGGCACTGCTGTGGCCTCACCTGAAGCATTGGGTGCAGTTCTGGACACCACAATACAAGAGGGACCAGAGAGGGGGGGGTGGGTGCTGGCCTCTTCTCTGATGACCAGCAACAGACCTGGGGGAACAGCACGAAGCTGTGCCAGGGGAAATTCAGGTTGAGTGTTAGGAAGAGGTTCTTTACCCAGAGAGTGGTGGAGCATTGGAACAGGCTCCCCAGGGAGGCTGTCATGGCACCAACTCTCCTGGAGTTTAAGAAGCATTTGAACAATGCACTTAGGCACATAGTGTGACTTTGGGGTTGTCCTGTGCCTAAACAGGAGTTGGACTTGATGATCCTTGGGGGTCCCTTCCAGCTCAGGATATTCTGTGAGTTTTGGCAGGACCTGTTGGGACAGGATGAGGGCTGATGATTTTAAATTAAGAGAGAGATTCAGGCTACATAGAAGGAAGAAATTTTCTACTTTGAGAGTGAGCCCAGGTTGCCCAGAGAGGTGGTAGATGTCCCATCCCTGGAACCATTCCAGATCAGGTTCTCTGGGGTTCTGAGCAACCTGCTCTCTAGTTGCAGATGTGCCTGCTGACTGCAGGGGATTGGACTAGATGAGCTTGAAAGGTCCCTTCCAACCCAAACCATTCTATGATGCTATGAAAAAAAGCAGCTCATCTTTGAGCCCAGCTCTTTTCAGGTAGAATGAAAGGTTGAGCTTGTCCTGAGCTCAACAGAGGCTGCTTCCTCCTAGGATCAGCCCTTCCCTAAGCATGCTGAAATCCTGGCATGCTGCTTTGGTTAGTGCTGGGGGGGAGAAGCTTCCCTGCAGCACCCCTTGCTCTGCATCTTGTCCCTAAAGGTCCTGCATGCAGATACTGCATTCATGTCTGCTTTTCCATTTTAATCTCTTGTACTCCCAGTATCTTAGAATCTTCTCTGCCTTAGAGACATGTTTGGGTTTTCTTTTTTTTCCCCCTCTCTCTCTCTTACCCTTCACACTACCATCAGCTTTCTGTCATGGGAGTTTATTGGAATAAAAGTAGATTTTTATCTTTGAAGTCTGTTTATTAAACTCTCTCCCTTCTTTCACAGTAAGCTACCACCCACCCTCCTGGACATCTGTCGATTCAAATCAGTTTTAATCAACTCACAATATTGGATACAGTAAAATTGTTATTTCTGAAAGCTGCAATGAAGTTGTGCCACTGCTCTGTACTGTGGCTTGAGAAGCTCAGATTTCATCACATCCTGTCAGCAGTCTTAAACTCCATGAGAGAAGAAACTCATCTCCAATGCTCCAGCAAGCTACTAAAAATGGATGAAGCCTCTCCTGAAGAAATACTGGCTATTAGTATTCTGATTAGCATTCTGCTGTCAGAAATGACCAGTGGTAATAAATATGAGTCTATCTTTTCATTGCCCTGCCCATTCATCACTGTCTGGCTGAGCTTCCCTCTGTGCTAGTCCCACTCCCCATCACCACACGTGACCCATCTCCTTGCCCTAAAGGAGCTGCTTGCCCTCATGCTGCCACCTTCACTATTCTCTTGTTATTATTTTCTTTTGGATGGAGCAAACAGCAGAGCAAGACAGAGCCCCTGAGAGCAGCTGCTCCACGTCTCTCCCAGCAGAAGGTCCCATGGAGATGGGAAAGGGCAGGGTAAGGTCCAGGTAGCTGTGATGCTCCTGCTCACCTGTAATTAGATTTCCATAGTTATAATGAGAAATACTGGTGGACTTGGATTATCTCACATCTTATTTCTTCCCTAATCTTGGGTGAGCTTCAGCACTAGGGGAAATCAAGCTGTGGGTTTGCAATTGCTTAGCAGAGGTGGCTTTGCCCTGTGCTGCTGCAAACCTTCCTGGGGCCACCCTGTAAACCTAATCCAGGAACCCATCCCAATTAAACCAACCCTGTTCTCTTTTCTTTGCAGACTGATTTTAACCCTGACAACCTCCCTGATCTCTGTGAACCTCATGAGTTTCAACGAGGCCAAGTGCAAGGTCCTGCAGCTAGGTTGGAGCAACCACTGGGATCAACACAGGCTGGAGATGAAGGGATGGAAAGCAGCTCTGAGGAGAAGGACTTGGCAGTACTGGTGGGTGGAAAAACTGGACATGAGTTAGCAATGTGTGCTTGCAGCCCAGAAGACAGCTAGCTGTGTCCTGGGCTGCATCCAGAGCAGCATGGCCAGCAGGTCAAGAGAGGAGAGACTTTCTGCTTGGGGAGACCTCAACCTGCAGTTGCTGAGTCCAACTCTGGAGTCCTCAGCATTGAAGGCATTTTAACACCCAAAAAAGCAGATTTCCTCCCTCTGCTCCCACCAAAGCTAGTTCCCCTCCTTTACATAAACAATGCCCTCCTACAGACAGGCAAAGCCAGATTGTAGGATCAGCAAATGGTTTGGGTGGACGTGCTTCTGTGTGACCTGGTCTAGGGAATCCTGCTGTGGCAGGGGGTTTGGACTAGATGATCTTTCAAGGTCCCTTCCAACTCCTAACATTCTGTGATTCTGTGTGAATGGACCTTTAAGGGACCATTAGAGGTCATCTAGTCCAACTCCTGTGCACTAAGCAGGGGCATTTGCAGATACATCAGGTTGCTCAGAGCCCCAGAGAACCTGACCTGGAATGGTTCCAGGGATAAGGCATCTAACACCTCTCTGGGCAACCTAGGTCAGTGTTTCACCACCCTCAGCATAAAACATTTCTTCCTTCTCTCTAGTCTAAATCTGTCCTCTTTTAGTTTCAAACCATCACCCCTTGTCTTGTCACAACAGGTCCTGCTATAAACAGATTGTCCCCACTTTTCTTCTAGGCCTCCTTTGAGTATTGAAAATCTGCAACAAGGTCTCCTCAGCATCTCCAGCAACCCCTGTGGCTTCCCTCCTAGGTCTAGAAGTCAAATCCAAGCTGATTTCTAGGTGTCCCAACCCACTTGGCACAAAATCCAGCTGCTCTGAAATAAATCAGCCATAGTGCGGAGGCAAGGTGATAGGAGCAGGGAGATTGGCTTGAGGGATGAAGGTGGACAAGACAGATGGAGAGGTGGGAAGGGATGAAATGGGCTAGTGGAAATTGAAAGGGAAAAGATGACAAGGACACTAGGCTCACTAAAAAAGACAAAGTGCTGGGATTTTCCATCAGAAAGCTAGGAGAAAAACAAAATGCTGAGGAACATGTTGTGTTGCTGACAGTGTTGGTCACTTTTGAGACGTGATGAGCTTTGCTGGGCAGAGCATAGCAGGACCTGGTCCCACCATGGTCCAAGTCCAGCAGGAACAGTTGTCATTTTTAATTCAGAAGGATTCCAGCCCTTTCATTAAATATGTTTTGAATGGCTCCATTCTGAATTCAAGTCAAAATACAGTTTCTAAAGTCTTGAGCTGTGACATAGGATGAGCTTTACTGATCTTCTGCATCCTTTGTAGGAGCTCCCAATCATTATTTTGACAGTTTTATCACACAGTAATAGACTTCCTTTTAGGTAACTACAGTTACTGTGTTCAACTTCAGTCTTCTGTAGGACAACTCCCTAGACAATCACACTTAGGTCATGTTTCTTTAGCTGTACATAACATCAGGAACTGTTTTATCACTGTAATTTCAAGGTTTACCAAAACAAGTTGGAGGGTTGATTATACAAGAAAACTGTCACATATTTCATATATGATTCATCCGATAATATAAGAACTTAATATGTTTTATCTTTATATCCCATGGTATCATTTTAGGTTGGAAAAGACCTTTAAGATCATCAAGTCCAACTGTTAACCCAGCACTGCCATGTCACCACTAAACCATGTCCCTCAGCACCACATCTACATGTCTTTGAAATCTCTCCAGGGACAATGACTTCACCACATCCCTGGACAAGCCACTTCCATGGCTTCACAACCCTTTTGGGGAAGAAATTTTTCCTAATACCCAATTTAAACCTTCTCTGGTGCAACTTGAGGTCATTTCCTCTTGTTTTATCACTTACCTCCATCTCTCTACAACCTCTTTTCAGGTGGTGGTAGAGACTGGAGGAGGTCTCCCCTGAGCCTCCTCTTCTCCAGACTGAACAACCTCAGTTCCCTCAGCTGCTCCTCACAAGACTTATGCTCTAGACCCTTCACCAGCTTCATTGCTCTTCTCTGGACACACTTCAGCACCTCAACGTCCTTCTTGGAGTGAGGGGCCCAAAACTAAACCCAGGGTTTGAGGTGTGGCTTCAAGAGTGCTGAGTACAGAGGTAGAATGATCTGTTGCTACACTCATAGCAATGAACACTTACTTTAGGGAAACAGAAAGCAGAGCAGTGTAATGCACAGGGATAACAGAAGTTATTTTAAGTTGGTAAGGTGTACACATCTCATTTCAATTGATTCCAGTTTCTCATCCCAGCACATCCCTGGCCAATCACAGAGAGGTCCCCAGGGGTTGCTTGAGAAAGTGCTGCTGCCTCCTTCACCTGGTCAAGCACCTTGGGTCTTTGAGACTGTTAATTAGGCTTTGGCATTGGTAACAAAGACAGATTCCCATTGAGGAGCTAGCACAGGCAGGTGCTTATAGCTGATGCTCTGGCCACCTCTGGGATCAGAAATGTCTTTAAATATCTTTCCATCTCCCAGACAGGAGTGATCTCTCCCTCCAGTCCCTGGTCATTAAAAGGAAATTAATTTTACCAGGCACTGACGTAAGTAAACTCTCTGATTCCTGCTCTGTTATGACTGTTAACCAGCTAGATCTCCCTTTAATAGCTTATTTAAAGCAGGGAGCCTCTGACAGCCTGGGTGATGGATGGAGCTGTCAGCATCTGCTTCGTTTGGAGAGGAGAGGAACATCTCTTAAACTAGAAGCTCTATAAATCAAAAGGATAAAATTCAGCCAGTGCATTTTTCTGGACAGGGGTGTCCTTCTCCCTGTGGAGTGTAACAGGCACTAAATTGAGGTTGGATTTATTGGGTCTGAAACCCCTTTTGACAGGCACTTTCACAGCTGGAATGGAAGAGAGGAGGTATGGAGAGATGATGCTGGGGGGCAGCTGAACCAAGTGCAGTCTCCTTAACAAACCCCAACCTCAGAGACCCTGACCTTGCTTGCCAGCAGCCCCTCAATGGCAATTTCAGAACAATTGCTTGTGGCTGCAAGGCACCATTGCTTTTCCCTGTGGTCAATGCTCCTCAAATCAAAGAATCATAGAGTGGTTTGGGTTGGAAGGGAACTTAAAGATCATCTAGTTCCACATGCCCTGCCATGGCCAGGGACACCTTCCCCTAGACCAGGTTGCTCAAAGCCCTGTACTGTCTCCAGGGAGACATGTGTGAGGGTGGTGAGGCACTGGAACAGGTTGCCTGGAGAAGCTGTGGCTGCCTCATCCCTGGCAGTGTTCAAGGCCAGGCTGGATATGGCCCTGGGCAACCTGGTCTAGTAGTGGGTGTCATCCATGCCCGTGGCAGGGGGATTGGAACTAGATAATCTTTAAGGTCCCTTCCAACCCAAACCTTTCCATGAATTCTATGAAATATGAGCAGGGCAGATTGTTATTGTTCCAGGCTCTGGCAGGTTTGAGACCCTGGTATCGCTACAGCTTTCTCTCCATGTTCTCTTCAAGGCTGCCTTTCCCACAAAGCTGATGGACAGAAGCAGATCCACATTTCTCATCCCCCCCACACCCCCCCCCAGTGTGTTATTTGCAGTGCCTTAGTTTTGTTTAATATTGAAAGAAGTTTCAAGCATGCTCTGACCTAGATTGGGAGCTCTTCAGGGGAAGGCTGCTGCTGGCACGGGCAGGTTGGGGAACAGCCATGGAGGCAGGGCCCATGCCTCGCCAAAGGGAGCTGCTGCCATGAAATGATCATCCAGGGCTGGGAATTAACCCACTTAATCAGCCCTGCTCATGGGCTGCTCCTTGAGGAGTGCTCAGAGGTGATCTGAGGTGCCTGGCTCCTGCTGGCCCCAGTGGTCCCCATGGCCTTGCTTTCAGGATTGCAGAATGTTTGGACCTTGTCTTTTTTTTCCTTTCTCCATTTTTTCCTTCCTCCATTTTTTTCCCTTTCTCCATTTTTTCCTGTCCCTAGTTCCTTTTCTCCTTTACTCCATTGTCTTTTCTCCTTTTTTCTTTCTTCTTCTCCTACTTTTCCTTATTTTTCTTTCCCTTTTCTCCTTTCTCTATATCCTTTTTCCTTATCAGTTTTTCTCCTTCCCTTTTCCTTTTCAGTTTCCTTTCCCTTTTATCTCATCCCCTTTTTCCCCTTTCCCTTTCTCCCTTGCTCTCCCAGGGCTCCACTGCAGCAGCCCCAGCTCCCCTGCCCACACCCTGCCCAATACACCAGGCAACCAAAGCAGAGTTTTGGACCTGAAGGACAGACAGTTTTTGAAAGCACACCCAAGGTGCTCTTTTTAGGTTGAAAGCTGCATTTTTAAACACTGCTCAGTACGAGAGTACACCCTTAAAGAAATTCAGTTGTGTGGCCATGTCACCTTGGGATGGGAACCTGTTTAACACAAATATGAATTTTACTTTTTCTTCTCCAGAAACATAAGCATGTTCCTCCTGAGGGAAGCCAGTGGTGGGGAAGGGGCTCAGGGGCCAGCTGGGCTTCGCCCCTCTCAAAGCCTTTTGCACAGTTCTCTCTCCACAGCAGTGTGAGGCTGCATCTTGGAGGCTTCTTCACCCAAAAAGTTGTCAAGGCCTGGCACAGGCTGCTCAGGAAAGTGTTGGAATCACCATCCCTGGAGTGATTTAGAAGGCATGTAGATGTGATGCTGAGGGACAGGGTTTAGTGGTGGACTTGGCAGTGCTGGGTTAACTGTTGGACTTGATGATCTTCTAAAAGGTCTTTTCCAACCTGAACAATTCTTTGATGTGCAAACCCTGTTCAGCTCCAGCTGCAAATCTCTCAGACATTCACAGCCAAGGTTTGGGTTTGATATCCAAACCCCATGATGCTCCCACAGCAATTCCAGGCTCATCTTGAATTGCTTTGGGCTTTCCATTTTGGAAGGAGGAGGCATTTTGTACCACTGCAGTGGCAGACTGTGTCTCCCTGCCCATCAGGTCTGGGAGGGTTTCACGGCAGAGCCATCAAAGGGAAAGGCAAAACTAGTGAACCACATAATTAGTTTTTGCTTCAGTGATTAGTATCACTTGCAAACAGGTAATCACAGCCTGGGCAGGCTTCTTCACAACACTTTTGCTAATGAATGAAAGTAGCTGGCTGGTCCTTTGCCTTTTGATATAAACACAAACAGAGGCAGCTGCCACTGGCATAATCAGAACATCTCACAGTGAGAGCAAGCCCCTTCATTCAGGATTTAGGGCTACAAAAAATGATTAGGGGACTTGAACATCTCTCTTATGGGGAAAGGCTGAGAGATCTGGATCTGGTTAGCCTGGAGAAGAGAAGACTGTGGTGGGGAGGATCTTATGGATGCTTACAAATACTTAATGGGTAGGTATCAGGAGGATGGGGCCAATGTGGTGCCCAGGACAAGAGGTAACAGGCACAGACTGGAACACAGGAAGTTTCATCTAAACGTAAGAAGGAACCTCTTTACCTTGAGGGTGGTGAAGCACTGGACCAGGCAGCCCAGGGAAGTGGTAGAGTTTTTATCTCTGAAGATATTAAAAATCCACATGGACACCATCCTGTGCAAACTGCTCTAGGTGAACCTGCTCTGATGGGGGGGTGGGTTGGACTAGATGATCTCCAGGGATCCCTTCCAACCCCTAATACTCTGTGATTCTGTGATCAGGAGAAACTCCCTGATATTCCCTAGCAGCTTGTCACCGTCTCCTGATCTTAACATCCTGATCTTAGCCCAGCATCCTCCCATCACCCTCCAGCAGTGATATTAACCTTCCCAGCCTTCCCTGCAAATTGATAATCCCAGTTTGTTATCAACAGGCAGCAATCCTGTTTGTGGGTGGGAGCAGGGGTAGCCACCGAGCATGGGAGCTGGCTCGCTCAGCGTGCAGGAGAGGCTTTTGGGCTGAAGTAATTGGATAGCAGCAGAGCCAAAAATCATCCTGGCTCTGTAGTCTTGTCCTACAATAATCCTGTGGTCAGCTGTGGAGCAAGGAGACCCCTGAGCAGAGCTCTGCCCTCCTTAAAATGTGATTTAACCAGGCTGGGAGGGAGAGCAAGCTCTGAGTGCTCTGCTTGGTGCAGGCAGGCAACGTGGCTGCCACTGAGGAATAATAATCATTTTGGGGAATATTGCTCCAGGGCTGAGGAGAGGAATTCGGTGTCAGGATGAGCACCAGGGACAGCCCCGGTGTGGCTACAAATGAAATGAAGGGCAGTGCAGCCTGGTGGTCCATAGTGTGGTCACCCTGCCAGGAGCCTGGGGCTTCTTTTTTTTTCCTTCTTCTTTTTCCCTGCCTTTTTTTCTTTATTTTAATCTTTTTTTTTTTTAACAGTTGTCCAGACCAATTGTCCTTGGGTGATGAAGAACTGCCTCCTCCCATCGATATTTTGGCTGTTAAATTTCCAGGTCTATGCTGTATCTCTCTGTGCAGACTCCAGTCAATGGTAACAAGGGTCATGACTCAGTCAAGCCAGGGACACAGATGACCCTATGGGTATAATATCCAGGCACTTGTCCTGTATTTAAAAATAGAAACACCACTAATGATTTGTCTCTCTAACAAGCCTGGAGGGGACATAGCTTGATTAGCTTATAGATCTCCTCATTTACATGCAAGTGGCCCTGGTGTTTGGGGAAGGGGATGGAGGAGGTGGGGATGTGCAGGGAGCAATTGAGGAGCAGTTGGGAGGGAAGGACCTCTGACTGCATCTGAGGGTCATAGTATGGGACTCTGAATGCTGCTGGAGTCTCTGGGTTTGTGTCCCCAAAATGCTCTCAGAGGCTGGTTTTCAGTGGGGCAGCTGGCATGGAGCTGATGGATGAGCCTTTGGGTGCTGCACCAAGCTGTGTCACCTTGATGGATAGCAGGGAGAGGGGGGAGTATGAATAGGGAGAAGGATGAAAAATGCAGGAGTTTGTGAGCTGTGGCTGTTTAGTATGAGCTTGCCAACAGTGATATGTGGTCTGGGTCCACCTACAATGCTTTCACCCTCGTGTCCCTGCACCCCAAAGCCAAGGTCCCCAGGGAAACCCTCTGGAGTAAGGCTGGTGCTGCTCCCAGCTCTCTGCTTTTTTGTGTGACCAAGGAAAAGTCTTCCCCAAAATCCAAGCTGATAACATGGAGCAGATTATTTTGCAGCCTGTGGTCGCTACCCTCTTCATTCCAAATAAAACCCTAAATCAGGGCAAGAGGGAAAGGCAGAGAGGAAGGGGCTTGGGTCCCATCCAGCCTATGTAAGCAAGCTGGTGTGGGTTGAACCTATGGATTAGGCATGGCTCAGTGGGTTCAGCTGGAGGGGGTTCAACTCTATAGAATAAAGCAGGAGGAGAAGGGGGCAGCAGGATTATCTCCTGTGCTAACTGGCAGGCACTGGGTAGGCAACGTGGGATAGAGCAAACCTCTCCTGATGGCCAGGGAGGGACCAGCTATGCTTTAAAAAAGTGATTTATGCTTTAATCGGTCTTGAAGCTTCATTATTGCAAGCATTAGTGTGTCTGAGCCAGTGGCCTTATTTGTTAATGCATTGAAAGCAGCAGCAGATGTGCTATTTTTCATTGGTGACCCAATCAGCTTGCTGATTCATCTACTTCCATTTTCATTTCCCTGTCATTGATTTATTAATGATGTCTTACTTATCTGGGACTCTTTTGGAGGACTCTTATGGCCCAGTCCCCAGAGAGATGCTGGAGGAGCCCTCTCCCCAAATATCCTGTTTTTTTCAAAGCATATTTGTCCTCATTATTTCATAGGTTAGATGTTTTAATCATTTAGTAACTGAAACAACCTCTGTGGCTTGTACAATTTAGGGATAATCTGTCTGCTGAGAGAGCAAACTTCTTCACCACCACAGACAGTGTACCACATCCTCCAGGATATATTTGGACACTGAGGAACATGGGTGCTCCACTGAGGAGCTCCACAGGACACAGGTGGGGGAAGTTTGGGGTGTAGGTTAATGGTTGGATTCGATGATCTTGGAAGTCTTTTCCAACCTTAATGGTTCTATGATTCTATGGGTGATCCATCCAGGAGCTCCATGGGATGCAGAGAAAGGATGTCCAGGCTGAGAAAATTGACTGGTTTTCTTGTTTTTCCTACCCTCTATGGGTTGATCCAGCCTGGAATAATCCCAGGGACAGAATTTGTGCAAGAAGCTCAATTTCTCCCTTGCTTTGAAGAGCTGATGAGGAGGTTGATCTGATTGCAAGGAGCTTGTATGGATTTTCTTGGACAAGCAAGTCCTTTCTACACAGTCTATTTGACCTGGGCCATGCTGGATCCATGAGAAATTACTTCTTTTCTGCATCCTATTCCAAAAAATATCTTTATTCCCACATCTATCCTAACAGTGAAGCAGGTTATCAGCTGGCCTTTGCTAGGTAAGGAGATATTCCTCCTGCCTCTGTCCCATTGATGAATCTCTTCTGCACAAGCCAACAAAGAGAGAGAGCTGCAAAGACCTGGGAGAAAGCTTTGGCCATCCCTGCCTGATGGTGTCCCTAGGGATGTCTGTCCATGGCCACTGCCAGGCTCTTGGCATCCAGCATCTCTCGACCTTTTTCCTCCTGAAATGTTTTTCATTTGGCACCAAGCTTTGCCCAGAGTAAACCTGTGCCCAAAATGCCCTTGCTGTAAAGTGACTTTTAGCTGAGCAACTCTGACCTAACACCTCTGAGGCTTTTCAGAAGCCAGAATCTGCTGTTAAACACACATAGAAAGCTGCTGAATATGGGGAAGGTGGTTCCAAGTTTATTCACAGGTCTTCTATGCTCTTATGCCAACCTTAAAGCATCATCCCTTGCCCCTGTAAATTGCTCCTTGTTCCCACCTTTCCTCCTGGGAATGTCTGGGAAATCTTATCTGTCTCCAGCTGCTCAGCTGAATTGCTGGCTTTTGGGGATATTGGAAGGATTTATGGTTGTGTTCAAGCAACTGATCCCTGAGCCTCAGATGTGCCAGGGATCTCAGTGCTCCAGTTGATTGCTGCTTTGATTTCCAGCCTAGTTAACTCCTTGGCTCTTTGCAGGATACTTGGTTTGTTGTACAGTGTCTTGGCCTTTACTGGAAACATGGTTTAGCCTCCTTTTTTTTCTTTAGGAATAATTTTCTGGGTTTTTTTTCCCCCTTTAGCATCCTTCTCACATGATGAATTTTACATGCTGATAAGGGCCCTGCAGGATCAAAGCCAGTGTTACATTATTGGCACTATAGACAAACCCTTGCTGCTTTTATAAATGTAAGTACCTTTCCAAATCAATAAATCATCATTAACATTGCTTTACATTGGTACAACACCTTGAGGGAATTTGCTGGGTAGTTCTTTTCCTTCCTGATTAATTTACTTTGCCTGTGTAAAATTCAGACACTTCAGGGGCAGATCTTCATCTTGATGTCCTGGATTTCCACCAGTGTCATCTCTGAATGCTCACTTGGATGTAGCCCAGCTTCAGTGAGAGGGAAAAAAAGGTGATCTTGAGGTTTTTCTTCTCTTTCAGAAAGGAAAATATCTAATGCCACAAGCAGGGATTAAATCTATCCCCAAACCCTCTGGGAGCAATAACTTAGGAGGTGCTTTTCTCTTGGCTGACCACACATGCCTGCTTTGTAAGACTGCCCAAATCTGCATTGAAATGGAAGAAAGGAGCTCAGTGTTTTGAAGGAGGGTGGGAATAATTCCCGTTTTGAATGGCCTGGGGAGCACGATGCTCCCACCTGCTTCTCCCCTACAATTAGGGCTTCTGAGTTAAAGCCACTTGCTTGGAAAAGCCCCAAAGCTATGTTTGCACGTGGACACAGTCCATTACCCTATCTCCACTGGTTTTATTGTCACTATTTATTAAAGAGTCTGGAACTGTGCAAAGCTGTCTCTTTCTGCAAGGAAGGGACCAGTTATGGGCTTGGGGGAGACCAAAAGCCCAGGCATTTGCATGAAAAATCCTCACAGCAAGGGGCCAGGTAGCTAAGACCTCCTCCTGTGGGAAAATGGACCTGATTTATGGCCTGAAAAGGAAACCTAGAATCATAGAATGAAAAATTGATCCAAAGACTGGAACCCCTCTGCTGTGAGGGCAGGCTGAGAGAGCTGGGGTTGTTCAGCCTGGAGAAGAGAAGGCTCCAGGGAGAACTTATTGCAGCCTTTCAGCACTTAAAGGTCCTTTAACAAAGATGGGGAGAGAAGGACAGATTTTTTAGCTGGGCCTGTTGTGGCAGGACAAGGGGTGATGGTTTGAAACTAAGAGGGAGACTTAGACTAGATAGAAGGAAGAAATTTTTTACCCTGAGGCTGGTGAGATCCTATCCTATGTTGCCCAGAGAAGTGGTAGATGCTCCATCCCTGGAACCTTCCCAGGTCAGGTTATTTGGGGCTGTTAGCAACCTGATGTAGTTGTAGATGTCCCTGCTTAGTTCAGGGAGGTTGGACTAGATGACCTTTAAAGGTCCTTTCCAACCCAAACCATTCTAAGATTCTATGATTTGGACTGCAACATGTCTCTTGTTAATTTTTTTCCCCTTACCTTTTTGTTTGTTTCTCTGTTGTTTTGGGTTTTTTTCCCTTTCTGCTTGCTCACAGCATCCTAATAGCTTGTTGTACAGATTTGGGAAAGCCAGATGGTGATATGATGGCTTGGGCTGCCCTCTCTTGGCATTACTACATGTTGCACAGAGTAAAATCCCCAGACAGAAAAAAACATCCACGTTTCCAGACAGCATCTTCCCCACAACAACTGCCTCTCTCTCACAGTGCTTGTTGAGCTAGTTTAAGGCTCTTCCATCCTCTGCTTTCATTAGGTGGTGATCAGGTTTTCTGTGTTAAGGTCAGGGACCATATTGCAATGCCCTGATTGGGGCACATCTGTCTGCCAACTTCCTTAATGAACCTTTTCAATCTTTCTTTTGGCCTTACAGTAGCTGTGAAACAACCCTTGGGGGAGTAATTAAGGATTTTTTTTCACAGCATATGTGAATGTGACCTCCTGCTTCCTCCCCCCCACCCCAACGGTGGAAATCACTGCAGTGCACATGTGATAAGGCACAAAATCCCCCTGAGTCGTGAGGGCATGCTGCTCGATAGAGCTTGGCAAGTCCTGTGACTCCTTCTTGGCAGGCAGGCTGCTGAATCTCATCAGTGAGAGAGAGAAAGGTTACAGAGGAAGGTTATAAGCAATATTTTTCTTTTTTTTTTTTAATATAAATTTGGATAATATTGGTCTGGTTAACTTGCTCATATGCAGCTTGCTGATTTTTCACACTGCAGTGTTGGCTGGGGGCGTGTGATGCTAAACCCCAGCCTGCCCCAAACCTCCTGGGCTCTTTCCCAGGTTTGGAGACCATGGTCAGTTGATCTGTGGTGTTCTCTGTAATATCTTCAGTCTGTTGTGGGCTTTTTGCTGTGAGGGATTTAGGTTTGTAGAGAAGAGATCTTTGGGGGGATGCCTCTTGCAAGAGGCACCTGGGTGACTCCACTGGCTGAGGCGTGAGGAGTGTGGGTCAAAACAACCCCATGCAATGGTGTAGGCTTGGGGCAGAGTGCTTGGAAAGCTGCCTGATGGAAAAGGACCTGGGGGTGCTGGTCAACAGCAGCTGAAGATGAGCCAGCAGTGTGCCCAAGTGGCCAAGAAAGCCAACAGCATCCTGGCTTGGATCAGCACTAGTGTGGCCAGCAGGACTGGGGCAGGGATTGTGCTCCTGGGCTGGGCACTGATGAGGCTGCACCTTTAGTTCTGGGTTCAGTTTTGGGCTCCTCACTCTATTGAGTGGACATTGAGGTGCTGGAGTGTTGCAAAGAAGGACAACAAAACTCTTCAAGGGTCTAGAGCACAAGTCCTGTGAGAAGCAGCTGAGGGAACTGGGGTATTTAAAAGACATGTAGATGTCATGTGCTGAGGGATATGGTTTAGTGATGACTTGGCAGCATTGGGTTAAGATCATCATGGACTCGATGATCTTAAAGGTCTTTTCCAACCTGAACAGTTCTGTGTGCTGCCATGCCTATAATATGGGAGGCAGCTGGGGATCAGCATCTTTCCCTGGGCTCTGAAACAAAACCAGCTGAGGATTCAGAAAAACAAACAACAAACAAAAACTCAAACCACCCAGCCAAAAAGAAAAACAACCTTTCTTTTCTGAAGCAGACTTTCTAGAGTAACTCCATGGTCAAGCACCCTCTGATTACCAGGCTTGAATTTGCTGCTCCCCATGGACTTGTGGCTATAGGTGCACCAGGTGTTTGTAGAAGTGGTAGTAGGGGAAAAGGAACCCCAAACAACTCCCTAAGGCCACATCATTTCTGCCCTGCTTTGTAAAACACCCCTCTGGTTTCTAGACACCCCTATCTCTGAGGGGCCAAAAGACATGCTGCTCTCTGTCCCCGTGTTTGTCACACAGACCTGATAAAATAGCTCTTGATTGCTAGTTTCTCTGCTGGGTTTGTCTCTGGGACTCTTATGGGGATGGTAGATAAGAGAATGTGAGACTGACTGAGTGGATGTGTCAGATAAAACCCCAAATACTGAGCCTTACAAGTCCTCTTGTGTGTCCATGGGTTTGCTGCAGCAACAGCCAAAGCAGCCTTTTCCCCTTCTCTGATTTGTTTTTTTTTCTTTAACAAATAAGCTGATCCTGATGGGAACAAAATGAGAAAGCTGGGGCTGAAAAGATCATTGTTTTATGAAAATAACCATTAAAAGGCTGATTTCCATCTTCTGCCCAGCAGGGCTGAAGTTGTTTGCTAGCAGAGGTCTGCATTGCAGTTTACAGCCAGCCCCCAGTGACTGGATCATGCTCCAGTGCTTTAGATGGAGCAGCAGCTATACATCACCCCAGTGCCACCCTGGGGCTGGCAGCCACATCCCCTCTGCCTCAGGGAAATGGACCCTCAGCATCTCCTAAACACCACCCATGAAGCCAAAAAGCTGTGGGGATCTCTTAACTCACACACCTAAGAGTTGGCAGAACGTCTCTCTTTGTCCAGCTGGTTTCAGGGAATTATCCTTTCTCCTGCCATTGTGTCTCTGGGGATGAGGGTGCTTGTGGGGTGTTGGTGCTGGTGACACCAGAATGTTGTGGCATCCAGACCAGGTAACCTGAAATCATGTTTGGAGATGGAGCACTGCTTTTCCTCTTGCAAGTTGCTTCCAAAAATCAGGATTACAGCAGTGTACCTGAGTGCTCCCACATTGCACCTCACTGCCCCAAAGTTTGCCCTAATCTGTACTATAGCAAGTGACAGTTTTCTTCTTGTTGTTTTGTTTGGTTTGTTGTTGTTGTTGCTTGTGGTGGTGGTGGGGTTTTTTTGTTTGGTTTTTTTTTTTGGGAGCAGATGATTTGTCTGGGTGGAGCAAGGAAGTGACCTTGCATCTCTTTATGGATCAGTGGAACCCCAAACCGTGGGAGCCGTGCCCAGCTCTTTGCTCCCATCACTCAGCGCCATCTGGTGCTCCTGGATAGCACCTTCTCTTCCAGCCTCAGCCTGGGATGGGGGTAGAGTTGCTTTGGGATCAGTCCCAAAGATGCTTTGGAGGCCATGGTCAGCAATGCATCAGGGATAACAGTGATAACCCAAAGCTGCTTCGTGAAATCACAGAATCTTAGAAACACAGAATGGGTTGGGTTGGAATGGATCTTTCAAGGCCATGTAGTCCAACTCCCCTGCAGTAAGCAGGTTGCTCACAGCCCCAAATAACCTGACCTGGAATGGTTCCAGGGTTGGGACATCTCCCACCTCTCTGGGCAATGTGGGACAGTGTCTTACCACCCTCAGTGTAAAAAATTTCTGCTTTCTATCTAGTCTAAATCTCTCTCTCTTAAAAGTTTCAAACCATCACCCCTTGTCCTGTCACAGCAGGCCCTGCTAAAAATTCTGCCTCCATCTTTCTTTTAGGCCCCTTGAAGTGCTGAAAGGCTGCAGTAAGGTCTCCCTGGAGCCTTCTCTTCTCCAGGCTGAACAACCCCAGCTCTCTCACAGCAGATGTGTTCCAGCCCTCAGATGATTTTTGTGGCCTCTTCTGGAACTGCTCCAACAGGTCCATGAAACACCTTCAATATTCTTTGCCAATGTCTGCTATTTGCTCCACCTTGTATGCAGAATAAAAGCAAGAAACCTCCTGGTCTGCAGAAATACTCTAAACCCAGGTAATGAGGTCCTTGACTGGTGCAGGGGAGGGGTGGAGGGGGAGGATGAGGCTGCCCAGACCCCTCCATCGCTGAGCGTTGCTGCCATCTAATGCCCTAGCTCGGATGGCGCAGGGAGGCTCAGGGATGGTGCGGTCAGGAGAGCCAGCACGACCCGGGATAAACTGTTAAAAGATCTCCTGGCTGGTAAGAAAGAAAAAGAATAACCTCCTTGCTATAAGGAGTATTGTTTCTGCAGGTAAAGGATGCTTCTTTGCCAAGCACCTGCCCGAAGAAACTTATGGATCCCAGAATCTCATACTGGTTGGGGTTGGAAGGGACCTCTGGGGATCATCTAGTCCAAGCCCTCTGCTAAAGCAGGGTCACCCAAAGAAGGTTGCCCAGGATTACATCCAGGTGGGTTTGGAATCTCTCCAGAGAAGGAGATTCCATAACTTCTCTGGGCAGCCTGGGCCAGTGCTCTGGCACCCTCACAGCAAACAAGTTTTTCCTTATGACAACTGCAAGGAGAATCCTACAGATAACCGTGAGGAGCAGAAGCACCTGGCCAGGGCTGCAGAGCACCCTGGGGTGCTTTTTAGTTACAGGTTGGTCCTTTTGGCTAAGCACACCCAAAACCTGCAGGAAAATGACCTTCCAGCTCACTAAGGCCAGAACTCTGGTCCTTCCAAAACTGCTTCTCCTTGGCTTTCTTCTGCTATAACACTGATTTTTTTGGTAGCTGGGGTGACAGGTTTGGTCAGGAGGTCTGCAGAAGGACAAGGGAATTTCTTCAAATCAGATCTTATGGATTCATTAATTTCTCCATTTAAGTAGTGTCTGTAGTGACTTTTTATTTATTCAGTAGCCTTCAAACTTTGCTACTCAGCAGCAAGTTTCTTGCTCTGCAGAAGGTTATTGTTTGCCTGTGGCTTTACATTCACAATTGTCACTTGCCCAAATATGTGTGAGTGGGCATGAAACAGATTAAAATTTGACTTTTGTGATTAAAAATGGACTTTTGTCCTGCCCAAAGACTAGCTCCAGTTCTGGAAAGAGGAGGAATGGCAGGACTCTCAAAATAGTGTCTTCTTTAAACCCCTGAGGATCTTCCAAGGGATTTTGATGACTTCATTTGTGCTGACTTCATGTTTCCATCCTACCAGCTGGGAAGGGATACAGAGTGCAGGAGGTCTATGTGGCTGAACACAAGTGAAGGCAGTGTTTGGAGGTCACAACATTTGGGGTTGCCTCTGTCTTTTGGAAAGGTGCTGCTCAGCTGTGGGGTGAGGATCCTGGTGGGTGAGGAGGGCAGAGATGAAGGGTGCCAGTGCATCCAGGGCCAATGGTCCATGTATTCACAGGACCTCACCAAGAAACTTCACAATGACTACACCATTTGCTTGATTTTATTTAGCAACCACCAAGAAGTTTGCCTCTGTGCACATCATGATGCTTCTGATGGGATCTCCTGGGCCTCCTGCCAGCCAGCATGACCCTAGTTTGATGGCAAAGTTCATATAATTGGGGATGGGATCAGTGTGTAGCCTCCAGACTTCACGCCAGGTAGGAGAAAAGCTTTTTCCCTTCATTTGTCCTTTACCACTGGAAAGTTCCTACCTCCACACACATTTGGTGGTCACAGGGCATCCATCTACTGTCTCTGGCATTTCTTTTATAGCATTTGCCTCCTGCAAGGAAAGCATTTCTTGCTGATTTTTAGCCTTGCTCTTTGCTTTGGATCAGCTAATGTTAGGGTTTGAAGAGCAGATGCTTATGATTTGAAGGTCAAGGCTCGTTGCAAAGGCATGGGCAGCTGGAGACCCCTGTTCTCTGCAAAGACATGGTCACACTGTGTTCTCCAGCAAAGTGCACCTTTGAGAGGGGACAGCTGTGTTTGTAAAGAGTAGCAGGGATTAAATTGGGAAACCTTCTGCCCTGGTGCCCAGTGGGGTCTGACCAAGGCTCCCCAGTACCCTGTCCTGTCCCACTGTGCTCCCTGGCCAAAGCCATTGCTATGTGCAGAGATTAGGTGATACCAGGCTCTGTGTTTGGGGTCTGAGTGCTTCTTCCAATTTAGCTTAACTCACTGAGGAATTGACTTAAACTAGATTGATATAAGCCACTCTTAGAAGAGTTAAGCCCCACCGTAAGAGGATGTACTCATGGTTTTACACTGTATTAACCCAGACATTTGAATTACAGCTCCAGGCTAGGTCTATACTTGGGTTTCATACCAAATTATTGCAGTTCAGGCCTGCCTGGATTTTTAATTAAATCAGTGACAAATGTTAACGTGGATTCACGTACACTGATGGAAAATGATCTTGCAGTTAGTTAACTTTGGCAGTCATCTCTTTCCCAAGAGTGGGGGTGAGGAGGTTTGTGTGCTAGAAGGGAAGGAGCTTTGTAAACCCAAGTAGTGCTTAATGAATTTTAATCAGTGGAAAGAAGAGAGGAACCAAAATTCCAATAATAATAAAAACAGATATTAAACCTTTTCACTTCTTCCTGTGGCCAGCAGCCTCCAAAAAGGGGGGTGGGGAGGGGGAGGGCAGAGATGTCCCTGGTTACAGGGCAAAGGCAGGAGACTTGTCTGGGCTGGAGGAGTAAATCCTGAGGTGGTGGTTTCCCACCCTAAACCCAGTGATTTGTTGGTTTTTGTGACGTGCCCATCACTGTGCCAGCACTTTGCCCTGCTCACAGCTCTCTGGCTGGCAGATGTCAGTCCCATGTCAGACTGGACACCGTGGAAGCAGCTCTCAGCTGCAAAGCAGCAAGTTTTGGCTAATCCCTCTCCTAACACAGTATATCCCTCACACATAGACGCTGCTGCTCTCTAATAGTATTAATAATTCTCCCTTTATTTCTCACTCAAACACTCTTGGAAGGATCATCCAATTTAAATCACAGCTTCTCTAGTTGGTGTGTGTCACCACGAGAGGGCAATAAATCATCTAATTACAGTGATGGAGCTGGTGTCCTTTCACAAAGCCACCCGTGATGAACTTAAATGGATTTTAAACATTAATATAATAGGTCTTTAGTAAAGAATGGGAAGGAAAAAGAACATTTTAAACAAGCCAGCAGGTTCCCCTGAATGTATTTGGGATGCAGGGCTTGGATTGGCCACCAAAACCATCCTGATGTGCAGCACCACGACGGAATTAAAAGCAGGGAAGGGAGTCCTGCCTCTTTGAGATGCTAATTCAGGTAAAAGCTCATTTTGAGGAGTGCAGATGTACTGACCCTAATGATTCAGAGCTATTTGGAGAGCTAATGGAGGGTTGCTAATTTCAAAGCATATCAACCTCATAAAAAGTGAAAGATGATGGTTCCTTACTCAACTGTCCTGAGGGATGTCTGGGGCTCCCCAGCCCCTTCTCGAGCTGGCTGCTGGTTCCACATGCCAAAATGTTCTGCCACCTCCATGGCTGGGGCTTGGCCCTATGAGAGCCAAGGAGAAGCCACTTTATCCCCCAGGCTGATGTTGTCAGTAATGGAGATGGAAAGTCTTGTGCTCTAAGCCATGGCCACTCTATCCCAGGGAAGTATTTTTGCTGTAAAATGGTCCTACTCTTTGCTTTTCCCCCCAGGTTGATGCAGCAAGGTCCTGGTGAATATTTTGTGGGTCCTGATGGCAGGTCTCCAAATGAGGCCACTGGTGGTGGCATGAGCAGGTGGTTCCCACCTCTTGTAGAATGAATGCTTGGGGTGACCTTGGCTACTTGCTGGTTGTGAGCTACTGCAGGAGTGAGGGTGGAAGATGTCCCTGAGTCACCCAACTTTGGCAAAATCTTGTCTTGGCATTCACTGGTCTCTGATGGGACTCCCACACCCTCAAAGTCCTCATGTCCCCATTCTTCCCAGCTCCAAAAAGGTGTCTGCTTAGTGACACAAAGTCCAGTTACAACTCATCACTTAGCTGGGATCTCAGCAGGTAGGTAAATCTCCCTTCTCTCTTGGCCTCATCTCAGCCATGGGGCAGGACCATTTCTTCAAGAGGTTTGGGGGGATTTAAGGCCTACAAGACAAGATGTCTTTGGCATATTCCAACCATTTATGCTCTTCCATTTACCTTCTCATGCTTGGTTGGATGAGACAGCTGCCTGCTGTGGAGCTTGGAGATGGAGAGAGACCAGAGCTGTTGTACAGGAATCCAAAGTGACCCTGAGGAGCCAACATCAGAAATGAGCAGACACAATCCTTAAGCCCCTGTGCTTCTGGGTACAGTTGGGAAGGAAAAATTAAACACACAAGTATGAAATGGAGAAGAGTTGGGGAAGGAGCAGCAGCATTGGGGGTCAGGTTGTGAAAGCAGAACAAATTGCAGGCTAAGGGCAATGTAGCACTAAAGACAAACTTAATTTGGGGATTTATTATAAAGTGAGTCACCTGTGAGCCCTGGCAGGGGGTGGTCCTGCCTACTGTGCTCCTACCAGGCATGAGGGGAAGCACTGTGCCCATACTGGGGCTTCAAAGTGTTTTAAGCAACTTGGAAAGAGTCCAAAGGGGAGAAATAGAAGTGATCCTGGGCCAGGGCTGTTGAGGGGAGATTGGCTCCCAGCCACCTGCAACAGGATTTGACCCTTCTGTTCTGTGGGGAAAGGTCAAAGCAGCAGCCAGTGCACTTGAAGCAAAACTGGTTTGAGTTGGAAGAGCAATGGCATGATGGGGACCATATGGAGCCTCCATCTTGGAGTTTTCCAGGACAGGTAACTCCAGGGGGGGATTGGGTCATTCAGACCTTCCTCAGCACTGACTTAGTGGCCACTAGGAGCAAAGTAAGACTGACAGGAGTACTGTTAGCTGCATCCCAGTGACAGAGCTGGAGAGGCCTGGGAAATGCTGCTTGCCATCACCTCTGGAGGTCTCCTGCAGCCCTAAGTGTGCCTGAGCCCTGTTGAGCTTTATCCCCTCAAGAACAGGGCTGGTGATTAGCCTTAAACCACAAGAAAAAGCAAGGAAGCCTATGTTAATCTGTCAACAAGACCTACAGCACAGCCAGCCCTTCTGTGCTAGCAGGAAAAGAAATGCTGCAGACAGGAGAAGGCTTCAGCACAGGAGATCTCTGTTCTAAGTAGTTCTAGCAGCTAGAGGGCAAAGGAAGCTCATGCCAAAGGCTCTTTTGCAAAATAAGGGGCTGGTAAGAGCTGGGGTCACCTCTTTTGACAGCAAGTCCTAATGGAAGGTTTAATGAGGTGGATGTTATAGGTTAATGTATAGAATGGTTTGGGTTGGAAGGGATCTTAAAGACCATCTGCATTTAACCTCCATGTGGCATTGAGCATGTCTGGGTCATCAAGGAGGACATCTGAGTCCTGGTAGCAGTTTGCAGTGTCTTCCACTTGCATGAGCTATGGGATGGAGGAGGATAGTGCAGTGGTGTGGGTACTGGACACCCTGACAATTCTTCTCCCAGGTAATGGCTTCAAGTTGCACCAGGGGAGGTTCAGATTGGATATTAGGAAGAATTTCTTCACCAGGTGGGTTAACAGGCACTGGAAGAGGCTGCCTAGGGAGGTCACCATCCTTGGAAGAGTTCAAAAAACCATGTAGATATGGTGCTTGGGGAGATGGTTTAGTAGTGGGCATGGTAGTGTTGGGAGAATGGTTGGACTTGATGGTCTCAGAGGTCTTTTCCAACTATAATGATTCTAATTACTTTGTGGCAGCCCTGGACTTCTGTTTCCCAGGCTTTCCCCCACATTGGCACTGGGAAGGCTGTGGAGGTGAGTGACTTCTGTCCCAACAGGGTGCAAAACGGAGGAAGAAGAGGACATGGAGACACAGAAGCCAGCTAAGTTCCACCCTGATTTTCATAACTAATAAAGATCTGGTATGGATATGAGATTGAAAGGCCCCAAAGCTGATTAAATCTGTTTGATATTTGAGAGTTTCCTCCCCCCCTCCCTTCCCTTTTGTTAAAGGACAGTCTCCTCCTTCAAAGTGAGTGATGGTCTGAAGTCGTAATGCCCGATTATTGCTGAGATTCTCACACCACCGTGGTGGGGAGAGAGAGAACTAAAAATCCCTGTAGGGTAGTTTAAAGTCGGCGTGAGCAGTGTGTAATCTACCCAACAGGATTGATCCAGGTCAGGCATTAAAGGCTAAAATGGATTAAACAAAAGACATTCCCCCTTGTAACAAGAAGGGGAAAAAAAAAACCAAACCCAACTTCAAAGGTGGGGATTTGTTCTTGTTATGACAAAGGAAGTGGATTTACCAAGTGCCTGGGGGCACACCCCTCCGTGGCTTTCAATTTGCTCGAGTTGCTATGAAGAAGCCAGGACAAAACGTGTGGGGGTGGGGGTGGTTTCTCGGCGCTGCCGGAGCCCTCCCCAGGGTAAGAATGTTGGGTTAAGAGGATCGGCTTGGCACTGCTTCTCCTTGTTTTGTTTTGTTCACCCTTTAAAGGGGGGGGAAAGAAAAACATAAAGGAAAAAAGAAAAGGGGAAGAAAAACAAAAAGGCAAGGGTAGGTGGGGAGAAAGGGAGGGTTGGTGACACGTCAGGAGGAAAGGATGATGGGTGAGGGTGGTAGGAATGGGTGGGACAAGCATAGGCAGAGATCAGATGGGATGGGGAATGGACATTTCAATGCAAAGTATGACTAGATTGTCCCAGCCAGCAGGTGGATGGTGGGGTGAGGGGTGAAAAAAAGGCCAACCCTGCCTTAAATACCAGCCACTATCTTCATGGAGATGTCTTTTTTCCTCCTGCTCCTCATAGGTCGTGCCATGGTCAATGTTCATGCAGATCAACCCTAGCCAGTGGAAATGTAGCTGGGGGCTGGCACACCCCCAGTTCTGTGCCTACAGGGAGGAAAGGAGACCTTCAGGCAAGCAAATCTTGCCAGGTTTCCAGGTGAGCATTACAACCACTTACTTTTATGAGACTTGCACCCTGCTGTGGTGGGATTATTGGTTTCTTCTTGTTCTTGAACCCATTCCAGAGCACAGCTAATTCTCCTCCCTGGCTGAGAACAAGGCACGGTGGTAGCAGGGCATGGCAGCAACAAGTCATGGTGGCAGTGAGCCCTACTGCCTCCAACACTGTTCCCTCCATCTTCTCCAGGTCCTGCTAGCACCACAGAGGACCTGCTGTGACCCTGGTACCAAACACCTATGTGATTCACTAAGGAAGCCCATAATGCCCCGAACTGTTCCAGGCATCATGCTTCCACAAAGCCTAAAATGCACCTTTGTGGCTGCTGCATCCAGGTCTGGAGCATCTCAAGCTGGGTTGGGCTGGGTGACCTTGCAAAGGCACTGCATGGTGAGAGCACGATGGCTCCTATGGTCTCTAGTTGCTGGGGTCCAAACTACAGCACAAAAGAGGCTCTTTGGAACCAAACTTGCATCATTTTTGCCTATTTCTTTAAGGGAACAAGCCTCTGGGTCTAATCTGTGTGATTCCAGCCAGGGTAAGTTGTATGTCTCTGTGTGCCCATCTGTGTGTCCAAGCTTTCCATGTTAAAGCCAAGCTAATTCTGGTAGGAGGTGAATCCACACTATTGTGCAGCAAAGGCTACTATATTTCTATCTAATTACCCAGGTAATGCAATTAGGGGATCTGGTTTAAGCTGACATCAAGAGGAGAGGTCCTCAGGTTTGCACAGCAACAGGCCTGGGGCAATTAAATGTGACACACTCAATTATTGAAATGTGAAAGTGTCTTTGGGAAACTCCATCTCCACCCATGCATGTTCTCTATATTAACCTATGGATCTGAGCCACAGCTCAGTTATCTGTGGCCAGAGGAGAAGGACTTCTTATCTTTCAATGCCTGGTGCCCATAATTAGGCTCATTATCATACACAGGCTTGAAAGAACATTGCAAAAGGCTGTGTCTGAACAGGAGCTGCTTTCCACCAAGTCTCAAGCTGAGGAGCTTGGAGCAAGCTAACTTGCCTCTGCTGGTCCTTTTGCTTGGGCTCAGCATCCTCCTCATGAAACCTTCCTGGGCAGAGAGCAGGAAGGAACATCTCACCCCTAGCTGGGAAGAACACTGGAGTTCAGATTTGGACTAACAAGTAGCAAATAAAGATGCTTACACTTACCACAGAGCATCTTTCCCTTTTGGTTTTGTTTTGTTGGGTTTTGTTTTGCAGTACAGTTATTTCATGGAGCATGTTCAAATCCCTTTAACCACAAATGTAAATGGTTCCTGTTGAGATCCTATCCCAGCAAGAGCCCCATGGGAAAATGGTCAGCAGAAGAGGGAAGTGGCAGAAGTTTGCAGAGCCTCTAGCAGTGGCTATGGCAGAGGAGGGTCTAGTGTTTCATTTTGTCTCATAAAGCCAAGATTAGCTTGGTTAGTAAATCATTTCCAAGAAGCCCTTCATCACAGAACACATGATGAAGCTCTGGACCTCTTCACCACAGGAAGCCATGCAGGTCCATAGGACCATTCCTAGCTGGAAGCAGTTGTGTGGCAGACCAGTGGGGTTGAGGAAAAGATGTGAAGGTGCCATTCTATGCTTAACAACTTCTGACTCCAGCAGCTGTGACTGCCAGCACTGGAAAGTGGCCATGGGGTGAGATGGGCTTTGGGACAGCATGTTGTGGCTTGTCCTGACCTTCTCCAACACCACTGCCTGAACAGTTCTAGCTTACTGCATTTGCAGTTAATGTCTGTGCAAAGGTTTAAAGACAGTCCCATTTTATGGTAAATAATTGATTTCTATTTGGATGAGTTTTTGAGTGATTCCTGATGCAGTTCATCCAGTTGTCATCCCTTTTTATAACTTCCTGAGAGCACTTTGATGTGTTCTTACATCCCTGAGCTGTCAGGAGGCTTCACTGGAGGTGTCAGCTTGGGCAGCCTTCAGTGACCACCTGGAAAGGGTTGTCAAAGCCTGGAACAGGCTGCCCAGGGAAGTGGAGGAGTCACCATCCCTGGAAGGATTTGAAAAACAAGCAGATGTGGTGCTGAGTGACCAGTGGTGATGACCTGGCAGCATTAGATAAACAGTTGGACTTGATGATCCTAAAGGTCTTTTCCAACCCAAATGATTCTCTGACTCTTTGATTCTGTGATAGAGAGGGGCATGCAGTGGGTCTCCCTGCCAGGGCTGTGACTATAAGATTCCTAACACAGTGACCCAGCCTGACATCCAGACATGGGCTGCTCTAAGCTGCTCCATGCCTCAGTTTCCCCTCTCTAAAGCAGGAATGCCTCCACATGGTCCTCCTCCCAATCTTCTTCAAGAGGAGGGACAAAGACTGACATCTGACAGCCCATTTACATCCTCCCATGCCCTTTCTCTGCAATACTTTCTATTTTGTGGTCTTTTTTAGGAGTCTCAATTTTATGCTAAGTGTTTTGCATCTCATGGCAGGGCAGTGGGCATGTGTTCAACCACATCAGCCTCAAACATGTCCCAGGTGGTCCCTCCTCATTCCCAGCCCACTTGGTGAATCAAAGGTCTCCTCCACCTAAACCACACATTACACAACTTCTTTCTTCACTTTATCTCAGCTCCCATCAACACACTGGGGCCACAACATGACATCTCAGTGAGTCTCCCTGAGGCCTGGCAACTCCTCCACCCTCTATGGATCTCCCACCTCCTCCTCCTTCTTGGGTTGCTTCAAAATCCCTTTGGGTTTTTGGGGGGATTTTAGTAACTGTTTTCTCAGCTTGGTTTGTCTCCTTTTGCCTTCCTACTTTCTGCTCCCTTGAAATGGGTTGGTGCACCCCAGAATGTTAGCAGGCTTTGAGAAAGATGAGCATGACTTTGGTGGCTCCACAGGTGAGCTTTCAGCAAGGGTTCTGCAAGGAGCCCTTGCACACAAGGAAAACATTTACCTGATTATGTTCTACCATCAATGAAGCTCTTGTCTGCACCAAGTATTAAGTGTAGTCAACTTGAAAAAGGAGGAAAGAACCATACAGATTGGGCAAAGCTGAGGAGAGATGGAGTTCATATGGCATGGGGCAGTGGGGCAAGCATGCTAGTGGTGGTGGTAAAAGAGCAGTGAAACAAGGATGCAGGGCACCACGGGGCAGAGGGTGAGGAGCTAATTCCTCATGGCAGGAGAACACCATCTGTAGAAACTCATTTAGGCAGTTTTCCTGGGGACTGAGGTGGCATAACTACATTCACTAGCAAGTCATTTAAATATTGCCAGTCACGTCACATTGTGGTTGTTTGGAAATAATTATATCCATATCACAGACAGTAAATAATAGATGTGCTTTCACTAACATTTTATTCATGTTCTGTTTTAATATGGCAAACTTAGAAGTAATTTAATCTCCCAGTAAATTGAACTGGTAGGGGGTTCTTCACACAGAAGATTGCAAGTTATTAATTCCAGGCAGTCTTCATCTTGTACAATTAGTCACTGTTTGCAGCTGGAAATGTTTTATTAATTTTCCATAGCAGTTGATTTTCCACAGTTTTCTCAGTTTAAATTAAGCAGTAAGAGCTGCTGTTTCTTCTTAAATAAATTTCCTTTCCACAAAAATACATGCCTCTGGCTATGTCAATTTTCCCATTTGATTAAAGTGCCAGCAGGCAATTAATAACTTAATGCATTTTAAAGTACTTTTGGAAAAAGTAATTTGAATAGCCAAACTTGTATATTTGAATTGATTGTTGCAGAAGATTTAACACAGGTTCTTAAATCACAGAGCCTTGTAAAGGACAAATGAAGAGTTGCAGAAGAAGTAGGCACCATCCAACACTGTCTCCCAACTACAGAAGGATCCTCTAAAGCTTCATCTTCTTCTAGGATTGTCACCCTGGTCCTGGAAGAGAGGTTCAGCCTCAGTTCATCTGGAGAACAAAGGTGCAGGGTTGGAAGAGAAGTGACTTGCTGTGTTGGCTGATGAGGTCCCTGGGAAGCCCTCAGAGAAGGAACTGCTCTGCTGAATAATTCTCACTTCTTCACTGTATGGGCTGGGACTTTCCCTGTTCCAGCACAGGCTCCCACCACCATCAGGCACCTGCTATCAGGTGGGTTTCAAGGAGCCCTTATGGTGGTTCAGACCTAACTTCATTGCTTGTGTCTGTGTTGCTTGTGTTGCCCCATGCCCATGTCCATCTTCATCCTCATCCCCATCCTCATATCCCTACTCACTCTCACATCTATCCATGGTCAGTGCAGCATAGAGGCAGGGTTCAGCAGAACCAGCTCAGAATGATCACCTCCTGTGAACCCAAAGCTTCCCTTGCAGAGAAACCAAAACTAAGGCTAGCAGGGACCTCAAAAGGCCTCCTAAGACATGCCTGGCACTTTAGATGGGATCAGGAATCTCTAAACCAGGCAGATGTATCTCTAACTGAGTCATAAAGACCTCCTGTGAGACCTCACCACCTCTCATGGCCATCTATTCAGGTTTTGCTGTCCTTATAATTAACTCTGTCATGATCATAGCTTCTTTCAGATCCATCTCCCAGAGAAGCCTGTGAGCAGCTCACATCAGCATGGTCATGTGTGCAGAGGTCACTACAAGCAGGGTGTTCCCCCTCTCACACCTGACACCATGATCCAGCAAAGCACTTAAGCACCCTCATAAATACAACCAGATAATCAACCCCTTTGAGTCGATGGCATTATTCCTCTGCTTGCCTTAAAGCATGTGCTTAAGGACTTTGTTGGATTGGATTTGAAATGCTTTAGCCCTCATCTTTATCTCTCTTAAAATCAATCTTGGGCTAGGACTGACTTATATTCATTTGTTCTTTCTTTTAAAACACTAACAATTCTATCACATGGCTTCCATTTGCAGAAGTTAACAAATGCCCTCACAGCCTCCTAGCTGTGAGGAGTCATGGGCACCACAAAAGATCAACCATGAATTTCATCTGATGCATCCATGATCTGCAAAGAGATTATTTTTCTTGATGCTGAGCTGACTTTTCTGACCAGCTCAATGAAGACTTGGAGTCAAGTGTGAGGTCCCAGGAGGGAAAAGGAGTGATTCATGTTGTGGCTATCAATGTTTCACACATCTGAGAGCATGGAGTGCCCCAGCTGAGAACTTCAATTCACTTAGTTCAAGATGAAATGGCAGCAGAGTTGGATTGATAAAACAATAATAATCATGATGAAATAATAGGATTAATAGCCAGCTATTGCTGTTGAACCAAAAGGTCATCTTGACAGATGTAACTTTGATCAGGAAGCATCAGAATATCAGGTTTGGTTTTGATTTTTTGAGGAGCAGTCATAAGAAAGACAAAGTGAAGATGCTGACCATGCCAGGGCTTTTCTGGACTCTGGCACTTGGCTGGAAGCCTCCCCTGGTCTGTAAACAACAGGTCATCAGCTCCAAGAACATCATGGCCACAGCTCCATTGTGACCAGCACCAGGCTGAGAAACTCACCTACAAACCACATCCCTTAGGCTGAACTCTTTTTTTTCTCTTCACCCCTGAAACTGTAGTTTCTGCAGGTTTCTGATTTCTGCACCAGAACACATCTTCCTTCCTTGTCTTGAAAACATGATGCAACATTGCTTTGGTTCCCACCTGCCCTTGGTGGCCTGTCTGCTCTCTGCATGGAGCCTCAGCTCTCCAGGGACTGCACAAGTTATGTCAACACCAACTGATCCACCTCTCTTCTTGGACCAGCTTAGAGCCCATCCTGAGGATGATGAGGCTAAACTCTACAAGGAAGAATGGTTGTACACTTCTGTTCCTTGCTCAGGCCTGTGTCCAAAAGAGAAAAGTTCACTGAGAAGGCTGAGTATTTGTGTATCCCTTCTGCTGGTGGCTTTGCTGGATCTCCACAACTCTGCTTTCCCACAAGAGCCCCTCCTTGTCCTGCACTGCAACTCTGCATTTACTCTGCAGGTCTCACTTCCCTCCCAGAGTAGGGTGTCTGTTTTGTCCTGCTGCTGGAGGACACTGTCTGGGCTCCCCACCCTTCCTTGCTGCCCCATGGGCTTTGCTTTTTCCCTCCTCTGCAGGACAGAGTGATGTCCTTGAACTTGCTGTGTACATGTATCATCACCACCATAGGTACTGTGTCCAGGGGTGCCACTGTTAGCTTCCTCACATCACAACAGTCTGCACCCAGACATGTTCCATCAGTCCCAGGCTCCACATTTCAGAAGCTCCCAGGGTTCCTCAACATGCTGAGGTCAGAGTTTGGGGGCTATTCACTCCTGCCTGCTCATCACACAGCTGCCCACTAACCCAACCCATCACAGGGTTAGGATGAAGGCTCTGCTGGGCAAATCAGAACAACAGCTACTCCAAAATCAATCAAAGCAACCCAAATGCTGCAAAGCATGCCTTTGCTGGGCTGCCTGGTTGGTAAGAAACCTCAATGGTCTCAGTGGAAGAAAAAGCCTCTTGTTCCTTTATTGTGCACGCTCATGTGCATCCCTCATGGGCTGCCCTTCACCATCACATCTCACAAACAGGTTTTTTTCCCTTGTCTTACAGGTTGTGTGTCTCCTTGCACAGCCAGCTCTGGTCTGGACTCAGACTTTTTGGGTGTCTTGGTAACAAAATAGAAATGAAAAATGACTAAGATCCCAGAATCATTAAGGTTGGAAGAGACCTCTAAGATCACCAAGTCCAACCATCAACCTATCACCACCATGCCACTAAACCATATCCACTCCCCACTGCTGTTTTCCAGCTAGTTTGAATGAGACCAAAACTCTCCTTTCTCTGAATTTCATTGAAATCAGTTATTCTTTAAATGGCACTGATGAGTGGTGGAGTAGTTCTTAAAAAGCAGGGCAGGAGAAAGCACTGTTGTAATTAAATATGCAGAGAGAATTGTGTGTGGGGGATACATTCATCTGGAGTAAGACACACACTTGCGCTTCCGTTGTTATTTAGAGATTAAACCAGCACAGCTCCTTAGTGCTCACGTCTGCACAAAGCCCCCATGGACTGCAGCAGGCTTTGGGGTTCCTCTTGAAGCCAGGAAGCATTAAACCCCCCCATGAAGAAAAATTTCTTCATGGAAAGAGTAGTTAGGCATTGGCCCAGGCTGCCCAGGGCAGTGGTGGAGTCACTGTCTCTGGAGGGGTTTAAAAACTGTCTAGGTATGGTACTTAGGGCCATGGTTTAGTGGCATGGTGGTGCTAGGTTGATGGTTGGACTTGATGATCTTAGAGGCCTCTTCCAACCTCAGTGATTCTGTGATTGTGTGCAACTCTAACATGAGTTTTCACATGCCAAGCCTTACTTTAGCAACTCAGTGTTTTAACTGGTCTGTGTTAGGAGGATGTGGGGGCAGAGGCTGGTCTGTGTTAGGAGGATGGGTGGTACCTAGTGATTTACAGCCCCTCGAGGGGGGGGTGTTAGCCCAGCTGCATTGGAAACAGGGCCAGGTTCTAAATAGGGGCTTAATCTGAGTTAAAATTAAATGGGCTTAATCTGGGCTTAATCTGAAATAATACCTCCGGTGTTTTGGATGTATCAGTGCTGTCTCCAAGGGTTGGTGATACCACTCACTGTCCTTCACAAGCCCTGGGTAGTGTTGCCAGGCCAGCCAGCAGTGCAGGCAGCATCCCCCTGCCTCCTGCAAACATGTCTGGTCCCTGTGGTCTCCAGCTCCAGGAGATGATCGTGCTCTCAACCTGGCCATGAGCTGCAGACTGGAAACTTCTGAGTGCAACATCTGTGAATTTGCAAGTTTGTGAATATCCTCCCATGCCTACCCACAACTCTGTCATCTCCAAGTGGAGTCAGTGGGAGTCCCAGACCATTGCAGATGTAGTTGGAGGTAGCACACAGCTGTGGGTCCAGCACCTGGAGGTGTGACGGACATGGCACATGCTGCCCCTCTGAGCAGCAGTCCCTGTTGTTGTCCCAGGTAAATGCAGCCCTGGGGTGAAGGATGTGGTCTAGTAGCCCATCATGCTGGATGCAGGTGAACCCTCTGCCCAAATTTAGAAGAAAAATGCAATGGGTACAAGAGGGAGAATAGAATATGTGATAGACCTCCATGATGGGGTCACACTGGTGACCTGAGCTATCTAGCACCCTGGTGGTGCTCAGCCAGGCACTAGGACCCAATGAATTATGAGTGGTAAAAGTAGCAAAAAAGATGTTTCAGGAGCAGATGAAAGGTTCTCCATCATCAAAGTCCACATTATGTCCTGGTCAGCACTTTCCTTGGCAAGCACAAAGGGACATCACCACAAAGAAGTAAGCAAAGGAGTGAGAAAGGGAAAGGCAGGAGGACATGGCAGCTGGCTAAGGGGCACACTCATTCCTCCATGCCTCTAGGGACAGGATGAGGCAGAGGACAAGACATGGAAAGTGCCTTTGGATGCAGCCCTGGGAAGAAAGCAACTGAGAAGTTGAGCCTTTACTCACCTAACACGTCTCAGCACCCATCAGAGGCATCAGCAGGTCCTGCTAAAAACCATTTTTGTGACAGTGATGAAAGACTGTCCCAGGTTGCCCAGAGAGGTGGTAGATGCCCCATTCCTGGAACCTTCCCAGGTCAGATTGTTTGGGACTCTGAGCAACCTGCTCTAGTTGCAGATGTCCCTGCTGACTGCAGGGTGGTTGGACTAGATGACCTTGAAAGGTCCTTTCCAACCCAAACCATTCTATAATGCTATGATTCTTTTCCAGTTCTTCAAACATCCATCAGTGAGGGCAGGTAGCATACCCAAAGTCCTGTAACCACTGTCAGAAGATCAGGGCACCTCCAGTTCTGACTTCTGCTTTGTTTCTACTAGCTGGGTTTACAAATTTAAAACAAATGTGGTTCCCAGGATGTGTGCCCTAAATCCTTCTCTGGCCTGACAGATTTAGGTAAGCATTGGTGTAAGTGGCATCCTGTTTCTCTGAAAACATCTCCTGTGTTGGGGGAGAAGTTGCACAGCTTTATTTTCCTTTTTGCCTGGCAAAGACTCTCTCCCTGGAAAATAATGCATATTGTCTGGAGGATTTATGTATTGCCAGCTGCAATTTGTGAGATTCTGCAAGCTCTGCTGGTAGCTTTGTATACTGGAGGTTTCATTTTAGTGTCATCAGCCACAGATTATGACTGCAAGGGGTGCCTGTCTTTAATCTCATTTTTGAAGGAATTAATGTTATTACTTTTGATGAATTAATGGTATTTAGGTGTGCAAGGTTAGCATGAATTAATGTCCACCTATTTCTGTTGTGTGGCTGACTGTTGTAAAAGGACTCTGGTAAGCAATCTTTACACAGGCTCTTTTTTCTTCCTCTTCATTCTTTTGTAATGCTCTTTGAGGAGCTTAAAATAATGTTTGGGTTTTTTTTTCCTTTCTTTCTTTTTAAGTAAAAAGAAATATTGAAGATATTCCCTTGGGTAGGGCTGACATTAACTTAGCCATTGCTGAGTCACAGAAGGCTAACAAGCATTTGGGAGCCCAACCAAAAGGCTCTGCTTCATGGATGCTGCAGGTGTAGGAGTAATTCATGACACAGCTCAGATTTCTGAGGAGGTCTCACATGGCTGAGAATTTCATTATATGGCTGATAGGAAAGCATCAAGCAAGAGAGGAGCTGCAGGACCCCTGCCACCTCCATGGTGGGTAGCATAAAAATGTGTTCTGAATAGATTTGCCATGAACACCATGACCAGATATTTCATATTCTTTTAAACATGGTATTGCTGTGTACAAAAATACTCCTGAGTGCTCTAGACCTGTGTGTGTTCCAAGTTTAGTACCTTACACAAGGCAAAGCAGGAATCTACTGTAGTTCTTGCTCAAAATCTGTTGAGTAACTGATTTAGCCCTTGTGGCCACCAGCAATGTTCCTGTGACAGAACCAAGTGCAGCTGGTGAAGCACCTCAAGAGCCTGTGCTTGTAGCTGCTCTAAGTATTGACATCCCACAGGAGGTAAAGATGCTGCACAGAGCAAAGCAGGAAGCAGGTGGGCTGATAGGTGGTAACAGTGGTAGGTCAGGTCTCCTGGAGATGCTCTTGGTGAGCTCTAAGGCCATCAGGTTTTATTTGTGCTGTGTCCAACCCTCCAAGTTAAAAAACCTCTTGAGCCAGATTCCACCACTCTCCCAATGTGAGATTAGCTTCAGAGTTGCTTTTTTGTTTAACTTAGAATCACAGAATCATAGAATTGTCAGAGTTGGAAGGGACCTTAAAGATCATCTAGTTCCAACCCCCCTGGCTGGCAGGGACACCTCCCACTAGATCAGGTTGCCCAGAACCCCATCCAGCCTTGTCTTAAAAACTTCCAGGGATGGAGCTTCCACAACGTCTCTGGGCAACCTGTTCCAGTGTCTCCCCACCCTCACAGTGAAGAACTTCCTCCTAATACCTAATCTAAACCTAATCTAAATCTACCCTCCTCTAGTTTGCATCCATTCCCCCTAGTCCTACCACTACCTGACCTCCCCAGCTTTCCTGTAGGCCCCCTTCAGATACTGGAAGGCCACAAGAAGGTCTCCCTGGAGCCTTCTCTTCTCCAGACTGAATAATCCCAGCTCTCTCAGTCTGTCAACTTGTCTTCACTTGTCTCTGTTTCTGAAGCACATTTATGTCAAGCTTTCAAACTATTGTCAACAAACTTGCCTAAGAACATTGATTGCTGAAACCCCTGAGACTCCTCTGCTTTCCATTGGTCCCAGTGGCTGGGGACTTGCTCTGTCACAAGATACTTGATAAGATCTAAGAGCTGGCAGTGTTATCTGGGTGGAAGGAGCTTTTTACTGAAGATTTTGTTTCTTTCCTAATGAGGAATCTCCAGGAACAGGCAGAGAATGTCTGTACTGCTGGAGGGATCCAGGTTTTATAGTGCTTGCCTGTAGGACACAGCGTGTTGTCTGGTGACAACTACAGAGCCTTGCCCAAAATTGAGTTAGCTACAGTGTGCTGGCTGGGAAAAAACAAAATGAACACAACATATCTGAAACCCTTGACTAGGGAAGCACCTGTGTGATGTGATAGGCTTCTCTCTCCCATATAGGTATATGCAGGAATAACTCAAAGTCTGTGTAAAACTGCCTTGAGCTGTTCTTTAAGTTAATTATCACTTCTTTTGGTACTATGAATGGCTGTTCAATGACACTGTCAGGGAGTGGAATGAACCAAATTACTTTAATTATGGAGTAATTGCACAGAGTGATGGTAATTAAATCTTGATCAGTTTAAGTGAGTGAATTAATTGCTCCAACTTGGAATGCACACCGCAGCAAGAGGAGTTGTTTTGTAGTTTAATTAACACCAACCACTAAATTCTTATCATATCTAAAATGCAGGCAATTAATGAGTTTGATTCTGCTCTCACCTTAATAGGAACTAGGACAGTGAATGCATGCTGAGAAAGGTAGCAAACTGACAGAAAACTTAATATTCCTGTCAGTTGTGAAGATACATTAGTTATACTCTCTGCTTTGCCTTCCAGTGAAATGTGCAAATAGAAATATTTCCATATAATTAGCTTCTGGCCCCATTTTGTTTCAATACTCACTGATCTGCTAAACAAGAGACATTGCCAAATTTGTCAATGCTTTACATTTTCAGCTGCCTGTGTTGTCAGGTGGCTTTTAGCTGCTTCTCCTTGTGTCGTCCAGCGTCCTGCTCCCAGGCTTGATAAAGGAGCTGCCTCCTTCCTTATGCCATGTGCAAATGAGTTGCCATGATTTAGTTGTGCAGTGGCCACACAGACCACTACCTGATGCAATGTCCACTTTCTTTCCTCTCCTGTTGGCTTGCCAAAATTGCCTCCTCTCATGGCTAGTGTCATTGGTTCTCTTCACTCCTACCATAGTTGAGGCAGATAAGGAAGATCAAGCTGAACCAGAGGCTAGTAAAGGCTGTTGCCTGTTCTTATCCTGACCTTCCTAAGGGAAATCTTTGCTCCATTTGGGCTGTGTAGGAATAAGGGAGATCTTGCTGAAGGATTAGGGGGACATAGAGGTGGTGGTGTCTCTGATGCCAGGAGTCCCAAAAGAAAGGGAAGCTATAAATGATCCCCACAGCTGCTTGCCACATGAGTGAAGCTGCTTGAGGGACACTTGAATGTAAATAAGAAGGGAGTTTCCAGCAGATGATGCAACTGCAGGTTCAGAGCAGTAAATTTTATCTTACATTATGAAGGAGATGAGGGGATAAAGTCCCTGGAATGACACCAAATGAGGCACTTGGTTTACAGGTGCTTTTAAATGGTAAAATATCTGGCATGAATGCCTGCCTGAGCCACATACACATGCACAAACAGTTACATCTTTCACTAAGAGCATGAGGAGGTGCTAATTTACTCTGCAGAGAAGCTGGTGGAGGTGTGACCCTGAGCTGGAGAGCTGCCATCTGTGAGTTCATAGCCATCACCACCTCACCAGACCACTGCTGATGGTTCCCAACAGATGTCTCCGAGGGCAGCAGCCACAGTGGGAATGCCATCACTCCGGTGGCACCAAGGTTCAAGAGTGTAAGTGTAACTTTCCACATCTCATTCTGACCTTGGTTGGGTTCCCCCACTCCTTCCACATCCCTCCTCAGCTGCATGTCTTGGACACATGCACAGCTAAAGGGGCTAATTCCCTGCTGAGTGATATCTCCTCTGATAGGAATTGCCATCAGCTCATGGCACGACACCATCTTTTGGAAACGAAAGAAAGACTCTGCTGAATTAGAGGTATTTCTCCATCCATTTGTAAGATTTCATGGAGTTAATTCAAATCCATGGCTCCTGTGGCTGCCATGACAAAAATCACAGCCTTATAGATGGCCAAGGAATTCCCATTTATAGGGATTTTTCGATCCCCTGGGGCGTGCTCAGCTTCTGCTGAGGACACAAGCCACATAAGGGGTTTAGATAGCAGCTTCCTCCTGCTCTGTAGCATCATCAGACTTATAAACCAATCTCTATTCATTTCAAAGCCTTGCCTTACTGCTTTACCAAAATAATATGGCCACCACATGATGGCTGGGGCTCAGTGTCCAGCATCCCAGCTTTTCCTTTGAATTTTTTATCATCCTTCTTTAATGACTTTGCTCATGAACTGGTGCATGATGTTTGACAGGGGTAACAGTCATGTCCTGAGGGTATCTGAAAGTAAAAGGTGGGGGGTTTTTTTGGTAACTGAAGCTCTTGAGTGAAAGGTCCTGCTATTTGATTTTGGTGGTATTAGACTTGGTAGGCCAGAGGGTTTATAGCAGCCTAAGGTTGCTGAGTTGAAAGCACCACCAGGAACTTGTTTCCATACTGGCAATAGTACTTAAATTGTACCAGAGGTTGTGAAACACCAAATCACCTTGCTCCACATTTCTCTGGAGCAGAATGAAAGCCAAATTGTTGATAGTTATTCACCTATCTGTCCCTTCCTCCAATACTCTCCACTATTACTTCTTCTCTAGTCTTTACAAAGCAAATTTAAGCCCTGACCAAAACAGGCTGTGGCAGAATGGGTGGACTTTCACCTCCTTTGCAATCATACAGCTTCTGGCCCCATCCATGTGTTTGGACAGGCACCTGCCTGTGCCTTTGTGTGATGCTGTGTAGGGATGGGACAGCAGAATCCTAAGAGAGAGCCAGGGAGACACCCCAAGCCCCTGAGTCTCAGCACAGCTTGCAGCCACACAAGCAACCACTTTGTCTTTCTTCACATAGCACCACCTTCATTTTGGCAAAGGAGAAGGGGCCACATGGCCATGCATGTAGCACCACATAGCCCCCAGGTTGGCAGTATCTCCGCCCTGCAGTCAGGGACCTCTGCCACGTACCAGCAACCTTTGGGTACCTGCCTGAAAGACTGGTTGCAACATATGCCACTGGAAAGACAGAGAAGAAGGGGAACTGATTGTCTCCATTACAGGGGGACCCTTGGACCTGAATTCCCCCCAAGGTCCTTAACCCTATTGCTTTTCTGTGGGTGGCCTAGTCATGCAGTGCCCTCCCTATGCCTGCTGCCTGGATCTCAGAGGGTGTCAGCCCTCTTCAAATCCATGTGTGACTGTAAGTGACTTGCAGTGATGGAGCAAAGATCTGAACACACACTCTCACCAGCATCTCAGTGAGGCAGCCCTCCTCCAGGACCCTTACTATAAGGAACAGCATCAAAATTCTGCTAATCCCATGCAGCCATACAGAGCTTTGATTTCATTTGTTGAATGTATGAAATCCATATGTCATCAATCTCTTCCTGGTGGCTGGAGCTGTTTATGAAGCTTAAATCTCTGGCATGTGGCTGGGAGCACAGGGGCCAAGTCCTGCTGCCTGCCAGTGCAAGCTTCCACCTCCTGCTTCGCCTGCTGCCCTCCCATCTCACTTCCCTGGCAGCCAGTGCTCTCTGCAGTGACTCTTAGTTCCACTTTAAGGGAACCAAAAAGTTCCTGTTTTAAACAGGATGGTGGTGGAGCAGCTCAGAAGATGCAATGTTGGAGTAAGGAAGAGGCAGAGCCGGGGAGCTAGCTGGCTGCCTGCCTTCCCCTGGATCAACACCTTGGCTCTGTGCTCCAAAGCTTAGTTCCTGAATCACCTGCCAGCCCCCTCAAGCCCCTAGATAAACAAATGAGTTGCAACAGGGTCAGCCACCTGACCTCCATCAACATCAGGGAGCTGAAGATGCTTAAAGGTGATGGTTTTGCCAAATCTTCAGGTCTTGTGCAAAACTCAGGCCTTTGTGGGTATTTTCTTTGCTTCAACACCCAGTTTGGGCTTTCCAAATCGGTCTCTAGAGGTTGGGCAAAAGAAATGGGCAAAGGAGGCTGGTTTTGGAAACAAACCAGCTGGCCACAGCAAGAGTGTGTGACTCAAGAGGTCCTGTGGTTGGCAAGGAGGAAGCTGGCAGAGACTGAGCATGATGGAGAGGTACCAAACCCACTGGTCAGGCCGGGCACAAAGCAGATGTGTGGGTGAGCCCAGAGGGAGATGGGGGATGCCACCACGGAGAGATGCACAAGGGGGAACGGGAATGATGCCCAGGAACAGCATGTGGATGGGATGAGGGGAGAATTCACACAGGGTCAGGGCCCTTCTCCCTTTATCTTTGAGAGATTTGGGTAGCTTACTTTATTTTAGTCCCTCTCGACACATTTAGATAAAGCTGCTTTGGGCTGAGTGCTTCTTAGTGCTGGTTTCTGTTCTATTTAAACATAAATGTTTTAAAGTGCACAGATAGGTTTTTAACAGGAAAAAATTGCATGTGAATTACATTTATTTCTTGTTTACCCACACAGCTCCAGCCAACACTTATCAACAGATTAACTTTCACTAAACTTTCCCTGTAATATGTTTTAAAAACCCTCTCGAAGTACAGATTCTATTAGTTGCTGGCCTTATGTTTTAAGAGGAAGAAAGTGGCTTTACACTCCATGAAATGTGTTAATGCATGGATAGAAGCCCTCTTATCCTCCTGCTTACATTAGGTCCAATCAGGAGAATGGATTATGTTTTGAATAATCTGACATTAGTATTAAAAGTAATATTTAAGGCATTAGTCTCCATAACTAGTGCAGCCCTCTCAGAGCTTTCTCTTTGTGTGTGTGGGAGCAGGGCTGCCTTAAAACATATGTTTATGAAACAATGCATTAGCCCAAAGTGCCCAAAGATATGGGGCTAAATTGGGGCAGTGGATTACTGCTGACATCACTTCTTCAATTAGAGGCAGAGGGAAGATTTGAGGGCCATTTTAAAACTGATTATGGAGGGCAGGGATTAGAGGCTGTTAGAAACAGGAGGTCTTATTCTCTTCCTGGAGCTCCATGGACTTCAGGAGTGGATGCTGCTTTATGGGGTGGAATAAGGCCAGCGTTGCTGGTGGCATTGGTTATGTGTATGGATCACCTGTTATGCACCAGGGTTGGAACACTCTCTCTTAGTCCCTCAAAAACATGGGATTGGGGGCAAAAAAAATCTGGAGTCTCCATTCCTAAAGCAAATGCTTTAGTGAAAAGCCAAATCTTCCCTGCTTGTCTGGGAGCTGAGGTATCCTGGGAGGTAAACACTGAACCTAGCTGGCCTGGACCTTCTGTTGAGCTCTTTGTTATTGTTTCTGTCTCCACACATGGGTTGAGGAACATTTCAGTCATCTCAAGGCCTAATGTCCCCTTCATCCCCTGGAAAAGCTAGAAAATAAACAGTAAACATCAAGAGGAGAAGTGGGGGGTGTGGCTATCAACATGCAGAGGAGTGAACTAGCATCTGCCACCCCAGGCAAATTCCTCCAGCCTTTAATTGCCTTCACTCAGGACCACTCACCTTACTTCTAGGTGTAGTTTATCTAATTGCAGCTTTTAGCACTTCAGGCTCACTTCATCTTTGTCTGCTCAATTAATCAGCCTTCTTGTGTTAGAAATCTTCTCCTCATGGGGTACTTACAGACCAAGGTCATGTTACCACCTACCCTCCTCTCTGCTAAGCTGTAGATTGCTAAATGGAACTGCAAAGGGGTTTTTTTTGTTTGTTTGGTGGTTTGTTCTTTTTTTTGCACTCCCACTGGTGCTTACAGCAATTTTTAGACCTCTCCTATGTTTTAACAAGTCTACTTGGGAAGCCTAACTTGAGCCTAACACTCCAGAACTGCTCCCATCAGTGCTGGACACAGATGTAAGTCTGCAGGTGCATATCTCTGGGGCAGGTGCTCACCCTGTTTGCAAGAAGCTGAAGCCAAAATGCTTTGTCTTTCATTCCTGGGCTGCTGAGAGAGCATCTTCCCTTATTTGCACACAAACCTTTTGGTCTCACATCTCTCTGACAGCAAGGCTCTCAGATTGGGGCAAGCCTCTGGTTTTTCCTCTCCTGATGGCAAACAATGCTTATCTTTGCAACATATGTGCAGTAACTGTTGTTGAGCAGCAGAAGGGAAATCCACAAGCTATCCAGCCACTGCACCTGCCTGCTTGGACCAAATTCCTCTACTCATGTTTACACACTGGAGTTAAGCAGGTCCTGGGCTGGGAAACCAGCTGGGAAATCCAGTTATTCCAGGCACAAACAAATGAATGAGGGGTGGAGATGAGCAGACATCCCTATTTGACCACAACCAAGGGAATTTGGCAGCTCATGGTCCTGACTCTATTTTAATTCCAGCCAGCCCATGACAGGAGAAAATCAAGTGAGCCAAAGGAGGTGGGAGACAGGATATCCCCCACCCTCCAATCTGGACTTCTGACACATCTTGTCTGGAGTGCAGGAGCTAAGGTGGCAGTTGAAGGTGGCCACCCTGGAGTCTGCAGACTGTCCTGCCTTCCTCCTGCTCTGCTGCAGCCTTTCTTAACACTGTCAGAGGCTGTCTGAATGGTGTCTTTTTGTCTCCAGGCTAGAGGCAGAATGGCTGTTTCATGGAGCCCTACTGGCAGCCTCTCAGAGGTGTGATTTTGGCCAGGGTAGGGGAGTGAAGTGCCAGGTGGAGGGATGGGTTATGCAAGGCATCCAGCATTTAGTGGATAGCTTCCTTCCTCAAAAGTGCTGCAGAGCTGTATCCTTTCTGGCAAGATGAAAGATGAAGCCCCACAGATGCTTCCATCCTGCCTTTAGTGTTTCCCAGAAAATAACAGAAGTAACTCCCTGAAATCAGAACCTGATGAATTTTATCCACATGTATAAAAATGAAATTAATATAAAAGGTTCTTCTTGCCATTTTCCTGGTCTTCTTTCCAGTAGGTCAGCTGCAGTGGCCAAAAATATCAGCCTAGGTAAGCTGATAGCTATATTCCTGAACAACCCATGGATATTACACTGCTTTCTGCAAAAGCTTTGCTTGGGAAGGTCAAGTTGCATGGCATTATCTCATATTTATGAGTGAAAAAAATCCACAAGGTTCCTAAAAATCAGGGAAAAAAGGGTGTAATTATCTCATATATTGCAGAAGCATTATCTGTGCTGATTAAGCTGTCACTCATTAGCTCATCATGCTTATCAAGTCACCAACCCAAAATGCCTTTGACCCCAGGAGTAATGATAGCTCAGAACATTTTGGACCACCTTGGGTCACGATGCACCCATTTTGTCTTTTTTTCCTTGCTAATACCATGTGTAAATATATGCACAGCTGACCCTGCTAGAGAGTCCCCTGTCCTCTGCAAGCAGCTTCAGTTCCTCTGTGTTTCCTTTTGCAGTGTAAGTTCAGACAGATTTGTGGAAAGCAGGAGATTGTGTTTGCTCCTAAATCTTTTGGTAGGATTTTCTTTCAAGGCCTTAATGCCATGGAAAAACAGCAAGAGGCAAATTCTGCTTTGGGTTACACCAAATGAGGAGTAAATCAGCTGAAGGCAGTGAGGGATGCTGGATTTATCCCAAAGAAGGTAGAAGCAGAGCTCAGTCCCTAGCACTTAGCTATTTTCTGCACCAGCAGTTCTGGCCTTTGAAAAATGAGATGCATTTTTCTCCTTCTGACTTGTGAGGACCCTGAAAATGCCAGGCCACAGAAAGCAGAGGAGGAGAAGCCTGAGGCTTCTGAATTATAAATGGTGGTAACATCAAGCACATCAACATAAAATCAGACTTTGTGGTGACTACAGATCATGTAACACTGTTGTCACCTGCCCCTGGGCTCTTAGGTGCAAAAGAGGTGAGCAGGAGGCTGTAGGAACTGCTCCCCTTCAGGTAATGTAGCATGAAGGTTTTGAAGGACTCAGGTGCTGCCCTAATGTATATATTGCTGCATTTTATCCATCTTTCACATAACAGATTTAGGAAACCTCTGTATATTCTGCAAAGACCTTTGTCTCTTGCTTTATGTTAAATGTTGTTTTCATGTGATTGTCAGCAGACATTTGGTGCTCAGGGCAAGATCACTCTACCCCAAATCTAAGCTCAGGTAGTGCCAGACTGGAATTTTCCTGTCTTAGTGGGTTTACTCCAACTGTCCCACTGCCCTCTCTGGAAGGTTTCATTCACAGGACAATTTACTGGAACTCTGCCTTCCATCTTCCTTTCATTTGCACATTCTGCAGCCCCTTATCTTAGCCACTTTAGAGCCTCCAGCATCCTCATCACCTCTTTCTGATAATGAAAATGGTCCCTGATGTATTTCCAAATCCCCATCCAGGTGATTTGGTATCAAATAAGGTATGACCTGTGAAACAAAAATAACAAAATCCAGCCACTGTCATTTGGGTAGTGGCTGTTGTAATACTCATGTCCTAGAGGGGCATACTGGAGACACATGCTGGTGTTTCTAACTCTTTGACAGCTGGACCTGATGGTGCTAGAGGTCTATTCCAACCTTAATGATTCTGTGATTCTTGAGAGTCTAACATACAGAAACCATCATGTCCCTCTGCTTCAGCCCCAGGAGGACAAGCTCTGACAACATCTGTGACCTAGGTTGTATTTAAACCTGTGCTCATACCCCAGATCACCTCATGGTCATCCTAGAAGGTTACCAGCCAATGTTCAGATGCAAGCTTGAAGCAAGCCAGGAGAGATCTGGGTTTGGCTTGTGTTTTAACATGTGCTCTGTTGTGCCATTCCTTGTGATGTAGACACCTTGGGTAGTGTGTGCTTCCCTCATCTGATCTTTTGCTGTCGGGTCTCAGCTACTTGTGGTGACATCCCACAGCTGTGGTCCAGCAGATAAACTGAATTTTGGGTCCTTCCTGCAACATCTTCCACATGACAGCTAGCTTGAATGTGGACTGCTTGTGCAATGGTCTGGCCACATGGGCACTGAACAACTGGCAATGTGAATGGGCAAGTCATGTCTGGGTGTACGCCAGGATTTAATCTGGATTTAATGTAATCCATTTAATCTGTTTCCTAGCCTGGACTTCTACAGGAAATGGAGATGGAGCCAAAACATCTTGATTCTGTTTTTGTGCTTCCTGACCTCTAAGGAGAACAACAGCAAGATCTGTACAGACCTTGAAGCAAGTGGATGGAGCACGTTCAGGAGCATCGCTTGGAAGAGCACGTACAGAGGGCAGAGGTCTGTCTGAGCTGTGAGGAGGATGCTGCCACCCAGAGATATGTATCTGCTGAGCTCAGGCATGCTTCTCTCAGCCACCAGTATGCTGAAGGAAACATGGATGAGTTTGGGCAAAAGCTTAGTTTTTAAAGCTATGGAGAATCTCACTATCCCACTGTGAACTTTATGGGAGACATGCTTAAGTGGTTCAGCCATTGCTGAGAATGCAAGAGAAAAATGACTGTGTTTTGATCTTGTGCAATAAAAATAGGACTGCCACCCACCAGAGCAAGGACTTAAGAGGGCTAAGACAAACCTCTACCCCTACTCAGCCTAGGAAAAGCAAACCAATCCACTCAGCCTAACAAACTCAAAATCCTGCCCATGGGCTAACCCTCCAGCCCTCTCTCCTCCAAAATGTGGATTTATTACATGTTACATGAACTATCCCAGAAATGGGATGTCCTGCATGCTGACACACCTCTAGCAGACCTCACAACAACAGGGCTGCTTGTATATGGGGAAATGGAAGTCCCTTGCAAGTCTCTTTTCTGTTGAAGGTTTAGCAGCCTTGTCTCCTGAAAGTTCAAAGTTGCAGCACCTCTAACTTGCAATGGTAGAAGCAGACAGGGCTATATCCCTTCACAGACTGCTTATAAGCACAAACCTAGCTTTGCCTGTATATATAGCTTCTCACTGCCTTTCTCCTAGGAGGCACATACCTGGTCATGGGACATGAGCCTATTCTTTGTGGAGCAGTCTGTTGGTGAAGAAACTCTTTTACTGAAGAGCATCTCACATCACCTTCTCTCGTGCTGTTCTACACTACCTGCTATTTTTCAGCATCTTCACAAGTTAATTTTGGCCATATATCAACCCACCACAGTCCTGGTCAGTAACTTGATGTTTGCAGAACAGCTTGGGGGAGAAAAAGTTCCTAGTATAATCTTGCCACAATGAGACTAGTGCAATGACCTTATGGGAGAACATAGATTTTTGAACTGACTCTGGAGCTCCATCAGTTTCCAATTAGATTAAAAGATGACCTGTGGTAGCTTAACCACTGTTAGCAGCACCAAGGATTTGTTCAGTGCAAGAACACAGTGAAGAGAGGACAGGCCCAAGTAAGAAGTCATTGGTAAACCCAGGTAAGGAGAACAATTTTGGAGGGTGCAATTTTTTGTCCTGCTTGACAATCCTTTGTGCAAATTCCCTGAGCAGATACAATCTGATCACAGCTTAATATATAGCAAAGAAACAGAGAGGACTGGATGTAACATGAAAAATTCTCACCTAAAGAAGTAATGAGATGAGTTTTACTGGAACTGTGACCACAGGTGAAGAAAAGAGAGTTTGAACCACCAGAGAACCCTGAAGCACCATCTGCTGTTGCAGGTCATCACCTACATGTTGTATTTGGGCCTTTCTTGGTCCAGGCTGCAAGTTTGGCCACCAAGGCACAAGATGGCAACTGATGTCCTGCATGTATAATTAAAAGAAGGATGAAAAGCATTTCAATGTGGTTTGTGGTGAGAAAAAGTGTTCCCTTCTTGCAAATACTAATCATAAGGTAATTCAGTGGTTGGGGGATGAATGATGGTGCATCAGGCCCACTCATAAGAAGATGGTCTCTAACATGATTGTGGTGTCACTGTGCAGATCAAACACCAGACCTGAGTCTGCCAGTAAGGCATGTGGATAAGTAAATAATATTAGTTTAAGGAAATCAGGTGTGAAAACACAGAGCTGACTGTCAGAGTTCTGTGAAGAGCAGCTGAGACAAAAGAGATCTGTCACTGCTCAGTGTGTCAGAAAATCAGCTAGAAGGCTCCTAAAGAGTGGTGGAAGCAGAAACTGGAGGTCAGTAAAGCCTGTCTTGAAAAGTGGCAAAGTCATGGGAAACAAGTTCTGCACAGGGAAATTAGTTCAGTTTATTTTATTTGGTGAAGAATATGGGAACTGACCTTTGCAATAACATACAAGCTATCCTGTGAGTGGTGGAACCAAGTCTGGTTTTCCATGGATCTGAGTCCCCAGATTCTCCCAGTTCTCTGACCACAGCCACCCCTGGGTCCATTTCCCCATGCCAAATGACAGCCAGCATGATTCTATCAGCTGGGCTGTGAGGATATTCCAGTCAGTAGCCCCAGTAACAGCCATGTTCTTCCTTCCTCTGCCCAGCTGTGCATGAAATGGCCAAGCTTGGAAACCTTGACATTTCTTTCGAGTTTTGAGGGGTTCACAAGGCACTGGGGGTATCCCAGTGGATATACCTGAAGCTGGGTCCCTTACGTGGCTGGGGTGAATACAAAGAGTCACTTCTGTGGCATATCCAGGCACACAGGTCCCCATCTGCTTTGGGTGACCAACCACATTCCAACCTGTCCTTGCTGGCTCATTTTGGGCCAAACCTACAACCTGCATGACAGCTGGAGGCCACTTACTTCAGCAATACTGAACATGTACACTCAAAGGATGGGGTAATGGGAGCCCCATGATCAGGGCCAGTGGGATCCTTGCTGGATCAAGTGCTCTTTTATTCCACTTGGAAGTTTCCTCTGCACCATCTCTAGCTCCTACAATCATGTGGCTGTAAATGTGGGATACAATCCTGGTCCTCCCCACTGTTAAAAAAACCCAAACAACCAAGAAGGCATAAAATGCAGCTTATTCAAGCCACTTAAGAACAAATAAAAGTAGCATAATCTTCCTTGTCGTGCTTCACAGGCAGGCATCTATCACCAGTGGAAATGCTGCCAAACTTCTTGTTTAAATATAGAAGTAGTGCTTATTTGTGCTGCTAATGGTCCCCAGGAGGACCTGCTCTCCTTACTTGGGGATGTTGTTTATGATGAAAACCAGGCTGGCTACTTTGCCATTAAAATTCTGTGCCAGCCCAGTGCTGACAGTATTGAAGCTTTGCTAAATGTGTATACATGTAAGTTCATTAAATGGCTGCTGACTGTTGTTACACAAGTACAGCAGTTGAGTGCTTTTTGTATTAACCTTATCACCTGATGGGCAAAAGAAAAGGTTTAACTAAAGCTTAGGACTAATTGAACAATATTTCAGTATTTTCTTATGTAAAACTGGTTCTGGTCTATTGTTTTTATTTATTTGCAATAACTGTGCTCATTCAAGTTTGTAATGACACTGCCATGGGTGAACAGAATTTGCTTTAAGTATTATTCTCCCTTTTCCTATCTCCTGCCTCCTCTAAACTGGGTCTCTCAGGAGAAAATCTGCAGTAGAGCCTGGTAAAAGACAACTCTCTAAGTACACAGTCATTTTGGGGAGATATGTTCCCAAGCTGTGTTTTTAAAATGACTTTAGAAGTTCCTGTTTGTTTTCCCTGCCTGCCTTGGGTATTTCCTGTCAGGCTGAGCGTGGAAGCAGAGGAGATAGGAGAGAATAAGCCTCCTGCTGTAAGGTGGGAGGCATCTCTCCATCAAGACACGGTGCAAACCAGGAGCACTTTCTTTGCTCGGTTGCCACTAGAGTATGCTCTCGTGCTACAAGTTCCAGGGATTTTTTCAAACTAAATGAATATGTGTAGCACAAGGGCATCTTTCAAATGCTTTCCACTTGCCCTAGTCTGGGTTTTCTTCCTCAAAGCAATACCTTTTTTTTCCCCATTGCTGTTGAGCTCATCCTCAAAGCTTTGAGAAAACCCAGAGGGTCGCTGTGCTCTGCGGTGAGGGGAACCTAGCTGGGGTTCGGACAACTCTCAACTTTCAGAGCACAAATGAAAACAGTCAAAAAATATCTGCCTGGCTCTGACAAAACCAAAACCAGAGGTCTTGATTGAACCCCCTGGGTCATGCCTGGCAAAGAAAAGGGGAGTCAAATCTCTCATGAATTAGATTTCTGCTTACAGAAGAAAAATGTAAATGCACTCTCCAAAGCGTTTGTGCCGACATGAAGTGTGTCTGTAATCCTGGTGGTACTCATTCAATAAGATAAAGGCTGCTGTGAGCCTGCCCCACCATATCACAGCAAAGCACTTTGTCACTGGCACCCTAAAAGTTCCAGTTTCTGCATGACAAAGATCTAAACCAACTTGCAGGACAATTAAAGAATAGTTGGTCCTTACCCTATTATTACCAGCAATTCTTCCACATTTCGATATTTGCCTTTAAATTGCTACCTCCCCCATCAATATAATTGTAATCAGTCAATGGTTAACATTTGTCTTTGGGTGCCTTTTACCAAATTAAATACAAAGAAAAAGAAACACTGCCAAGAAAAAGCCATGCTTCGGATAAAGAGCCTCGCCACCAGCCTGCTTTCACACACAGACTGCGCACTTTGCTGCTAAAATGACATTTTTAGGAGCCCTGACGGGTGCAGGAACAAGGACCCTGCTCATTACCATAGTGACAATGGCTGGTGGAGGATTGCAACCTATCTTTTTCTTCTCCCTGATGAACCTCAGCCAATAACAGCAGAAACCTGCCAACAAGTTGAATATATGGAAGCTTACTCTGTCAGCGCCGAGCCAAGCGGTTGCCTTCTGGATGGAAGGCAGCCATGTGGGCGCAGTTGTTATTCAGCCTCTGTTTATACCCTCAAATACCAGTTCCTCCAAGCAACCCGATTAACTTCTGAGAGGGTCACAACTTCAGCTTCTTTCACCATCTCTGTACCTACTGGCTGGAGTGTGTGAAAAGACCTTCCTCAAATTCCCTTAATACCTTTCTCAGTTTCATCTTGTGCCCATTCATCATGGTTCTTGAGCTGGCTATTTCACAAGGGTCCTTCAGGACCAGCTTCTCCAGTTCCCAGAACATGATGTGTGGTTATTTCAGTTGTGTCAAACCTTAATCCTGCTCTTTTTTGTTTGTCTTCAATAGATGCAAACCTAACTTTCTAATGTCTCCACTTACATCTAATTCATAAGGCTGTTTATTATCCTAGTTACCCTCTTCCATACCTTTGTGATTTGTATTCAAAAGCCTCTCTTTAATCTGTCTCAATTCTCCAGGTATGGCCTCACCACTCTTTCGTACAATCCCATAATGATTTCCATGGATGTGTTTTAGTCTTCTATTGATAGGTCTCAGGATGCTATTTGCCTTCCTTAACTACTCCCTCAGCGGGAATCACTGCTTTTAATATTCTATATGCTGCTACCTTCAATTCTTTTCTTCACCAGCATCTTGTGTAAGAATGTTCAGGGCATAGATCTTTATTATCTGTGTGCTGACACACTTGTACATGGAGCTGTGAGGCAGTTAAAATGTGTTGAGGCTGGCTGGAACTTGCACACCACCCAGCACCTGCCCTGATGACACCAGCTCCAGCAATAGATTAAGAACCACTAAGCTAGGCTGGGGTCATCAAAATAAATTTAAAATTGGTATTTCAGGAGGCCTCGGGCCTGGCCCTTGGCCCAGGCCCAGTATATGGTTCAGCCTAGGACCAGCTCTAGCCCAAGCCCAGCCCGCAGTTCAGATTAGGCCAGACATAGTTCAAGCTGAGCCCATGTTTCAACCCAGGCTCAGCTCAAGCTCAGGCTCAGGCTCAGCCCACGGCCCAGTTCATGGTTCGGTTTGGGCCTGCACCTAGCCCAGGCCAAGCTGAGCCCATGGTTCAGGCCAGGCTCAGCCCATGGTTCAGCCTAGGCCACTAGGCACCATCCTCTCCGCCGCCAACGCGCCGTTCACCCTCCCCAGCGTTCCTGGCCCAGGGCAGGACCGTAACCCCACCCCTCCACAAACATCCCCGGAGNTCACCCCCCCACTCTGCGCTGCTTCCACCCCGCCCTCCACCTTGATCCCACCCCCGCCGTCGGGAGCTGGCTCCTCGCCCCTCCCTCTCCGGCTGTACCAACTCCTCTCGGCCGGGGGGCGAGAAGAGGACGCGAGAGGCATCGTATTGTCACGCCGGGTCTGTGGCCCTGCCTTTTCCCTATCCGAGCGTCGTTAATAACGGCGCTCCGGGAAGGTGGCCTGAGGAGAGCGAGGAAGCGGGTGGGAAGGGGCTGCTCCCCCCGTGGGGTGGTAGAGCTCTCCCTCCCCGTGCCGCCGAACCCGGAAGCGGCGGTGGCGGTGCACATGGGCGCGGGGGTCGGGAATGGGGTTGGGGCTGGTGGTGCTGCTACCGCTGCCGCCGGGGCGCTGGGTGCTGCCGTGGCGGCTCTCTACACGGCTACGCTGCCGCCCGCCTTGCCCGGTGGGGATGCCGGTAAAGTACCCAGCGCCGCCAGCCCGCCCGCGAGCAGGGGAGGGGCGGCGGGGCACCCTTTGGGACCGGGGAGTGGGCTCACCCCACCGAGGAGGTGGCACCAGAGGGTCGGTGCATCGCGGTCACCTTTTGTGGAGGAGGGAGGCTGAGTCTTTAGGGGCTGGTGCGTCGCTGTTACCACACAGGGATGCTCATCCTAGAGGGCTGTTGTGTCATGGAATCGCTAAGGTTGGGAAAGACCTCTAAGACCGTAAAGTCCAACCGTCATTGTCACACTATAGGGTTGTTGTCCCTCCATAGGGTCTGATGCGTTGCTGTCACCCCGTAGGGTTTTTCACTGCATAGGGGCTCGTGCATTGCTATCACCCTGTTGGGTTGCTCATCCCATAAGGATTTCACACACTCCCACCCCATAGGCACTGGTGCATTGCAGTTCCTCTATGGGGTCCTTATCCAATGAGGGTTGGTGTATTTGAACCTCCCTAGAGAGGCACTTGCCCACAGGCTGATGTGTCATGGACACCTTATTTTGGAGCACGCACCCCTTGGGGCTGGGGTGTTGCCATAACCCTATAGGAATCTTGTGCTTTGGGGGTCTCAGTCTCTTGGGGCCAGGGTAGCATGCTACCCCCTTGGGTTTGAAGCCCTTTGGCCACCCTGATCCTCTCCCTATGGCTGTTTGCTTTGCAGCAAACTGTTTGCTTCTGTCTAAGCCTTTCAGCAAAGGATTTAGTCAGGGGCACCAGAAGGCAGATGTGCCATCCTGCCAGATGTGGGATGGTCTTAAAGGTCTTTGCCAACCTAAATGATTCTGTGATTGGAGTTCAGGCCATCATATTTTCTGGCCAGTGTGGCTGCAGCAATGAAATCTCTGGATCTGCTTACCTGAAATTGTGACCTCTTGACAGTGATGAACTATCTAATGTTTTGTGTTTTGTGCTGCTGATCCAGCCAGGCAGGACGAAAATTCCCCTGTATAGCCCTTTTGTGGTTTTACTGGTTTGGTCTGGTCTTGCTTAAAAAATACTTTGCTTTTGCAGTGTGTGTGCAGCTGAGATTTGGGGGTAGGAGGGCTTGGATTTTTTCTAGGGATTGCTTTGATTTTTAAAAAATCAAAATGGTTACCACCATGCTTCCCTTCTTTTTTGTCCCAGAAGAGCATTGAATGGGTCTGTGCTTCTCGGCCATCACTGGTTTCAGATCCAAACTGTGGATAAAATTCCTTATAAGTAAATGGTGCTTTTAATGGATGCATATATTTTACAGCTTCAGTATGTGTGGGGAGAGAGCTGTTTTAACTACAGTGCTTTAAAATTTGCTGTTACTTTTTGTGTGAAGTCAGGTGAAAGACAGTGCTACATGGTAAAGCAGGATGCTAAGGCAGCATCCATTGAGCATAGCTCTTTGCCCATGAGTGTAAAGTTGAGCAGTGACTTGAGTGAGGATTATTTGATTTAAAGATAACAGGATGGAGCTGGGTTTTCATTACACCAAGCTCATCCTGGTTAGCTGCCTGTTGGAGGTGCAACCTTGTGTTGTCCATTTTCCTCTTTCCCAGGTTTGAATCAGAGGGATCCTGTTGTTAGAGCTGTATTAAAGGAATTTCTTTTTAAATCCCTTCTCTGAGAGCTTACATCCCATGCTCCGGATGAGGTGTGCAAGCACACTCTTGCTAAACTGGTACCCCATCTGCACCCTGATGGTTTTTGCTTCTGCTCCCAAGTTTGTAGGAGGGCTTGTATCTGTTAATACATGATGATCAAAATAGTTGCAGTTATTACCATTTAGCCTTTTTAAAGTACTCCCTGGTGGGAAATGTGTGTCTGTGAACGCACAGGGTGCCTGTGCTCCAAGCTGTTCCTGCTGTGTGAAGCCTCGGGAACCTGGTTTTAAATGGTACTTGAGCTTGGATTTTGCCTCTGGGATGCAAATAACCATTAGCACCCTTTACAGAGTGGGCTGCTGTTTTTCCCAGTGAGGTGATGCTGGGATTCCTCCCTTGCTTGATGTTAATTATCCAAGTAGTTACAGCGAGTAGCACAGGCATGGCTTTGCCCCACTTTCCCTTGGTTATTGTGGTTATTTTATCTCATTTTGGAGGTAGGAGGGGGATAGCTCTTTCCCTAGTTTTTGAAGGCATCCTGGGTCTTCCTATCACAGCAGCTGCCTGTATAGAAATGCAGCATGCACCACTCCTCTGCTAATAACTTTTGTCAGAGGCATCAAGGACACTAACTAGGTGCGTGCTGGAAACAGACGCAGCAGAGGCATGTCCCATGGGTCGCTGAACTGGGACACTGGATGCTTTAACAGGCTGCCAGCAACCCATCTTAGAGGGAATTATATTAGAGGAAATCTCTTAGCATGTTGTGCCCTAGCTAGCCCATGACCTCAGTCACCATCTCTCCTTATTTATTTATTTTTTGGCATTTTCTTCTAAATCTGCTGCCTGAGTTGCATGTGTTTACTTGGAGCTGAACAGAGATGGGTTTGTCCCCTAACTTCTTGTACCTGTCCCAACCAGCAGCCATCCCATCGCATTGTGTTGAGGTTTTTGGGTTATTTCCCTGGTTTCCCATGGCCTGAGTAGCCCAGGGGATGCTTCAGCCTGGCTGGGAGTCCCCTGGAAGGTCCCTGCATGGTTGCACTGAGAGCAGTTAACTTGCCTGTGCCTGAGCACGAAGCTCAAACTTGTGCCATCAAAAGCACTGAAGCTACTTGTGAGAGTAAAGAGCTGCTTAAGGATTTGCTGTATCTGCTTTCAGGCAGGGAGCCTTTTATTTTATTATTTTTTTAAGCTATCTGTATATTTTTAATTGTTCCTGAAGTTTGCAGTAATCCTAAAACGTAAAAGGAAAGAGGTATTTCCATTGGCAGCTTTCTCGTGTTACTTAGCCTTATAATAAAGAAATGAATGACTTCTAATTCAGAAACATCCACAGATGTTAAAACAGCTTAAAAAGGGATAAAACCCCCTCAAGTTAAAAGAAAAAAAGAACTCAACCCAAACCTTCCCTCTGATGTTTCAGGCACCAGTTCCCAACCTTGCTGGGGATAAATCCATTTTCATGCAGCATTGGGCCTGTTGCCTGAACACCTTTACTGGGGAGTCAAAGCAGGCAGTCAAGAATGCATTTATACCAAGATTATGCAGGAATAAACTCTTCAATTTGAGCAGGCATCTAAAGACACTGCAGGTCTTTTTATCTCATGGGAAATACATTCAGATCAAGTTTTACTCTGTGTGTTTTGCCATTCAATAATAGTGCTCTGTGCTTCTGTAGCCCACACCTTGGCTTCTGCAGCCCATAGAGGCAGTAAATGATGCCCAGGTGCATGGGTAGTAGATGGAGAATTAACCTTATCTGAGGTGGTGGATGTCATGCTCTCCTTTCCTTTTTCTCAGTGGAATTCAACAGGCCTGAAGCCTGGGAGATAATTTTTGCAGTGTTTCTTACTTTTGTTTTTCCTTAATTCATACAAGGCAAAGTTGTGCTGTTGGCTTTCAAAAGAAGCTTGGCAGTGACATACACAAGCTTTGTGTTTTTTGGGGGTTTTGTGGTTTGTGTTATTTTATTGTTGTTGTTGGTTTGTGTCTGTATTGCTTTGGGGTTATTCTCTCCCATGATATGAACCAATATCATAGCAACGTGCATAAGCTTAATCTTTAGCCATTTTTGATGCAGATATTGCTGTATTTAATGAAGGTGAGGCCATGCCTGGCTCAGGAGGGCATCACAGAATCACAGGCTGGTGGGGATTGGAAGGGACCTCTGGGGATCATCTCATCCAATCCCCCTGCTAAAGCAGGATCACCCAGAGCAGGTTGCCCAGGATCACATCCAGGTGGGTTTGGGATCTCTCTAGAGAAGCAGTCTCCATAACCTCTCTGGACAGCCTGGGCCAGGGCTCTGGCACCCCAACAGGAAAGAAGTTTTTCCTCATGTTTAGGTGGAACTTCCAGTGTTCTAGTTTGTGCCTATTGCCCCTTGTCCTATCCCTGGACACCACCGAGCAGAGTCTGGCCCCATCCTCTTGCCCCCACCCTTTAGATATTTCTAAGCACTGATGAAAAACCTTCTGGGGCTGCTCTTTTCCAGGCTAAGCAGCCCCAGGGCTCTCAGCCTTTCCTCTTTAGAGAAATGCTGCAGTGCCCTCAGCATCTTCCTAGCCTCCACTGGACTCCCTCTAGTAGTTCCTTGTCTCCCTTGAACTGAGGAGCCCAGAACTGGACACACTACTCCAGATGTGGCCTCATCCCCACAGTGTGATGTGTGATGGGCATCCACTGTTAGCTTCTGTGTAAAACAACACATGCCAACATGCTGGGGAAGCCTCGTGACACCAAATTTAGGGTTTCCTTCATTAGCATCATCTTTTGCTGCATGCAGGGAGATTGATTGTTTCCTAGCCTCCCCATGCCCTGGGAACATCAGAGCTGCTGAACACTAAAGGGCTCCTCTTGGGATGGATGGTTTTCTCATTGTTTTTGGGGCTGTCTTGCAATAGGTTGAAACTGTCCTAAAATAGAGTAGCAATAAAAATAGCTGGTGTTTGCAGGTGCTGTAGAATCTTCACCTGAGAGGCTTTCAGGCAGAAAACCACAGAGCTAGCTCCTGGGCATGGTGCAGGGTGCTGGCTATAATTTTACAGCAATAGTGAGTTGACTTGAATCTTCCTCTCAAGAAATATTGTTTATTTTAATGTCAAGATGTAAAGGTGCCATTTGAAGATGTCCCTGCTCACTGCAGGGGAGTTGAACTAGGTGACCTTTAAAGGTTCTTTCCAAGCCAAACCATTCTAGGATTTTATGTTTTGTACCATCCTCCTCCTTTATGTTGGATGGGAAGGATATAATAATGTGCAGAAATGTAAAATATGTTAATTTAGCATTTAAGACCAACAGCTTCTTTCGTTTTGCCTCTTTACCATCTAACGATGGGACCGAGCTACCCCAGCCTTGGCACTTGCAAAATTGGCAGGACTAGTAAGACCAGGCTTTGCAAAACTGGGTCATGAAATTGAAGGGAAGGAAGGAAAATCAGCCATAATTTTAAATTTTGTCCCTTCTTGGTTCGTCCCTGAATGTGGTTGTGGCTATTGAATGGATTGACTCTACAGCGTTCAGGAGCGTTGTGAAATGCTTCGGTGTCGAGCGCTCCAGAAATGCCAAATATTATTAACTCTTATGCTAATGTGGATCTTCCTGTGGCAGTTACTTGTCCTGGTATAGAGTAAGAATGAAATGCAAAATCTAAATGGTGTTTCTAATGGGAGCAGCTGCTGGATGCAGCATCGACTGTCAGGTAAGAGAGTCACTTGCGAAGCAGCTGCTGCAAGAACTGCTTTAGCATCGAGGGAGAGCAGCATTCCCAAAGATGTGGATGCAGATTTGCACCATTAATGATGACAGTTTTGCCTCTTTAAAAATATAAAGCTGTGAAGGTTTTTAGTGAGAAGCAACTGGGTTGGTTAAAAGGCAGCGCAGCTTAAGAGTCTCAGACTGTGCTGCTTGGAAGTTCTGGAGTCAGTTGGGTTGAAATTAAAAGCACACACAACCACATGTCTGCATTTTGAGTATCTGAGGTCATTCTTTACCCGAGCCTACCTATACTTCCACTTATCTGTTCATAAAAGTCTCGTGAAAACATACAAAAGATATTTTGTGCAGTGACATCAGAGGGAGAAAATATTCTTAGAAAATTTCATGCTGTTAAATCTCTACAGATTTACAGTTTTATCCAGTCAAATTAATGCAAAACCCCAATGCAAGCATTTGGATTTTGAAAACTTTGGAGGAGTGTCATTTCCTAATAGTAATTATTGGTTTTACATTATTTTTTCACAGGGGAGCTGATCACAGCCGCATATGAGCTTGGAGTAAGTATTAGTTTTATTGTTTAATCAATGCTCTCATTAACAGTTTTAGGAATTAAGGAAGTTTAATTAAGCATGGAGTAAAGTAGATTAATTTATTTTCAAACCACAGTTTTTACTAACTTATAAGTACAGCACGCGACAATTTACTTCAAGTTTTAAATCCAATTAAACTAAATTATAAAGCAAAGGCTTTACTGTATATACAGTAGCTGGCTTATTATCAACCCAAATTTTGTATAAGCTGGGGAGAATAAAATAAATCGGGTTAACAATTTTAATAAGTTTTATTATTTAATAAACTTTATTATGGTGCATGATCCCTTTAGGCAAGACCTTAGGACTGTCAGCGCGGTGGTAATCCGATAGCAGTGTGGTCTTTCAACTTGCTAACCAATAAAATAGTTGAGAAGCTGCCTTTTTTATTATTTAAATAATAATTAAAAAAAAAAAAGTCCAAACAAACAACAGGCTTTTGAATGACCCTAATATACTGTGAACCCAAACAAGGAGCCCTTTAAGGCACGCTAATGAAACGTGGCACCTCCTTTTCTCGCTGCCTCATTACTATGGGCAAGGCGTGGAGCCAAATCCACTCGGGAAAAATAGTTGTGGAGTTCAGATTGGTACGGATGGATGGGTCAGGGGAGAGGAGCTGCTCGGAGAACCCCCAGGCTCCTGCTGCTGGACCCCAGCCTGCTGCTTTCCTTTTTGATTTCATAGAATCTCAGCCTCTCTTTCATCCTGTCTCGATCTGTCCGTAGGTCGCCCACCCTCCTGGCTACCCCCTGTTCACGCTGCTGGCCAAACTGGCGATGACAGGGCTGCTGCCCGTCGGCTCCCCTGCCTACCGAGTCAATCTCCTCTGCGCCTTGTTGGGAGCAGCTGCCTCCTCTTTGCTTTTTTACACGGTTTTCAGGTAACGTTCTCGGGGATGATTTCTCATTGGCAGTGATGCTTCCCCATCAGCTCGGGACATCACCGAAAAGCTCCCTCTGTTCCCCTCTGGCCTTCAGACTAGCCATTCTCCCCTCCTTTTCCAGCTGTAATTAGTTCCTCTGATTAACCTAACAGTGGTTTAATCTGAATTTGACCTTCTTTTCTGCACAAAAGGTCCCCCTTTTTTTTTTTTTCTCTTTGTATTAAATAATAATAATAGTAATAATAAAAAGTGCACCCTTTCCCTTACACAGCCGTGACAGGTTGTGCAGGCTCATTATCACAAATCACCACTCGGTTTAACTAACCAGAACTAATGAAGTTTGTCGTTCTCGAAAGATGCAGATGGTCTGTTTAAATTAACAGGATGAGCTTCACCTTTCGGGAAACCGTGAACTTGGTTTAAACGCAGCTCCCGGCAGAAGCGGATGGGCAGTTGCCTGCCGGCGGTAACCCAAGTACCGGCGTGAACGTGGGTGCTGCCTACCTGCCCCCGGTGTAGGTGTTGTCATCTGTGGCTAGAAAAGGACTGGCCAGAGCCCATTGGTTTTCTCCAGACCTCTAACCTTGGGAGAAAAGGGAACAATCGGGTTGTGCACGTGGTTGGGGTTTTGTTAACCCCGCTCGTCTTTGATGTGCAAGTTCTGGCTGTTCTTAACCTCAGCCTGACCCATATTTGAGAGGATTATCGCAACCCGTACAAACAATTTCTGATGTTCTTTTGCAGGGAAAATAGGGCATGTTTTGAGGCTGCAAACAGTGAAATCTGAAATGATAGCGGGGGTGCTTCGGGATGAGATGGAGCGCTTCCCTACCCAGATTATTTGGACAAAAGCCCTTTTCTCCCACCCGTTTCCAGAGCCACGTCGCCCCTCGGGGAGACCTTCCCAGAGAGCAAGAGCAACCTAGAAATAAAAGCAGGAATAAATTGGGGTCAGAGAGGTGTGTGTGGGGGGAAATCCTGCACACCCTGAGAGTCCTGAGCTCACTTAAACTTCGGTCCACAGGGGCTGTCTGTCCAAATGCATCTTCCTCTGCTGAAGAGGAGTTGGTGTTTGCACGTCACCTTTCCCATAGCAGTGTATCAGCTCCTAAGCATGTACCTATTGGAATGGCATAAGTCATTCCAGAGTATTTCTGTAGGCATTGAAAGTGATTGCTTTTACTGTTGAGTAATACGTGTAATTAAGTCAGTGTTATATATTTAATATCCTGTATTTTACAGTGTGTTTGGGGAGCTGGAAGCGGCGCTGCCCTCCAGTGCGCAGCGTCAGAGCACAACCCCTTTCGATTATATTCAAAACTCCTGCAAGCAGTTGCTAAAGGTTTTGAATATTGGGTTCTGATTTTTGTTTTCATTACAGTTGTTCCACTTATTACAATTACTGTGAAGACCTACCCTGCTTTTTAGGTTGAACTCCAGTGTGACGGTTCCTTTTGTGCCCATTTTGTACATACGGAATGATGCGGTCGTCGCTTTCGGGAAATAAGAATACAGGAGGGAAGTGACAAGCTAAGTTTGGGAATTATTTTTACACTTCTAGAGGTTTAATTTTCCTGTTGTTGTTGTTTAATTGGATTTGGAAGATGTTGTTTCTGTCGAACTTCAAACTTGCATGAGCGGATGGAATACCTGGAACTGAGAGAGGAGGGATGCTATTAGGACTTAGAGAAAATTATTTCATAGATGCAAGGCACTGGCAGGATCAATTATTCAGCCTAGCAGTGATTGATTTTGGTTTTTTTAAATTAATTGTCAGGTGTTGTAAGTCAGTTTTATTGCCAAATTACAATGTGTATTTTTCCTTTTAAGCTCTGTCAAATGGATATATTCTTTATGGCATTCATTTAGCCAAAAAAGTTGTTTGTTTCTAGTGCCATCTACTTTAAAAAAACCCAATCTTTCAGGAGGTGCTTAGTGACACTATCTGTGTGAAAGCCCTAACTATCTGAGAGAGATGTGTTTTGGTTTTAACCAGACGTGTCCATGCTCACAAAGGCTCTAAACTGATCAAATCCTCCCTGCATTTTTGTATTACAATTAAAATTTAGCTGATGGGTTGACCCCCGTGAGGTACCAGAGAAGGAATAAGCACCTGCTCCTCGTGCCGCCTGAAATGTTGACGTTAATATGAAAATATGTAGATGTTAGGAGCACAAATAATTGATGAAGTACACATCCTTCGGGAGCAACACGGTTCAAGTGGCAAATCTCTCTCCTCAAACAATAGCCACCCTTCAGCAGGGAGGAAGCCATCTCTATGGTAATGGGGCTGATGCTGCCCTATTGATCGAGTGGAAGAAGACATTATACAATGTCAGTTGGGTTGTTACAATTTCATTTGTCGTCTGACCTGAACTTAACCTCTAAAACCTTTCTTTTCTCCCCACCAGCCAGGCAGGATTGCTGTTTACCCTCACAGGGCTTTTCCGTGCCTCCCTGCAGCCCCGTACAGTAAATCTCTCCTTGGTTTTTGGTTTGGTTTGGTTTGGTTTTCACCCCCCTATTGACTGTTTCTGTTTAAGAGCCTTTTCCTGAGTTTATTCCTTGGCAGATTGGGACAATTTCTTTTACTGCTTAGGGAAGGAGTTGTGGTTCCCTCCGCAGCTGGGTGGTGGTTGGGGTGTTACAGCGTGTACGGGATTAGGGTCGAATTTATTCCTTACTGCTTCTCTGCTAGGTGATGGCTGGTGGGATGCTCCGTGCAGACACTGCCGGGGTCGAGAGGAACCAACCCCAATCTCTTGTTTGTATATTATACAATGTGATATGATATTATATTATTAACTTCATGATATTATTTTTTTTTAAGCCTGGATTGTGCTTCTTAAAGTTATGTTGAAGCGCATTGCTGCAGAAAGCTCTTTTGTCAGTAATCCAATCGCCAAACGAGCGATTTACTCCTTTGAATGAGTTCTCAAATATGTTTCCTCCCCCCCTGCTCCTGCACAGTCTTAATAAATTGGCTGTAATTATTGTAAAATGGCATTTACAAAGAGTTTTCTCGGACTGCTTGTAACTAAGGCAAGTAATTCATCTTGGCTTTGAAGGAGGGGGGAGCTGCTTTATGTTTTAGGACGCAGCAAGTGCGGCTATAGGATTGTTTCTTTAAACAAATGTTTATTTGTTTTACTGTGGGAGGCAAAGCATACCAAGTTTACAAAGTAAACCAATTATCTTCTTATAATATGATTGCCAAAGTGTCATTTTCTGCACAGATGATGTCTTCTTTGCCGTCTGTGCTGCAAAGAGAAAGAGGGTGTTTTCTCCTGCTTTTAAGTGCATTTTGTTTTCAGTGTATACCTTTCATAGCTTAGGTCTTTTGCTGTATCTAAATATACAAAGCTAACTTATTGCAGGAGCAGGCATTGCCCAAGTACTTCTAGTAAGTTTTTGGTAGTTTTATTTGCACACGGGTTTTGGAAAAGGGGGGAAATGTTGCATTAAATTAAGCAGTTCATGCCTGTTTGGTTTGCTGTTCTGGGTATCACGTTAAGTTTTGGACTAATGTATGTGTAATTTTATATTTTAATATATATGTGTGTGTGTATATATATAAATATATATATACACACACACACATACATATATTCCCTACCCCCAAACCCTCCAAGCAATACACTGTGGACGTGTATGAAACCTGCAGCCAGCTCTTCACCCACCACCATCAAAAGGAGCATTAGGCATGTTATTTGATGAAATAATCAAAATGATTTGATCATTTTGAAGTCCTCCAAATGTTTTGGAAATGGCACTCAGATGTTTGGAGATGGATCTGAGGTTTCTTGCTCCAGTGATTTGTGTTCTGTAGCTCTTGTGGTAAGATCCTGAGAAGGAACAGGTGTGTTGGAGCACCAGGACGATGGCTCAACTTCATGACCATCCCAAAGGGACCTCATGGCTGATACTTGTCTAAAGCTAACTGATGCTGGGAAAAGTTGTCTGCTGCCTGTGTCAGGTGGGAAAATCCTCTGTGTCCCTGGTGTATGAAGTTTTGCTGAAGCAGGAGTTGTCCCCAGATAGTTTGAGTCCTTTTTCAGGTACGTGGTTTGGGGAAAGTGGAGGGAGGAGAGAAGGATGTTCCTGTCTGATGTGTCAGTGCCCCCTCAGCCATAATGAGAAATAAAACTATTGATCTTTGGGGAAGACAGAATCTCCTTACAGGTCATATTTGGATTTTTTCCAGATTACAGATTACTGTAGATGATTGCTGTTGTAGCACAGCACGAAGATTTTGGCCACTTCAGCAGCAGCTGTGCTTAGTAACAAGTAGTTATGAAGTTTTGGGAGGGGGAGAAGAAGGAAAGATACTCAAGTATTAATTTGCTTCTTGAAGAATATCTACCATGACCTCTGGGTAATTGATCACATATATATATATCTATATATATTTTCCTGTTTTTGCCTTGTGCCCATAATAAACCAGCAGTGAGTTCAGTCTGTTTGAAGACATGACCAAATCTGTTCATTTGCATTTTGCTCTGAAGTAGGCACATCGGGCTGCAGTAACTCTGCTTGGTTGGTGGGGGCTGGGGAGGAAAGCAGGGCAAAAAAACCTCTTTTTTTTTTTTTTAAAGACTGAAGAGTCTTTTCTGACAGCTAGTCAGAGTTAGAATTAGTTCAAGGAAATGTTAATAATGCACTGCCTGGCTTAATCCCTTTGATATCACCAGGTATCCTCCTGTTCATGGGTTAATTGCTTTAAAAGCGGAGGCAATATTCTGAGCGGTGGGCCGCTTCACCTTTTCACAGCTGTTACCATTGAGTGACAACTAAATCCCATGTGTAAGATGAGGAAGAGCTCAATCTCCAATTGGGAGAAAATTTATGTAAACCGCAATCCCTTCAGAATGTGCGGAAGTCACAGACTTTCTTGATTTACTCTGCTTTTCCCAGAAAGCTCCATTGTTCCCTTCCCTAAGTCCCATCAACCCTTTGTAGCAGAATATCACAGCGGCGGCAGATAGCTTGAAATATATAAATGCTATCATAGCTCTGATTAATAGCAGCGCTTATGAGTCAAGTCTGATAACGGAGCAGCTCTCCACTCAATTTCAGATACCGCTAATGGAATCTGTCTCCTGCAATTGTAATGTGAGAAGGGCTAATTTGCCATGGAGCTTGGAGCTGTCACCAGCCGGGGATTGGGGGGTCAGATGGGAGCTGCCAGGTTTTTGCCCTGCAGCTTGTATCTCTCGCTTTGAATAGCGCAGCCCCCTGCCTGCCAGGGAGCTGATAGGCCGCCCGGGGGTTTATGCCACTCTGTACAATAGCGAAGGGCTGCATGGGCTGACTTGGTAATTGTGAAGCCAGCTCATTTTTATTTTATTTTATATTTTTATTCTATTTTTTTTCCCCTCTCTCTCTCTCTCTTTATTTTTTTTTTTTTTCCTTCCTGCAGCTGCATAATTTCTAATAAGGGGTTTTAACAAATGTCAGATTAGGAAAAGTTTCTGCAATTACCAAAAAAAAAAAAGAAAAAGAAAGAAACCACCCAACTTATAAAACATTGAAATAGCTAAAGTCGGTTCCTACTGAGGGCTGAGGGGTTTTTTGGCTGCTGGAAGTAGGCACCGCTTATTACAAGTGCTCAGGATAAAGGCATACCTATTTTCTAAGGGTTGTGATTTGGATAATGGGTCTACCTATTACACCCTTTCTGCTTGCAAAGACACTGGAGAGAAGTTCTCGTTTTTAATGGCTGGAAACACAGTGTTTACAACTCACTGTTTAGGAAAGTGTGAGTATGGAGCTGGATTTATTAAAGCGGCACAGCCATGCATCATCAAATCACAGAAAGGTTTGATTTGGAAGGGAGCTTTAAGGTCATCTAGTCCAATCCCCTTGCAGTCAGCAGGGACATCTGCAACTAGATCAAGTTTCTCAGAGCCCCAGAGAACCTGACCTGGAAAGGTTCCAGGGATGAGACATCCAGCACCTTTCTGGGCAACCTGGGCCAATGTTTCACCACATTTGGCATAAAACATTTCATCCTTCTGTCTAATCAGAACCTCTCCTCTTTTAGTTTCAAACCATCACCCCTTGTCCTGTCACAACAGGCCCTCCTAAAAAGACTGTCTCTGTCTTTCTACAGGCCCCTTTTAAGTACTGGAAGGCTGCAAGAAGGTCTCCCTGGAGCCTTCTCTTCTCCAGGCTGAACTACTCCAACTGTCAGCCTGTCCTCACAGCAAAGGGGTTCCAGCCCTCGGATCATTTTTGTGGCCTCCTCTGGATTCACTCCTGCAGGTCTGTGTTCTTCTTATGTTGGGGGCTCCAGAGCTGGACAGAGTGCTCCAGGTGAGGTCTCCCCAGAGCAGAGAGGCAGAATCCCCTCCCTCAACCTGCTGGCCACACTGCTTTGACATGCATGAATTGTTCTGTTTGTTGAACTGGTGGGCATCTAGGACCATGTGAGGTTTGAGGTTGGGAAGTCCCTTTCCTAACTCCCCTGCCAATTCCTTGTGGGGGGCTATTCCCATCCCCAGTGGCCAGACCCACCGTTGACCCACTGAGGTCCTCACTGTCATTCCCAGAGCTCAGTGACAGCGGCAGCTTGATCCTCCAAGCAAAAGGAGCCTAGATGGCTTGGCTCCAGGACACAAGGTGCCTCTTGCATGTGCTGGTGACTTTTACAGGCTTATGTCTACCAAGGGGACAAATAGAGACTCAGTATTATCCTACAGAACTGGTGTCCTTACTGGACATGACCAGTCCAGGATGACATATGCAAGAGAGTGAATGGACCAACTTCCCTTAGCCAAAATCCTCACTAGCTTGGTACTCTTTATCCAGGTTGGAGCATCCCTTCTGGTGGTGTTTTAGGGAAATAATTAAAAGGAAAAAAAGGTAAATAAGTGGTGACAATCTCTAGCTGAATGTGAGGATGTGTTGAGCAGAAGTAGCATTCGACACCTGTGGTGGGTGGTGAGGATGCTGCCTTCTTACCCCCACCACAAGCCATCTTGGAGGTGCAGGAACACTGAAGTTGCATGATGCTGAAGTCCCACTTCACGTGAAGGACAACAGTCAGTTGTGATCAAACTGTCCATCTGGGGGATTTGGGTTTTGTTGTTGTTGGGTTTTTTTATGGTGTTCCTGTCCAATTGTTAGGTTTTTAATCTCTCCTTCTGGCCATGAAGACTCAACCAGGATAGGTGAGCCAAGCTGTGCTCTCCTACCTCCTCCTCCAGTGCCAGGAGCAGAGGCTGTGGGCAGGGCTTAAGTGGCTATTCAGCTCCAGGTCCTTGAGGAAGAATAAAATCTGGTTTGCTATTCCCTGTAGTACCTGTGCTGGCTCTTCAGTGATGAGAGCAAGAGAAGCCTCCTTTTGTCCATTGAGTGTTTGTGACTGAGAGGCAGGCAAACCCAGAGGGATTGGGATTTGGGGGGATAATTATTATTACTTAGGTTCTAAACTTATGTTTGGATTTTTATTTCTGTTTTATTTTTGAGTAGATTTTCTATTTCAGCACCAATGCACATGCACACTTAAAATTTATCTGTGGCCAGCAGGTCGAGGGGTGGGATTCTGCTCCTCTGCTCTGATGAGACCTCACCTGCAGTGCTGGGTCCAGCTCTGGAGTGCTCAGCACTGGAGAGACATGGGTGTGCTGGAGAGGGTCCAGAGGAGGCACAATAATGATCCAAGGACTGGAACAGCTCTGCTGAGAGAGTTGGGATTTTTCATCTTGGAGAAGAGAAGGCTCCATGGAGACCTTTTTGCAGCCTTTCAGTACTTAAAGGGGCCTAGAAGAAAGATGGGGACAGACTTTTTAGCAGGGCCTGTTGGGACAGGACAAGGGGTGATGGTTTGAAACTAGAAGAGGGAGATTCAGACCAGATAAAAGGGAGAAATTTTTGATGTTGTGTGTGGTGAAACACTGGTGCACGTTGCCCAAAGAGGTGGTAGATGACCCATCCCTAGACCCATTGCAGGTCAGGTTGTTTGGGGCTCTGAGCAACCTGATGCAGTTGCAGATGTCCCTGCTACCTGCTAGGGGTTTGGACCAGATGGTTTTGAAAGGTCCTTTCCAACCCAAATCATTCTATGATGATGTGACTAAAGCTTGCTTGTTGTGTCTTGTAAGTCCCTTTTTTTTTTTTTAGCCTGAAGTTATCAAACCTCCTAAATTCAAAATTTTAAATCTTTAATGCCCTTTGTTACATCATGAATTAAAAATACATTGAAGGGATATATCTCTGCCATTGCAAAGCCACAGCACTGCAGAGGCAGAAGATGCTGGTGGTGTACCTGGAGCCTATGCAGGTGTATAGGGAACCACCAACAGCAGGGTCACCATCTGCATGTGCAGGGAGAGACAGAAATGTAAAAAAACCAAAATCCATTTATTAGTTTGTTAGTGGAGTTGTTAAAAAGCAGGAGACTTTTTCTTGTTAAACTTACAAATGAGATCTTCTACCTGTAAAGTTTTGGAGGGAACAGGAGGCAGCAATAATCAACTTATTTCAGTAGGTATAGGTAGGTGATCCCAGTGTTTAATACATCAGCTTCAGGAGTAAAATGTTCCAATTACCTTACTTCTCTGTGAATCCAGCACATTGAAGATTGCATCTAACAAAAGCACTTGAATTCAATTCCAGTTCCCAGCCATTTCTAGCTCTTATTAAATTGTTTAATAAGGTTTTGCAGGTTATTATCTTGCCATTATTTTCTCAATAGAAAGTAAAAATGCTGATTGAATTCTTTGTTAAATGCATATAGGTATAACTTGTGCTCTTGGCTAACAAAGTTTCACCTAACTGAGAGGAGAGGCTATATTTTAAATCACACACTGACCTGTTTTAGTGATTGCCACCAAATGAGAAGCTCAAAACTATAATTGCAAATACAGATTAAAATACCTCATTTCAGTTTTCCCAATTGTTCCTGCAAACTTAATAAAAACCTGCAGCTCACATATCCCTGATTAAAGCAGGTTTCTACTGCCTGTGTCCTGGGAGCTGAGGCCCAGCCACACATTCTTCCACTTGGGTGCCTGAAAAGGAAAGAAAATAAGAATTAAAGGAAAAGAAAATAATAATAATTTTTTTTTTAGTCTTTTCCTTTTATGTTTAAGGATGCCATGGGAAAATATTTCTCACAAAGGACTGCCTGACCTCTCCTGTGCTGACTGTTTCTATCCCTTCTGAGTGTGTTTTCAGATGATGGGAATTTCTGCCCATGTTCAGAAGACTATGGTTGGTAGACTGATAGGAAGAAACCTTCTTCCCAGTTGTTTTGTCTTGATGAAGTGCTCTACGTGGTTTGAGCAGGTCTTGCCCCAAACAGTTCCCTTGGCTTTTCCTTCACTTAAGACAAACAAGCCTGGAAAGCAGCTTTTATTCAAGCTTGGTGGTTCAGTTCTTCTCCAAGTTGGTCTGGCAGTGGTTGCTCTAGTACCCCTGGGAGAAGTTGTGAAGATTTCCCCACTGTTGTGTCGGTTGTAAATCTTTTCTTCTGTCATGAGCTGATTTCTGTTTGCTGAGGCTGAGGCTGTTCCAGCAATGGGGTATCTGAATCCTTTTTTTCTGGGTGACTCAACCTTCTCCAAGAAATAGTCCCTGCTTAGCCTAAGCCCTCACAGAACAGAGTTGTAGCAGGGTTTTGACCACCTTTTGCTCCTTGTAATTTAAAGTCTATCTTCTTGAGGGAATCACTTGCAAGGTAACTTGATGCCTACACTGTACTGACAGATGAAAACCAGATGGTTATTACTATTGCCATGGCTTCATTGTTGGCAGCCCAACTTTTGTTCCAGTCATATGTACTGGGAGACACATGCTGGCTTTGGGGGAGCAGGAAGCTACCCTCCCTGCAACCTGGAAGCAATGGGATCAAGGCCTCTTAGACATTGCTTTTACATGAGACTGGTGAAGGATCCAGGTATCGTGGGTCTTTGCCACATTTTTTGTAGCACCTCAACTGTATTTAGAGAGACAGTGTTAAACAACTAAAAGGTGTTTTTAGAAAAACCTTGTTTTCTTCTCCTGACCACAGTGCCCCTGCAAGCCTCCAGCCAATGCAGATGGAAGGGTGTGAGTCTCCAGGCTGGCTGGCAGAGACTAAAAGCTGTGTGCTTCCATCTTGACCAACAAGACTTCACTGCAGGAATTATGTTCAGTGTTTGTGTCTGTTGTTGGTGAGCCATATGTCTACATACCTTTCACATGACAAATGGCTTGTCCTTGTTTCCTGTTAGCCTTGACATTGGTAGTTGAATTGTTGAGCTTTTGCTGCAGTTATGGGAAGTCTCCTTTATCTCTTGTGTTAACCTTCCTCCACAACATACACTGTCTTAATCACAAAAATGCTGTCTGTGCCTCTGATTAAACCAGCTGTTACTTTCTTGCTTCTTAGTGTCCTGCTTCTTTATGCAACATGTTATTGCCACCAGCATCTTCAGTTGTAGACTGTGCTTGTCCTTTGCAAATCTTCATCCTCTTTCTTGGCTTCAAGCTTCCTGACCTTGAGTCCAGAGCTCTGTCCTATCCCTTTACTCTTTCAGTTCTTCTCATCTCTATTTTATTCTCACCTTTGTGCCTTTTCTGTTCTTTCATCTCCTTCTGCCTCACCAGACTAAACAGCCACAAGTGTCTTTCCAACCTTGAAATTGTTCTTTGCTCCAAAGTGTTGTAGGTGGCTGGCATGTTGTCTGTGCCTGAGTTGCTTTGTCACCTCCTTGGACAGGTTGTTGGTTTGGGGACCATCTTGTCACTAAGGCAAGAGAGATGCAGCACAGTGTCACTCTGTGCTGGACAATTTCAAGAGGCTGCAGGATGACAGGGTACAGTAGTGCATGGCAGTGGGACTCGATGATCTTAAAGGTCTTTTGCAATCTAAACAATTATTTGATTCTGTGGAAGTCCTCACATCTATTAAAATGAGCAGTACAACCATGGTAGCCCAGCCACAACTCAGGGTTGATTTGATTTGGTCACAGCATTGTGCTGGCATAGTTGCATAGGATTGATTTCTGCTTGTCCTGCTGGTGCAACTTAACACTGTGAACTGTGGCATCAGGTGGACCTGGGCTTTTTCCTGCCAGGTGATCTTTATCCTCATCTGGAGATACCTGCTCTGATCACTTCCAGTTCCAAGAGTGTTTCCTTCTGAATCAGCAAACTTGTAAATCTGTCATTTCCATTGCTGGTAACAGAATCTGCAAACAACTCTTGGTCTCACAGCTTGCATTTCCCAGAGCTGCTGTCTTGATGCTCTTCAAGAATGCAACACATTTGCATTTGCTGTTTTTTTTAGCATCTAAGTATACTTGTAGGGGCTTCTTGCTGCATGCATGCAACATGCTTTCCCAAAACAAGCTTAGCATCCTGGCTTTCCCTCCTTTCTCACAGGAGACTAAAGGCAACACTGGCTCTGTTGACCAACAGATCTATGAACCATGCTTAGTGCTGGATCCTAACCCTGCACTGCTCAATGAGCAGAGGTGTCTTCTGTCCCACATAACTGGGATAAGTCTTTAAGCTTTGAGCTGAGTAGCTTTTGCTTAAGCCTTATTTCATAAAATTTGAATCACTGGTTTGAGACTTTTTATCAAGAGAACAGGATTTCTTTCATCTTATTTGAACCTTAATGATATGCTTGAGTCTTTTCTGGGAAAGACAAGGAGAAATGGTGAATGATTGGGATGTTTGCCTAAAATGATGCTTTTCATCCACAGTTTTTGGGGAAGATTGTTTTACCTTTTTTTTTTTTTTTTACCTTATTTCCCTGCAAAACTTTCAAAGGGATTTATGAAGTTGTTGCTTTGTAGCTGAAAGTTTGGGCTGTTTAAAGGGTTTAGTCAAAACAGGACAGGCTGCCCAGGGAAATGGTGGAGTCACCATCCCTAAAGGTGTTAAAAACATGTAGACATGGTGCTTCCCAACATGGTTTAGTGGGCATGGGAGGTGTTGGGTCAATGGTTGGACTTGGTGATTTTAGAGGTCTTTTCCAAACTTAATGATTCTATGACTCTATGAAAACTTGAGAGGTTGTGTAGTGGGGTTTGTGTATTGGATTTTCAAACACACTTGGCCCTCCTGCCCTTTCCTGGTATTTTTCTTTCTGAGCAGAAAGCATGCCTGACTGAATTCCTGCAAACTCCATTGCATCTTTCCTTTTTCTATGTGGGTGCTTTAGCAATAGGTCAAGAGAAAATGGCCTCAGGTTGCACCAGGGGAGGTTTAGGTTGGACATGAGGAACAATTCCTTCACTGAAAGGGTTGTCAAGCCTTGGAACAGGCTGCCCAAGGAAGTGGTGGAGTCGCTGTCCCTGGAGGGATTTAAAAGATGGGTAGATGTGTTGCTTAATGACGTGGTTTAGTGGTGACTTGGCAATGTTGGGTTAATGGTTGGACTTGCTAATCTTAAGGGTTTCTTTCAACTAAAATGATTCTATGATTCTGTGGTCTTTCTAGTAACAGGTAAGAGGAAAGCACAACCAGAGCCCTTGAGGCTGAGAACCTTGCCAGACATGTCGTGTGTGTCCTACCTCTCCCTCAGACTCAGTGTTGCTGGGCTGAGTTGGTAGCAAAGTAGTGGAGCAGTGTTCATGGCTGTGAATCCCTTTTCTATATGCAGTTGTCTGATTTTGAAACATCATATTAAATGCAGTGAGTCTTGCTCTTGCCTTGGAGAATTCCATGCCAGATACCCAGGCCTGTATTGAACCACAGTGAGGTTTAGATGTTGGCAGAGTCCACCATGGTGGCATGCATTAGGAAGCACAGTAGTATGTACTGATTTCCCACAGAAGAGGTTCCACATCACCTTTCTTCAAAGCTCATAGTGTACTTTGCAGACACAGATTTGGCCTGAAACTGTCCCACCTGCTGTCAGTTGGGAATTCTGAGACATTTTTTCCCCACTCCATTGATTTTTCAAGACTCTTCCCTGCAGTCTTGATGCTGAAGCTCTGTGTCACCTTGAACTTGTCTTGCTCTGGCCTCATACACCCAAGAGTTGGTTTCTTTTTCCCCAGTGTTAAGTGAACTGCTTTACTCCTCACCCTCCAGCTACCTCCTGCAACTGCAGATCTCAAAATACTTTGCAAAAATCTCATATTTTGCATATATCTGGGGCAACAGTAGCAGAGTGCTTTGTCCCAGGCCTCTTAAGATGTCCAGTGTCGGTAGCAGGAGAAGGAATAGAGACCTGGTCTTCCCAAGCTCTCATCCCCATCAACCCTGCTTCCCATTTTTAATGGATTAAAGATTCTCATTCTGACTGCACAAGTCCTCCTTTGACATCTAAAGAAATAGGTTGGCTGTACTGAGGTCGTTTGGGGAAGGTGGAAAGGAAGCACAACCAAGGAGAGGAGCCCTTGCTATAGAGTGCTCTGCCCACAGCAGCCTCATCTTGGTTCATAAGGCTGTAGATTCTTTTTTTCCCTTGTTCTCCATTTGTCTCAGAGTTATGTGAGGAACCCCATAAGCAAGTTCTACATGGATGTCCACTCTCCAGTCCCTGATGAACAGAACTTGGGGACTTGGGCTGTGCTAGAGGATATGGCCAGTATTTAGGAGCAAATTACAGAGGTAGCTTGATGAAGGAGGTGGCTAGCTTCTAATTTTTGCTTCAAACCTGCTGGAAATGTTAGGGCTAAATGGAAGTGTACAAACCTGGGGTAGGACTGGAAAAGTCTGTGGCAGAGTCTGGCTTAGTCTCACAGCAGGGTGGTGAATTTCTGGAGAGGAGCTCTGGTCATAGCCAAAGCTATTTCTGCCTTAGACACGGCATAATTGAGGTGGTCGTGGTGCCCTACGTGGCATCTTTTCAGGGTGACTTCCTGAAGGGGAGACCTTCCAAACAGGCAGAACTGGAGCTGCATCTGATGTGACTGACTGGAAAGAGATGCTATTGCAGAACAGGTGTAATAGGTGTGGGTGTGTGTGCCATAATCCCATCTGGGAGTCACAGGGATGCTCAGCTTTTGGGCTTGTGGCCATCCCAACGGTGGTACTTCTCCTGCATCCTCTGCTCCCTCCTGCCTGCAGGAGCTGACACCCATTTTCCCCACTCCTGACCCCAGTGGGCAACTCTTCCTTCCTGGGATCACAGATGCTGCAATCCTCACCCAGCCTCAAGACACTAAACAGCCCCCTAGGAAAGCTCTGCTAATGCTGTCCATCATGAATAGCCCTAATCCACTCTTTATTCAACGTCTTGATGAATTTAAGGCTGCACCCTTTGCTGGCATCTCCTCCAGCAGAGAGTATCCCATTAGAGGCGTGACCCCTTGGCTCAGCATACCATGACCTGCTGGGCCATCACTCATCAGGGTTTCTGGACCAGATTCAATAATGGGAAGTTTTCATGGTGCTTGCAAGAAGAAGCCAACTCTTAGGTATTGGCTGCTTGGCAAGCAGGCAGACTGGCTAACTTCTACTCTTCCTCATTGCAATTCAGTACAAAGAAATTATTAGGGAGATATTAACCATCTAATGTTTTGGCAGGGTGCTGGGTGGCAGTCATCATTTCTGCAGCTACAGTATGCTTAAAAAAAATGGGGAAAAAAAAAAAAGTTAAAAGAAGAAGGACAATAAAGTAGGCTCTTTTTTTTTTTGTTGGAAAAGAAGATTTCATGTTATCTGTGTTTGCAGGCTTTCTGGCTCGTGTGCTGGAGGAATCCTTGCTGCGGGGGTGTTTTCATTTTCTCGTCTAACATGGCAGTGGTCCATCACGGCGGAGGTTTTTAGCTTAAACAGTCTGTTTGTGGGGCTGCTGATGGCTCTCACTGTACATTTTGAGGAGGCATCCACTGCAAAAGAGAGATCAAAGGTAAAACATCTCAAGCAGAGTGAACAGTTCTTGATTTTTTTTGTCAATCAGTTATCACGTGTCTGTTTAATTTCCTGTTCGTTTAGTACCGGTTTAGTTTGCTTTCAATAAAGAAGGCCAAATTTTGGGACTGGGTTCAGCAGATGTGCTGAGTGATGTCTATCCCTACCCTACCTGGCTGTTGAAAAGTGCCAGACATTGGAAAACATGTCTACTTTGCTTAAGGGTTGAATTAGGACCTGTTGGATGGGTTTGGCATTGGTTTGTTTGATACACACAGGGTGGAAACAGGAAGACCAAACGAATTTTCATCCCAGATGTTTTAGTGCAAGGCTCAAACTAGGCTGTAGGTGTTCAAGTTTTTGTTTTCAGAATTGATCTTTTGCCTTGGGCTGAATAGATAGATTTTTACAGAAGGCTTCATCTAGGCAGAGACCCAGGTTTCTACTGAAAACCAGAAACGACCAGATTTGCAATCTGTTCTTCTTTGGAAATTAAATGTGCCCCTAAAATAATGGCTTTGTTAAATGCAGAGACTTTAAATTTCATGCTGTATTCTCTACTTTATAAGCAGACTAAGCAGCCAAATGATATTTTTACTCAGCAGTCTTGTTCTTTCGACTTCTATTTGCTTGAACATCTGATTTCTTCTCCTCTCACAGACTTGCCCACTGTGACTCCTGTAAATTGTGTGAATAAAAGGATTTTTGTTGGGCTAGGCTAGGATTTCAGTAGTCTGCAGTGGTAGTTTATTCAGCTTCAGGAGCTCTCAAATAACATCAGTGGTTAGAGAGACCTTGTTTCACCATTGGATTAATTTTTTTTTCCCTTTTCTGATAAGTACTGTCCCAAGATCCCTACAACCTGAACTCCATAAAGGTTGGAGTTGGGCATTTTCCAAGCTGCTTCCTTGTTTCATGTGCTGAATTTCCAACAGGATTTTCTGATGAGGTTTTCAGAAGCAGTTAAGGAGCTTGTTTCAATGTTTTTTTTGGTGTCTGGCCTCCCATGCCTTGAAGAAACCAGGCTGCCAACAACAAGCTCACTCACAGTGCTTTTCATATATCAGATGGTCATGCAGATGTCTTCAGGGGTGTGCTTGGAGTCCATCAATATACTTGAAAAATTACTGAGGTTGTTCTGAGTCCCATAGGGCAACTCTGAAGCCCAGAAATGTTTTTCAGAAGTTATGAGAGGTGTTTCCATGGCAAGGCAGTGTCTAAGTGATAAAACCATGTTGGATTTGGCCCTTTGCAACCTGGTCTAGTGGGTGGCATCCATGCCCATGGCAGGAGGGTTGGAGTGATAGGTGATCTTTAAAGTCCCTTCCAACCCAAGCCATTCTATGAATCTATAAATCCCATCACCATGCCTAAACAAGTGTTTGCACCTTGCACACCATCCTGACCAGTGACTGAAAGAAGCAGGGACAATGCTCTGATGATAGACAGAAGTGCTGTCCTTGGAGATGTGTTTGTCTTTCTCCTGTAAACGTACTGTGGGCTGCACTGGAGCTCTTTTGGTCTCTAGCTGTTTTTGCAAACTGTAAAGATTAATTGTGATTTATTTTTTTTTTCCCTTTCAGATCTGTAAGCTTGGTGCCTTTTGCTGTGGGCTCAGTTTGTGCAATCAGCACACCATAGTGCTTTATGTCGCTTGTATTGTGCCTTGGGTTCTCTCCCAGCTTTTCAGGAAGATGGTATGTGTTCTCCTGCCCCATACCTCTGCTTTTGTAAGGCAGTGAGTAATTCTTCTTTCCAAGCACTTGTGCCACTTCTCTGTTGATGTACAAACAGGGACAGTCAAGGGCCTGTTGAACTAGTTGGTCATAACCCACTGAAGTTATAATCCATAAACCTTGATGCTAGAGCCACCAGTTGCAATTTAGGGGCTTTGCTCACAGCAGCAGTCTGTGAGCAGCTTGTGTCTGCTAGCACAGGAGGACTCTGCTCTAGCTGCTTGCAAATACACTGTGAGCAACCACAAGACCAATACTTGGAGCTAAAAACTGCCCAGCATGCAGGAAATAAGAGCATGTTCAACGACCTACCAAAGAAGAAAGGAGATATATATCTGCTGGTGAGAAGTCACAGGCATGTTCAGTCTGGGTGCTACTTCTCCTGGCTGATGGCACTAGCTTTCTCCTGCTATCTGCTCATCAACTCCATGTCAACATGGGGATGAGTTTCTGTATGTGGCTTCCCTGGTGGTAACAAACAAGAGCCATGTCCACTCATTGCAGAGCATCTTGCAACTGCTGTTGGTAGTTGGGGGTGCAGCTGGAATAAGCAGCATGGCAAGAAGGGTGTAGAAGCTTGTTTCTAGGGGAAGTCCTCTTCAGCATCTCACTGGGACATACCTCCACATGGATGCAGCTAGGACCTGTGAGTCCTACAAGAGATCAGCTCTCAGGTGAAGAGTGCCTGGCTCACGCCAGCTGGAGAAGACCAAAGGAAGGCTGATGTTTGGTGAAACAGCAAGAGCCTGATCCAGTCAAATATGCCCCTTTCATCTCCTCTGCGTTCTTGTTCTGAAGATGTCCCTCCTTCTACACCTCTTTATTAAACCTGCTCATTATGTCAGAAGGTGAAAACACCTTTTTGCATTCCTGGTTTATGGTGATGTGCATCTGTCTGCATGAGGCTTCTGGGTGACATTCAGGGGTGCTGCAATGCTCTTATCTTCTGTAGGTGGTCTTCTATCAATCAATGCATCAGGCTGGATGCTGATGCGTCGTAGAAACTCTACTTTGCCCTGAAAACATCTGCACATCTCCATGACGCAGATGCTCTGATCTCTTTGCAAGCAGCCCTGAGAAGCCTTCATCTACTGGTCCCTTCCTCTGTTTTGCCCACCTGAAGGTGACAGGTGGGCAGGTTTCTGCTGGGCCAGTCCTGGCAGTACTTTTCCACCCTCAACCTGATAGATCGAGTGCACTTCTGAGTAGTGACACAGGGTGTATAACTAAGTCTGGAGTGAAGCCCATGAGCTGCAAAAAATGTAACTCAGACAAGCTTGATCCAGTGTCTCCAGCAAACACCTTTCTGACTATATATTGCCTTTAACACAATGAAGACTCACTTCTACAATATTTGTGTTCTTTAAACAGAGCTTTTGGGTTTTTTTAAACCAGGGAGGTCCAGAGCAACCTCTGTTATTTCCAGCAAGGACAACCCTGTGCCACTATAATATTCCTGGGAAATACTTAAGGCAGCCCAGTGCTGCCTGCTGCAGAAAACCATCTAATAAAGACATTTGATGGAAGATAGTGCCTTTTTAGGTAAAAATGAGCCAGCTTTCTTGTGAAGGAACTGTGGACACCACCGTTGCAAGGCTACCGTTTCTGCTGTGTAGATCATCACTCTGGATGTTGCCTCTTTCCCATAACCCTAAGTGCTTTGATTGACAGGGCAGTGGCTAGCAACAAAGCAAGCGTGCAAGATTCTAGGGTGGGATTTTCCAAAGCACTTAAAGGAGTTAGGCACAGAAGGGCCCTTTGAAAGTCTTGTCTTCCTGACCCCTTAGGCAGTCTTGAAAATCCCACCCCAAAAAGTTGGCCGATCCAATTTAGCCAGTGGAATCGTGATAAAGTGAATGGCAAAACTGACTCCTGATGATGGTGGTGATGTGTGTAGTTGTTCCTAGAGCAGCATTTTTATGTTATTTATTTCATTATTTATTTATTTTATTTTTTTTTTTTTTGCCAGATGGAATACCAGCCAACTCTTAATCGCTGCAAAGTGGGTTATCTCAGCCTTGCAGTGCTTCAGCCATCTATGCATGTCATGCCATGATTTAAATGTGAAAGATGCAATGAGTATGATACTCATGAGTCCTAGCTAATATTATTTGCTTCACTTAAATTTCACCCTGCCATGCAAAGGAGATCAGTTTGATGCAGTTCCCTAGTAATCCACAAAATCGTAAGGTTTAACATAGCATTTTGTAGGGACTTACTATAAATTGAGAGATCAGCTCTGTGTAAATATATTTGATGTTTTTTCTTTATCTGTTCTTGAAGTTCCAGCGTGATTAAACTAAAATAAACATTGTTATGCAATATGACATATTTTGGTGCAGGAATTGTCCCTAGGCCATTTGCTGAAGTTGGGTTTATGCTTCTTGGCTGGTTTGCTGCCTTATCTCTATCTGCCGGCTTCGTCCTACCTCAATCGAGCCCGTTGGACATGGGGAGACCAAACGACTTTGCAAGGATTTTTGACCCACTTTCTCAGGGAAGAATATGGGACATTCAATCTGGTAAATAAGGGTCATTTTCTAAATGACTTCCTTTTAACTTAGGCAATAGCAGAACCTTTCTATTTGTGACTAACTAATGGCTTGCAGGGGAAGAAATGGAAAATGGTTTCTTTTTCGTTTCTGACGTTGACCTTCTGATCTGTCAGGGTTTCTGGGGATGGATCATGTAGCTAGGAAAGCAAATAATTCTCTTTGCCTTTATGGGGTGAGCCATATTATTTACTGGGAGCTGTGCAAGTGTCTCCTATTTGTAAGAGTCTAAAAAGCAAATAGTGCAAGATGGTCATGGTGACATCAATGTTGTGTTTTCCTTCTTTCGAGACAAATAATTGATTAAGCTTTTATTTTAAACTTCTCTGTCTGAAGAGTAGAAACCTCTGTGACCTAGAAGCTCATACCATTGATAGGTCTGTGCCCTTGCCAAGGAAGGGGGAGGTATTGCATGGTTGCTTGCAGAGCATAGGGTTTACATCTATCTCTTTCAGCCCTGACTTAGATGTTTGACCCTAGGCATCCAAGGAAAGCCAGTGCCCAGGACCACTTTGGTCCTTCCTGGTTCAGAGATTTCAGTGCAGAGGGCTGGGAGGTGAAAGACAAAAAGGTGTGGTTTACATAGTGTGTCACTCCTTGGGATCCTGGAGTCCTATGTCCTCAGAAATTAAGCCCCTGCATCAAGCCAATGTGACTCAATGAGCACCATTGCCATTCCTTCTGGGAGAGCTGGGTGGCTGGAGGATGTGGGGCAAGAGACTTGATAATTCCTGCTGCTTCCACTTAATCTTTACAAACCTCCTACAGAGATAAGATCAGCCCTCTGAAGGACTTCTAAGATTTCCCCTGTTGTCCTTTTCCCAGCCATCTCCTGAGAATGAGACTCCACTGGGCAGAGCAATACCAAGGCATGCAAATCCCTTAACTCCTTTCTCCATCAAATGTGATGAATTCAAGTTGATGTTCAGGAGGCTTAAGGCTGGACTGCATGTAATCCTACACCACAAATCACATTTATGATGAACTTGTCTGAAACAGGAGCAATAAATGCAGCAAAATCCAAGCATTTGGTCCCGATGCCAGAGCCCTGCCTGGATGGGCAGACAGTCCTTGTGTCCCACAGCTCTGTTTTAAGGGCAGACTGGGTCAAAAAAACCCCCAAACAATCAGAGAAAAGAGTCAGGAGAAGGTTCCACCTATAAGCCAAGCATCAGAAATATCATCTCCTGCTAGTGTTGTGTTTGGGACCAGAAGCCATCAGCTGCCAGCAAGGTTGGGCTTTGCAAGGAACCAGTGAGGTAGCAGTGGTGCTTCAGGAGCTGTGGGCTGGCTCTCCATTCTCTAATGCTTTTATTCTTTTGATTAAATCTTGAATGCAATTCAATATTCCATTTTTATTGAGATTACATATTTCATCTAGACCTCCCAGATCCATTTGCCTTATGTTTTATTTGGTAGGGACCACTTTTCCAGCATGCACCTGTGAAGGTTATTCCTCACCTCCACCAGACTTGTGCCATTGATTGCAAGTCTCTGCAATAAAAATTCTGATAGATCTCATGTAAATCTCATCCAGCTCTGCCTCTGTCAGACCAGAGGACAAGGGCAAGTCTGCTAAGCAAGCAGGTATTGAGGCCCACGTGCTTCATCTCAGGCTGTGGGGAGGCATCCCAGAAAATATTGCAGCTGTGGGATGAGAGGAGGTGGCCTCAAGTTGTGCCAGGGGAGGATTAGATTGAACATTAGGAAAAATTTCTTCTCCAAAATGATTGTCAAGCCATGGAAGAGGCTGCCCAGGGAATTGGTGGAATCATCATCCCTGGAAGGATTTAAAAGATGTGTAAACATGGTGCTTAGTGATCTGGTTTAGTGATGGACTTGGCAGTGCTAAGTTTAGGGTTGGACTCAATGGTCTTAAAAAGGTCTTTTCCAACCTAGATGCTTCTGTGATTTTATGATACAGAGGAGATCATAGCTAAACCATATAATGTGCTTGAGTTACAGGGTAATGGGTTGGTAGCACCTTGAAAAAAATGCTTACCTGGGTGGTAAGCCCTGCACAGGGTCATAATGTAAAACAAGAACATGAAGGAAAATCTGGCAGTGAAAATTTGAGTAGAGTTTGCTGTCTTTTTGTTGTTTAAGCAATTTCTGTTCCCTGTAACCACCTTGGGGTACCACCTGAAGGGAGTTTGAGGAGCCCCGTGTGCTCAGGACTCTGCAAAGAGAAAAGCAGAAGACTTTGCCTTGCCCCAGTGATATGGCAATCAGCATGTGGGTTTCTCATGGGTTTTCTTTCTTTTCAATCTAGGCCAAGTCTGAGACAGGATCCAGTATGAGAGAGATGCTGGTGTGAGTAAAATCTTGACTGTACCTTTTAGTGGAGAGAAATGTGTTGCTGCTGCTGCTGTCATTTTGGCCAAAATGGCTCTTGTTCTGCCTTTCCTCAGCTTGTTCCAGAGCTGGGACCATGTGTGTCTGGCACAGGGACAGCAAGAGTGTCTATTTGTCTTCCTCACTGAAAGAAAAATGCTGAATCTTTCCCTCCCTAGTGATTTTTTTTCATTCAAAATCCTGACATGTAAACCGAGCTTGTTCCTATTTCTGGTAAACTTAATCACAGCAGAACAGGAATATGTTATGTTGTGCTTATTCCTTGCTTCTCTTGACACTTTTTAATTGGGTGGAAGGGGTGATTTGAATATGACACATCCACTCACTAATTTCTCTGCAGTTTTCAGCTGGTGCAGATGAAGTCAGAGCTCTCCCTTCCCGTCCTTGCCCTGGCACTGGTGGCCTGTGTGAGCACAGCCTTGCCGTAAGTTGAAGGAGAATATTTCTTCCAACATGCACTTTCTTACTGGCTGCATCAGAAAGTTTCTTTGCCTTCTGCTTGCTGATGCAAACATTTCAGCAATTTGCTGCAGTCATCTAGTAATTAAGAGCAAAATATCCCTGCTGCTTGTAACCCTCTGGCTTTGTAGATGACAAGCTTAAAAAAAATCTTGAAATCCTGATGGTTTTATGCTTTGAGAACAGAAGTTTCATAAATTGGGAAGGTCAAGAAAGGCTCATCAGCTCCTTGAATTAAATGCATTTAGGTATGCAGAGGAAAAGTGGTTTTCAAGCACATATAACTTTTGTCTTCTTTTTCATTATGCCACCAAGAGTGCTACCTTACTCTTTTTTTTTTTTTTTCCTAGGATAAAGCAGCAGAAATCACCTGTCATCTGGCTCTTTGCTGGAATGCTCTGTCTTTATTCCATTTTCTTTGCTTGGAGAGCAAATTTGGATATTACAAAACCTCTCTTTCTGGGCGTGGTAAGTGGCACTCCAAAAAGTGCTCTGGCATGTTCATTTTCAGAATAAGCCTTAAAGCCACCTAACCTGGAGCAGGTGATTGCCTTGAAGCTCTGTAAGGTGCAAGAATACAGCTGGTTATGTAGCTGGGGAAACAGAAAGGAGGTGTGTGGTCTGTTGTCTCCTAGGTGGAGCGCTTCTGGCTGCAGAGCAGTGCCGTGGTGGCCGTGCTGGCAGGGCTGGGGCTGGCCACCCTCACCTCGGTCGGAAGCACCGTGCTGGAGGGCAGCCGGCTGCTGTCGTGGCTGGAGTGGCTTTCTGCTCTTGCTCTTGTTGCTTCTCAAGTGTGGGCAAATTACAGGTAACAAATCCCTTGGGCATGTATCTTGGTGAAGCCTGTGGTTGGGGTGTAAACCTCCCACCTCTGTTACTGGGGTTTCTGTCCTTGTTTTGAAGTGAGAAAGGCAGGTTTCTCATCCCACTTAAGCTTGTGTGGTCACAGTCTGCAGGGCTTCTTTCTTTGCTCTCCCTCAAACTCACCAAGCACCAACTCCAGCCTATAAATGGAGGTGTCACTTGCAGGTTGAAGGAAGAAAACTCTTATAGATATATAAACTTCTCATGAAAGAAACTCATAAATTTGTGCTTTGTCTCCTAGGGAGGTTTGTAGGATTCATTTGACCTGCTTCTGTGCTTTGCTTCAGGTTTCCTTCTGTCCTGGTTTTTTTTCCTTGTTTCTTTTCCTTTTTGAAGAGTTAGATCTATAGTGTAGGGCTTCCTTATCCCACAGAATCATTAAGGTTGGAAGAGACCTCAAAGATCATCAAGTCCAACCATTGACCTATCAGCATCATGTCCCTAAACCATGTCCCTAAGTACCACATCTATATGTTTTTTAAACACCTCCAGGGATGGTGACTCCACCACTGCCCTGGGCAGCCTGGGCCAATAGCTAACCCCTTTTTCAGTGAAAAATTTTTCCCTGATATCTAAATCTAAACCTCCCCTGGTGCAACTTGAGGCCATTTCTTCCTGTCCTCTTACTGGTAACACAGGAGAAGAGATCAACCCCATCTCTCTACAGCCTCCTTCCAGGTAGTTGTACAGAGAGTTGTACACCATAACCATGCTGAAGATTCTACAGTGGCTTAGATAGGAATCAGTGTAGTAGTAGAAATGCTCAGGTAGAGACTGACCAACAAAGCATAGACTTCATATTCAGGAATCTTTACTTTCCCAAAGGCTGATCCAGGCATAGCTGAGGTACTGAGCCATGTCATGGAGTGTCTTCTTCTTAAGTCCTTACCTGGACTACAGGCTACACACAACTGTGTAACAAAAAGGATCTCATTTCAGGTCATTTAAATCTACTTCTACCTGATGCTACAAAAACTTGGGGAAGGCATCCACTGAGTGTGTATGTTTGAATTTTGGCAAAACTGGAGTGGGTCACACCTCTGGTGTTGGTTTCTGGGGGACTGAGTTAAATGCTTCATTTCTCTATCTCATTTTCTCTGCAAACAGAGATCTTTTCAGCAAGATCTGAGAAGGGTGAACTTCCCCTGGGGTTGCCTATTGTGTGCCATTGTTCTAAAGATAGGCAAAGCCATAGAAATAGGTGGTTTTAAGGTACTGATTTTTATCTTGTTCTCTTAAGCATCTGTGATCAGAGCAACAACTATGTTGTTGATAAGTTTGCAAGGAATCTGCTGTCCTCTGTGCCAGTGGGTGCAGTGATTCTGCTAAGAGGAGACTTACCTGGAAATGCTCTTCGTTACCTTCATTACTGTGAAGGGATGAGGCCAGATATCACCTTAGTGGACCAGGAGGTAGGTGCAGAAAGTAACATTAAATGAGGCAACAAGTAGATTTAAAACTAGGAGGCAAAAGTTCTGTTGTTCCTGTCTCTCCTTGAGGGGTCTCTTTGTTCAAGTAAAGCTTGTGATGCAGAAATAAAACTGATTTTTTTAAATTGTGTTTATTTTAAGGGGTTGTGGGTGGCTCTGGGATGGAACATGGTGTGCAAGCCTTATTCAAGTCCAAAAAGCCACCCAGGGAGGCAATAGCTGGTAGAGAGAAGGGGAGGCCCAAGTTCTTCACCATCATAGATACCCAGATGTAGCAGAGGGCTGATGTTTGCCTTGCTAAGGAAAGTTTGTCCCTGCTGTTTTCTGCAGATGTCCCAAAATACAGATGTTGGGGCAGAAGAAGGCTTCTGGGAACAGCCTGGTGGGCAGCAGGGCAGCAGTTGCCCCGTGGGTGATGGAGCTTTGGGGTTTCTCCAAAGGACTTTATGATGCTAAGGCTCATTCCCTGCATCCCCCTCTGTTACCTTGATCCTCCAAAGGTGGTTTTGCAGATTTTTGCCTGTATTTTTTTACATTAGAAGAGAGGTGCTCTGTGTCCCTGGGAGGGGGTTACTTTTCCTGAGAAATGAGAGAAGAAAAAAGCCTCTTACAGAAGGGGACACTGACGCTTCCACTGCCACATCAATCCTTGCACTTGGCTTGCAACTAGAGTTTGTGACTTGTCAGGAAACCCCAAAACCCAACACCTCATGTTTAACCTAAACCAAAGCCTTGTTGTCTCTTGCCAACAGTAGCTATTTTGTGTTTCCTTTGCCCCCTCAGCAGGTGGGACCATGTCCCTCTGATCAGAAACCACTGGTGACCTGGTCTGATGATATGGTCCTAGGCAGTTGCTGGAATGGGAGATGACCTTCCTGGGCAAATAGAATCATTCCTCCTGCAGAAACCATTTTTTTTTTTTCTCTGGATGTAAAAATCAATCAAATCTCTGCTTTCATTTTGCTTATGTTTTTGGTGATAGATGATGACTTATGAATGGTATTTACCCAAGCTGGCAAAGCATTTACCTGGTGTTTATTTTCCTGGGAACCGCTGGAATCCTGTGGAAGGAGTATTACCTGATGGGACACTCACTTTTAATCTCCATCATTTCCTCAAAGCAAATAAACAGTAAGTATTTCTTTCATGTGTAACAGCTTGCCTAAAATATTCAACCTTTTTCTCTCCTTTTTTTTTTTTCCCCCCCCATGAAATTCTTTATGGAACAGCTTGGTACTGCATCCAAAAGACACAATTTTCTCCACTGACTTCCTCCCCAGTGGTGAGATTAGTTTTGCAATTAAAGCAAATATCTATGCAGGAGTAACTCCATCCGGATAGAAGGTTGCTTCTTGTTTAGAGGTTGGTTAGGGTTTTTAGGAAGGAAAGAGAAGGTGATTGAGTATTTACTGATGATTTGTTGTTGTTGATACAATTCATCCCCATCCTCAAAATGATGATGGTTGGAGAGCAAATTGCTGCTGCTTCTCCTTCCTGAATATTGTGGCCAACTGATTAGCATAGAATGAATGTATTCCAGGAATAATCATCATATAAAAATAGCTTAGTAAGAGTGGAGAAAGGATTAGATACTCACATGAATAAGAATAGCATCTGCATTTAGACTAGCCAGGGTGAGCTTTGTGAGGGTTTGTAGGCTGAAGAGCATTACCAGGTGCCATCAGGAAGAAACAGACTTCTCCTACGGCTTCTGGCGTGTTTGTGAGGTCCAACATAGAAGAGAGGATGTATTTCCTCTGCTGGCTGCACAAGATGTGCAGTGCCAGATGGGGTATTCACTTGCTTTGACCCAAAGACATGCCCTTTCTGATGTGAAATGGTCTGGACAGGTATCTGTGCCTTGGAAAATGTTGTGCTGCTTCAGAGCTGTCAGCTGCAGTGGTGGGGTAGGTGGGTGTGTGCTTTGCTCAATCATATGATGTGGCTCTCTGTCTCTGGTGTGGCTTCATGATTGCTCTCTCTGGGTTTTCTTTTGGCAGGAAGGAAGTGTTTGTCTGCATAGGTCTTCATGAAGGTGACTCAACCTGGAGAAGGAGCTATTCACTCTGGCCGTGGGGTACGTGTGAAAAGTTGGTTCCTTCCAATGTTGTGTTTGACCCAGGAGAGTGGATTCAGCTTACAAGAAATCTCTATAACTGGACTGAAGACTATGGCAGGTATGAGGCAGAGGTGACTGCTCCTTCCTGCTCATCATTCTCCTGCCAGAAGAGTAGCCACATGCATTGTAGTTAGTGTTAAACCTGACCCATAATCATAATGTTTTGTGTTCTGGGACATAAAATAAATCCACATGGGGTATTTTTATGAGTGTTAAAAATACAGATGGCATTTATAGTCAAATATTGGGTCCAATTCTGGTCTTAAAACTTGGATCAGGAGCCAAAAAACATCAAGGACCTGGGACATGCAAAGCTTTAAATGTCAGACTGAACTGTGATGGATGGTAAAAAGCATCTTTCACTTTGAGGATTGTTAGGATGCTGTAAAAGAGGTGATACACCAGAGGCTTCTTTTCTGGAGAGAGGGGGGTACAGGTGAATGAATGAGTGAGGATCAGCTGAACTCCGTGCTGTCAGAGCCATAGGCTTCATGACAGGTTTTCTTCTGCCTAGGAGGTCTGTATAGCTTCCTAGGCTAGTAGGGTTGATTGTGCAGTGGGTGAAACACAGCAACATGGATCTGATGGCTGAATTTTATTCTCATTCCATTTAGTTTCAAGCCCTCTTCCTGGGAAGCTGTTGCCAACGAGGAGATGTGGCAAGCCAGGTGACGCTCCTTTGCTCTCTTCCAAAAGCCCGTGGGTGATGCCAGCTCACTGGTGTGGAAGTGCACACCAAAGCAGGCAGCTTGGTGGTGCATGGCCTTATTGGATCTAAATGTGCCAAGCTTTGGAAGGGAAAGGTTGGCAGAATGAGATGAAGGATTGGCCTCCAGCAAATCTTTCAGGAAAGTGCTGATTTTTCTTCACTGAAAGGTTCTGCTCCAAGTATCTCGAAGGAGCAGAGGGTGGTTGGGATGTAGGATGAGAAAACTGGTATCACTGACAACTGAACTGGAGATGCTGGTGTACTGTCCTGTCTGAAGATGCACATAACCAAGTGATGTGAGCTGGTTTTGTTAAGCAATTACTATATGGGAGTTTTTCTTCTTTTCCTAGGATGAAAACAGCTTTCTTTATATTCGATCTTGCAGAAACTGCCAGTGTGACTGCAGAAATGAAATCACAGCTTTACACTTTTGCATACACTGTAAGTCATATGCTTTGGTTATGAATTATCCCTGCAGTTTCCATCCTTTATTTCTGGTCTCCATATAGGTCCTGTAATCTGCATTCTCCCTTGTTCATCCAAGCCGGGAGCATAGCAGTTTCAAAGAGATTTGCTCAGGGATTTTAACCATTCCTGCTTGCCCCTTTGGTCATGGAGGACACCAAAGCTAACCAGTTGACACCTTGCTTTTGCTATAATTATGTTGTCTGTGCTGGGCTCCAAACTTATGCCAAGAGACTGCATGTCCTGAAGTCCCCTCTATATGCTTGTCCCCACTATCATTACACAGTCATGCCTCTGAGACAGCAAGTGTGAAATCCGACAGTTGTCTCACTGCAAATTAATTCTGCTGCATTTCACACCAAAGAATAACACCTCTAAACTGGTGTAGGTATCTCTGGACTGCCCAAGATGCCAGCAGATGCCCAAAACGATCAGTATGTGTCAGCAGAGAGGAGTGTTTTGTGCAGCAGGAGAGTCTCAACAGTTCCCGGTCAACTCGTGCCTGTTTTGCTGTGATTTTTGCTCTTCTGCAAAGTTCTCAGGCATGTGCCTGCTATTGAGCTTGTGAATATTCCCACTCAAGTCAACAAACTGCCAAAGTCCTGTAGAAGATATCCTGATCTCCTGAAATACTGAGTAAATGTCTTTCCAGGTGTGGCACTTAAATCTGTTTTGCCCCCTGCCTGGTGTAACACCACTCTTTGGGGAAGCACATTCTGTACGTTGGGGTTACCATGATCATCTGTAACATTTCTAACCAACCAACTGCTGTAGGAGGGGAAACATTTCAGCCCCCCTTGGATTTCTGATTCATGCTGTTGTGCATCACATGGCAAACACAGAGTGAGCTGCAGAAATGCTTTGACTCTGGCCTGGGCCATCTAAATAGCATCTGTTCCTTTGCAGGCCGTTTTGAAGTACTGTTAAAAGCTGTTGGTCCTCTTGGTTCAATTAATTTGTGCCCTTGTTTTCTTCTTGTTGTCTTTTTCTGTCCTTTTAACAGTCATACAAAGAAATTGTCAACTCTCATCCAAATCACCCAGTGAACTGGCACAAAAACTATGCCATCGCCTGCGAGAGGATGTTGCGCCTCCCGCGGGTGGGTGTGGATCCTGAAGCGCTGCTCTCCGACACGGTGAAACATTTCCTTCTCTACACTGAGAAAGCAGAAGATGATCCCCAGAGGCAGGATATCCTGCAGGCTGTGGAGCACCTGAAGAAAGAGCTGCAGGGGCTGAGGAAAATGAAAGAAGATCTGAGGCAGTGAGCTGGGTAGCACCTAGTCCTCCAACCTCCTGTGGAAGTGCTGGGTTTTGGAAGTCGGGACTTGAAATCTGACAACGTGAGAATGGTTTTAAAAGGTGATGGAAACAGCAGCAGAGAGGAAAGCAAATGTGATTGTCTCTGCAGGAACATACTGTGGTTTGGTCTTTGATTGCTGTTGCCAAATGAACTGCTTGTATTGTTCGGTGTGGGGGGAAAAAGCCTCATCACTAAATAAAATCCTGGGTTTCAAAAAAGGAGAATTTTCTTCTAAAAGAAACCTGTGAATCTGTTGTACTGTGAAAATCTGGGGGTTTTTTAATGAATGCAGCACCCTTTATAGATGCAAAAAATGTATTTAGCCTTTACATAATTCTTCTGTTCCTGAGCCAAGAGGTTTTTTACAGTTATTTGTCTTTAGCTGTGCAGTGTCTGTGTGTTTTGATGGTCGTGGGACAGAGTGGTTGGGTAGGTTTCCATCAGGGCAAGCTTGTGGGATGGTGCCCTTTGTGGGAGCCTGATAATTCACTGTTCCTTGCCTCTGCCTGTGCCCACGTGTACTGCAGACATGATGTCCTCCTGGTATGGGATGGTAAGTAGAGACGAACTCAGATCACAAGAGAGCTCTGCCTGGAGCTGGATTACACTGGATTCTGGGATAGACTTTGTTGCTCTAGTTTTCCAGTAACAAGCAAAGCAACTTGTGTATTTTCACTTGCAGAGCACTGTGACTCTTGGGGGCTGGAACCCGTCTCCTGTGAAGAAAGGCTGAGAGAGTTGGGGGTCGTTCAGTCTGGAGAAGAGAAGGCTCCAGGGAGACCTTCTTGTAGCCTTTCAGTACTTAAGGGGGCCTAGAAGAAAGATGGGGACAGACTTCTTAGCAGGGCCTGTTGTGATGGGACAAGGCATGGTGGTTTAAATCAAGAGAGGGAGATTTAGACTAGGTAGAAGGCAGAAATTTTTGATGTTGATTGTGGTGAGACACTGTCCTAGGTTGCCCAGAGAGATGGGAGATGTCCCATCCCTGGAACCATTCCAGGTCAGGTTGTTTGGGGCTCTGAGCAACCTGATGTAGTTGCAGATGTCCCTGCTGACTGCAGGGGATTGGCCTTGAAAGGTCCCTTCCAACCAAAACTGTTCTATGATTCTGTGATTCTATGACATGTAGGCAGCAGCATGACATCTCCTGCCCTGCCTTCACCTCAGGTAAAGGGATCATGGTGCTGAGACCCTGCATGAGGACACAAGAGCAACTCCCCTGGAACACTGCTCTCCTCGTGGCTCATGCTGTTGCCTCTTTCCCTGCAAGCCTGTAACACTCTTCTGCTCTGCCATGGCCTTGCAGGTACTGGGGATGCCAGAACTGTGATTTTTAGAGATGTCAGGGGGTTTAACCTGAAAAACAGTGTGACTCTGTCCTTTTAAGTCTACCCCAAAAGCCAAGCAACTTGGTTAACGAGCTCAGCTAATTGTTTGCTGTTTTGTTGGGTTTTTTAAAGACATAAAATAGCATGTTTGTCAAAATGTCAATTAGCAAGTACTTGAAATGCTTAAAATAGACCCAAAACTATGGTATTGTTGCTGGGAAGTTGTGCTCATCTAAATTTTCCTGCTGTGATCTGTGCTTTTGTGAGATCTCAGCCTGGTATTTCATATAAGGCAATTGCTGCCTGACCAGGATTTCATTTGGGCTAGTAAAATTTCCAGAAAAGAAAGAAGTGCTTCTGTAATGATCAGGCAAGTGGCACCTCGGGAAGCTTCCTAGAGTCTTGGAGGCACAGATCAGGATGTGTGTAAGGAGCAAGGAGTGTTGCATGTGAATGCTCTGTGGGTCTGTGTTTTGAGGTGCATGTAGGTACAGATTTAGGCTTATGCGGCTACTAATCCCAACAGATCCTTCTAAGAGTAGGCTGCTTTTGCTTTTCTTTCCAAGTGCTGATTTTCCCAGATGGACTTTCATTGTATAAAAATCAAGCTGCCATCTAGCAATCTCTAACACCAGTTGCAAAATAACATCCTTTATTTTTGTCCCCATCAATTTGATTTGTTTTCATAGTATGATTTCTGTAGCAATTCACCCTGTTCCTTCCAGAAGCGATTCCTGTACAAAAAGCAGACGAGAAATGGGCAATAGAAAGAAAGAGAACTATGACTTCTGGGTTGCAGAGCCACAAAGCAGAGGGGAGAGAAGGTAGAGGAGCAGTGCAGGGGTGTCAGTTTAACTCTTTGTGTTGTAATTGACTACATTTCAGGTCGACCGCGCCTCGCTTAAATCTTTTCCTTCTTCTCAATCCCCGCAGAAGTGTTTGTACAGACTGAGGGAATATCATACATTCCTCAGTGCAGCATTCTCAGGGCTGGCTTTCTTCTCCCTTCTCAAAACCAGTCCTTCAGAAAAGCATTAGGAATCCAATTTTTGAATGCTTTTGTTACCTGCATTATTGAAAATCCATTCAAGCAAATATAGTGAGCCGAGGGTTTTCTTTGTCTTGATTAGATGCCCCTGCTTTGCTCCATAGTCTTGAAATAATTGGAAGCTTTTGTGGATTCCACTATCTACTCGGGAGAAAAGAGGAGCTGGACAATGTCTGTACCCCAGCCTGCAGCCTGCCTCGGGTAAGGGATCATCATATATTGCGAATAAGCAGCGATGCAAACTACAAGGAGAACTTTCCCACCAACAGAAGCTTCCCAGGTGTGAAGAGGAGTGGAAACACGATGCTTCTTTAGGTAGCAAAGCAGAACCGTGTCCTTCATGTGAGCATGGGTGATATGGGTGTCTGTGCTGTGGGTGTTCGGCTCCAAGGTATCCCCGGTGGCTGATGACGAAGGGGAAAATATTTAACAGGGGTGGAGGTTACAGAATTCCTCCTCCTGAATCTGTCTGAGAATTGCTGGTGCTGGTAGATGAAGTGTTTTCCTGGATGTTTCTGAGCCTGCTTGCTAAAAGGCAGTGCTGAGGGATGCTGGCAGAAGTTTAATTTTATCAGTTCCTCTTAGGTGGCACCCTTAAGTTTATCAAACAAGCAAAGCTGATTTGCTCTTCGTTAGTCTCAGTTGCATGAATCGGTTGCCAAGTAAACAGGATTTTGCATTTTCCTAATTACTTTCATATTTGTGTTTTACCTCTATTTGTTCTCGTGCAAAACTGGTCCTAATAATTAGTCAGGCTCCTGCTGCTTAGACCTTAAAAAAAAAAAAAAAGGGGGGGGGATTGGGGAGGAAAAAAAAGACTTCTGAGGGTTTTTTTTTCCTCCCTTATAAATTCATTTTTGTTACAAGCATCTTTTATACATATTACTAAAGGGAGCGCACTAAGAAATGCAAATAATAGTTCTTTATTTTATTATGACAGTTAATTAATAGCAACCTGTTTTAATGAATAAAGTCACTCAGAGTCCTTCAGCACTTCCTAAGTAGAGGCCAGAATCTGTAGGGTTTCTTTTTTCCCCCCCCATTGTATAGCTCCGAGACTCCGCGCGCTATATAGGGCCTGTATAGAAATGCTCGCTAATGAAGAGGGAGGGTGAGGAACTTGTCTGCATTCAAAGATCACTGGTGAGTCATTCAGCGAGAAAAGGCCCCTTGCTAGGAATAGTCACAGTTCCGCGGCATTGTGCTAGCAAAAGGGTTTGATCAAAGGTCTCCTGCCGAGCTTGCATGGTTTCCTTTCATACGACGACCATAATTAAAACCACTAATTCTCTTTTAAAATGCTGCAGGATGCCATGTAGGCATCTGTCTGGAGTGTCCTTTGTGCTGTCGGGAGCTGTTAAGGACCAGCGCCGAGGGCTTTTCAGCGACATGCCAGTCAGGAAGGTGATTCGACATAAGGGTGCCTCTGAAGGCTTGACAGGGCCTTGACTACACAATTCCAGCTGAATTTGCCCCTTGTCAGCTGCCAGTAAATAAATCTCAAAGAAGGAGGGAGTGGGGGGGTGGGG